>JANQAP020000157.1:1020287-1032396 GCA_026874005.2 Erythroxylum coriaceum
GAATTCATCGAGTTTTGGACTAATCTTAAATTTAAGATGTTGATTTGAAAATCAATTCAAAAGTGTCGAATTCTCGTGACCAAATCTTCTGTATCGATTATGATTTGAAGTGTAAATTCTCTCCACAAAATAATATTGTTTCGATTTAATTTTTAAAATAAAACTTAATTTTGACTATTTTTGAGTCTTCTTAAAATAATGTTGTTTTAATTTAATTTTTAAAAAATGGCATAGATATAATTTGTAAATTTTTTAAAATTAAACAAAATACTTCTTGTCCTTGGATTTGACAATCAAATGTAACATCAACATAAGATTTTTGTATAAAATGTACTTATAAACAATGTTTAAAAATCACATCGTAAAGTAAATTGGTAAGAACAAATTTTAAAATTTAAAGATTTAATCAGTATTAAACAGTCATAAAATTGTATGTAATAAAGATTAAAAAATAAATAATTAAAAATATGATTAACAAGTAATCTTACTTATCGAATAAATTGAAGTTTAATTAAATAAATTGTTAAATAAAAAGTATATATTATGATTTGTAAAAATTAATTAGTTTATGAAAATCGATCAGTTAGTTAATAAACTCGACAATAAATCGGTCAATTAATTAATAAACCCAACAATCTTTAATAACAAAAGTTATTAAGGTAAATCAAATTAAAAAAATAAATTTTTACGCTTGAATCGATGGAACTAATTTGATTTTTTATTCATTAGTTATAATAATTGTCTATAAATTCCATATTTATTAATGTTAAAAAAGTCATGCTGCAAAGAGAATTCTTATTAAATAAATAGTATTTTTAAAATTGAATCAATATGAGAAAATTAAGTATGCATCTTAATTTTTAAGTTTTATTAGATCAGTATTTCTAGACTTTTGATTGTTGAGCCGTCCCCAACGCATTCCTAAAATGAAGGAGAAATACCAAAACGGAGGAGAAAATGCCGATAGATTAGAGTTAATTTTTCTCCTCCATTTCGGAGAGATGCTACAGTGTCATACCAAATTTTGAGTGACATTGTAGCATCTTTTCGCTACTGTTACATATTTTTTTAATTTTTCAACTTTTTCTTTTTTTAATTAATGAAAGGTAAAAAAGAATATACCGATAATATTTTTTTTTAGTGTAAAAAATAGAATTGTGAATTAGAGTAAAAAGTACTATAGTATATTTAAAATAAAGAAAATTCTACTCTATTTTAGAAAATGGGTTTGAGATACTATATCAATCAGAAAACGGTACAAAATGAGATGTTTTGATATCGGATCTAAATACTAACCTATTTCATCTCACACCGACTGATACTACTGGTATTTGAAATACTGGCCATATGCTGGTCAATATATATATAAAAGTTTGATGGTCACTTATGAATATAAAAATATAGTGGAAAAATGTTTGATTGTCACGCGTATGTATAAATAAAAAACAGTTTTGTCGTTGTGTAGAACTAAAATTTTTGTATACATATTGAAACGAATATTGGTGGCCATGTGTGTATAAAAAAATCGGTGGCCATGCATGTATATATGAAAAATATTGGTGACCATCATTCATGTGTGAATATATATAGGAAAAAAGTTTGGTAAAGGCGTGTGTATACAAATTGACAAAAAGTTTGATAGTTATGTGGTAAATATATGTTTGAAAATGTTAGGGTGGTTGTAAGGATGTCAACGGATCAAGTTTAAGTTCAGGTCACTCCTGACCCGACCTTTAGTTCGATGGCCCGTGAGTTGGTAGTCATAAGTGTATATATATAGGAAAAATTTGTGAAGGTGATATTAGTTGAAAAAAATTTTGTGCCCATCTATGTAAATGTAGAGAAAAAAATGATAGTTATGTGTATGTATTAGGGATATTAATGGTTCGAGTCGGAGTCAGGCTCGGGCCGCTCTTGGCCCTGCCCGGCTCAACCTTTAGATGGATAGCCAATAGGTCAGGCCAGCCAATGGGTTGATAGGCTCGTGGTCTGATGAGCCATAGGCAAGTCAGCCTGACCCATCATTACTTAGAAAAAAGATTACAAAACGACGCCGTTTTTGTCGTTTCGGTTGGCTCGGTTAAACCGGTGACCATTTTTAAACTTATAATTGGGTCTAAAATGGTATGAAATCAAAATTTTGGACCCAACTTCAATGCTTAGTTTGAACATAATCCAGGTCCAACAAGGATTGGTAACATTTTCCAAATTAGAGAAAGATTGATGACAAGTAGTGACTAGTGAGTGACTTGATAGTTGTAACCAGTAAACTAAATAGCAGTGAGCCCTTCCACGACCACGAGGACAGGGTTTAAGCTAAGAAGACTTACTGTAATGGAGACTATAAGACACCTAGCACTTGGTATCTGCTCGACGACACCATTCGCTCCGTCGCTACAACCACCGCGAAGACCCTCCAAACTCACCAAAACCCCCGCATTTCCCGCCAGCAGATGGGCTGATCGCCTCCTCAGCGACTTCCAATTCCTCACCACAACCTCCGATGTCTCCTCCGACCACCATAACTCTCTCTCTTCCTCTACCGCCACTCTCGCTCCTCCCCCGCCACCACCCCCTCTCGCTCCTCCCGAGCGCCATGTATCCATTCCTCTCCACTTCTATCAGGTAAAAACCCATAATTATGTCGCTCATTTCTTACAATCATTCAAATGCTTGGTCTCTTGTTTAAAATTGGTTTAAACATTTGATGGCTTTAAAGATGCTAGGAGCTGAAACCCATTTCCTTGGAGATGGTATCAAGCGAGCTTACGAAGCTAGGGTTTCTAAACCTCCTCAGTACGGCTTCAGTCAAGAGGCTTTAATTAGCAGAAGGCAAATTCTTCAAGCCGCATGTGAAACCCTAGCTGACCCTGAATGGAGAAGAGATTATAATCGAGGTCTTATGGAGGACGAGGAAGATACTATCATCACTCAAGTCCCTTGGGAGAAGGTAATTTGGCTTTGTTTTGTCAAGACCCTTTTGTTGCTTACTGAGAAAAATGCAAAGAAAGTGATAATGAATGGACATGTATAGGTGCCTGGTGCATTGTGTGTGTTGCACGAAGCAGGAGAGAGTGAAACTGTGCTCAAAATTGGGGCGGGTTTGCTTAGAGAGAGACTACCGAAGTCATTTAAGCAGGATGTCGTATTGGCTATGGCTCTTGCTTATGTGGACATTTCGAGGGATGCTATGGTGTTGAGTCCCCCTGATTTTATTCGAGGTTGTGAGGCCCTTGGGAGAGCTTTGAAGCTGTTACAGGTATACTATTTACTCAAGCTTACAATGTCTTGATCATATCTTGCTGTTTTTGCTATGTTACTGGGTATCGATGTTCAAATATAAGCCAAAACACGATTTTTTGTGTGATATATTGTGGAATTTCTGTAGTTATAAGTTATTGGTTGACACATGTGAGCTATCTAGCAACATTGTATTGGCTCTAGAAATGCATGGGTGAAGTAGAGTATATTGGAAATAGCAAGTATGTGGATCTTCTAATGACTTGTTAAATAATTTTGAAGTTGTTTAAAACAGTTCTGCTTAAGTATTCTCTCCAGAATATTGATGCAAGTTTCAAATGTAAAGATACTTTCTTCTTGTGGACGTAGGAGGAAGGGGCCAGTAATCTTGCACCAGACTTGAAGGCACAGATTGACGAGACACTGGAGGAGATTAACCCTCGATGCTTCCTAGACCTTCTAGCCCTGCCACTTGATGATGAATTTAGGGTGAAAAGGGAAGAGGGTCTTCTGGGAATGAGGAACATATTGTGGGCTGTTGGAGGAGGAGGAGCAGCACCGGTTGCCGGAGGATTTACCCGTGAAGATTTCATGAATGAGGCATTCTTACGCATGACAGCAGCTGAGCAAGTAGCATATATAATTATGTTGAGAAACCTGCCTTTTGCCTTATTATTATTGCTTGTCATTTCTGAAGTTCCTTGCCTCTCATTGTAGGTTGATCTATTTGTAGCAACACCAAATAATATCCCTGCCGAAAGTTTTGAAGTATATGGAGTGGCGCTTGCCCTTGTTGCCCAAGCTTTTATTGGTAAAAAGCCTCATCTCATAACAGATGCTGATAACTTATTCCAACAGCTGCAACAGACTAAGGTTCCAGCTCAAGGGACTATAGCTTACATTCCCATAGAAAACCGTGAAATAGACTTTGCTTTGGAAAGAGGTCTTTGTTCATTGCTCCTTGGGGAGGTTGATGAGTGTCGATTGTGGTTGGGCTTAGATAGCGATCACTCACCCTACAGGAACCCATCTATAATAGAGTTCATTATGGAAAATTTGAGGGATGAGTATGAAAATGACTTGCCTGGGCTTTGTAGACTCTTGGAGACCTGGTTGATGGAAGTAGTCTTTCCTAGATTTAGGGATACAAAAGATGTGCAGTTGAAGCTTGGAGATTATTATGATGATCCGACAGTCTTGAGACACTTGGAAAGGCGGGAGGGAGCTGGGCGTTCACCCTTAGAAGCAGCAGCAGCCATAGTGAGAATTGGGTCTGATGCTGTTATTGATCGTGTAAAGACTAGTGCAATTCATGCATTGCAGAAGGTTTTTCCACCTGCTCAAAAGGTTGAGGGTGTCGGAAGCAAAGAAGCTGGAGTGAATTATTCTCTTACTGTTATGGATAGTGAACAGCCTGTCGAACAACTTGATCAAGAAAATATTACCATAGCTCATGACGATTCTGGGAAAAATATGGAGGATGTACGCAAGGTAGAATTGATTACTGACAAAATAAAACAAGCGATTGTTATGATCATGTCTGCTGGTGTGGCCATTGGAGTGATTACATTGGTTGGCTTGAGGTTCTTACCTTCTACAAATGGCCTTTTCAACCGAAAAAAAGAAATTGATTCAGCAATGACATCTGACATTGTCCATACAGGTACAGGTTTATTATAGACTTTCAATTAAACTTGATATACCCAACCCTAGGCTGCAACTAATTAGCTATGCGATTCTACTTTCAGTCAAGGTGCTCACTTGGCTGTTCACTTTTATGCTTTGATAGTACGTAGCTTAAGTTGTTTCTCTGAACAGCTCTTTGGGGGACAATCCTATTGATGCTATCTTTCTGGTTATCTTCAAATGTCTTATGGATCTCCTAAGCAGCCAAAGGATTGATATAGCATCAAACTTCATGCTGTCATATTTTACCAACTTCAACTGTGTTTCTTTCTCTGTTTGTCTCGGTTTTATAGCTTGCTAATACATTTCTACAAGAATCTAATTCAATTGCTTCTAATGAAAAGACAACTATGCCGGGGAATCTGTAGATCTAAAATCAACAGAGGAATTAACCAGAATGGATGCAAGACTTGCTGAGGATATAGTGCGAAGATGGCAGGATATTAAAGCTCAGGCTTTTGGACCCGGACATTGTACGGAGAAACTGCCAGAGGTAATTGCATGTTGTTTAAACTTTTTTTATAGTTCAAAATGCACAGAAAGCTGTTTTTGCACTTTTCTAACGTTAAGAGCAACTTCTAGGTTTTGGATGGTCAGATGCTGAAAATATGGACAGATCGAGCAGCTGAAATTACTCAACTTGGTTGGGTATATAAGTATGATCTGTTAGAATTGACCATTGACAGCGTGACAGTCTCCTTAGATGGTCAACACGCTCATGTAGAAGCAACTCTAAAGGAGGCGGCCTACCTAACTGATGCAGTTCATCCAGAAAGCAATGCCTCAAATGTTACAACCTACACGATGAGATATGAAATTTCGTCTTCTAAAACAGGCTGGAAAATCACAGAAGGAGCAATCATTTTGTGATTATGGTGCGAGTCTTAGTGTAAAAACGATCTCCATTTTGGTTTATACTTGTTAATAATTTCTTAGGGAGTACTTCCTTAACATATGTGGATATATTGTAGCCTCATCTTCATGTATATTCTCAAAGTAAATGTTTTTCATGTTGAGACGAGTACTCACCCTTTTCTTGGTGAGTTCTACGTTGATTTTTCTCTGGTTTATGAGGCTTTTTCCTCTTTTGGCGAACCTGTTGGAAAATTAGGAAGAATGAAGCTTAGTGAGTTTTCATTCTGGTAAATACCAAATTTGCTACTTTCAAAATTACACGGTGACAAGAACTCCGTGTTTCCGTTTACATGTTGAAGGGTTCTTACATCCTTCTAGCAGAAACAAGTTCCTGATTAACAAACCTGACAATACTTCAGCGCACAAGCCTGTAATTATGATATAGGGAAGAAGATTTGCATCTGGTGCCGCAAGCAGTAGATGATCAAAGAATCAAAAAAAGATTGCAGCTACAGTTCGCTTCTGAGAATTTACACTGAGCAGAAGCCAACCTTTCAACTAAGCAGGTTAACCTGAAGATTAAGACTGACTTCTTTACATAGATAAGGTTATAACAGCGCCGATACGTTGTCTCTCCAGCTGGAGGATTTTTGACTACCTGATGTGGTTAAATAGCTGAGACCGAAGAACTCCTTGGGACAATGGCGTGGCTCTACATATCCAACCAACTTTGCAACAAGTATAGCACTGTCCTTCATATGTTTCATGTCCTTTGTATCAGTCCATAAACGGAATGCCAATTGTAGTCTCCTTTGTTTCGAGTCTAGTTTGATATTCCACTTCTGGTAAAGCTCCTCCCTCTCCTTTTCCCCATATTTCTTCTGTAATTGCTTGGCCAAAAATTGTCTCTCGCGATTGAGAGCCTTCATACTGTAAGCACCATGAAAAGAGCATCAGATTGCTTGTGGGCAATAAATAGTCGACTATGTTACTTTGCTTTTCTGGCAAAAAAGATAGGGAATACTATTAAGAGGAATTAAAGATACCTTGTTTCTGATGAGATTACATGACCATCTATCATTGCAGTAGTTCCTTTAGCAACCATGTCCTTCAGGAAGAATAATCTTCTGAGCTCTACCTCCATGTACACATTGTCTGATTCGTCACCTTTGAAGGTTAGGAAGAAATAGCTTCTATGTACCAATGGGACATTGCATCTGACCCAAAGTTCAATTATCTTTTTCCTGTACTTCTCAAATCTTTGGGGCCAATCACCATTGTGTCTTGCACCTCGTTCTTGTGACAGTGCGCCTTTCCTTTCATCAATAGTTCCAGTTGATGCTTTTGGAACCTGCAAGTCATTCTCTGATTAGTCCAATTACCAGGAAATTAAGATGCTTAACAATAAAAGAGAGCAACATTCACATTGTAGGGGACATTTGATGGGCAGCAGCAAACTGAGGACCAGTTACATTATACCAGAATCTAACAACGCACAAATTCTTTATCAAAAAGCTAACTCTTGACCAGCAGATTACGGAATAGTTGTTAGTAAAATGGTTAGAGAAACGTGTACGAGTAATTATCTCACGAGAATATCGCTGGCTGGATTCTCTGACTGGAATTCAGGGGTTTTGGTCACTCCTGAAACAAAACTGGGGACACCTGTATCGTCTACACCTACATCTATTTCCTTGATAATTTCTTCTGAGAGACCGCTGTTAAGAGGACTTTGTGAATCTTCGCTGCCCGTGTTTCTGATTTCAGCATCAGACTCACTTCCTGGAAGCTTTTCCTCTACGTCTTTTGATGTTTCAGGTAAGTCTACTTCAGTCACAGCAGGTCGTGCCTTCTCATTGTCCTCCTTATGACCAGGCCAAAGATCAGATGGAATAGTCATGTGAACTAATCTCCTGCTTCTGCTTCTAGTCCATGTTAACCCTTTAGAGCTTGACAAAACTTCTTCAGAGGAAGTAGATTGTCCCATTTGGCTTATCGTCCTTTGCAATTGCTGAATTTGCTGTTTTAGAGTTTGGTAACTGTTGTCCGTGTCCATTTTCTTCAGCTTCTCATCTTCCTCACTTGTGGTGCTCATCTGATTTTCTTTTGTGTCCCACACTGCTTCTTTTTCTTTTTCTTCGGTAATAGGTAAGCCTGCCATGTCCTTTACGTTGGGTTCTTCCAATTCAGTACACTGAACTTGCTCGCAATTATATTGAGATTCTTCATTTTTTCTTTGGGCAATCTCCTCAAAACCATGACAAGGGTCGGGCCCCAAAAATTCAGGAGTGCTGTCATCCAGCAGAAAATTATCTTCAGCATCTTCTTCTGGAAGTTCGAGGATTTTATTAGAAAGATGCTCATCAAGATCCCCATACGTGTTGCTTCTTGAGTGAACAGGAGTAGGCTTAAACACTTCAAAGGACCCTGATGCAGCATATTCATCTGGTCTTAAAACTCGATCTTCTCCAATTGATTTTAGCAATTCCTCGAGTTGAACTTGAGCTGCATTAAGTTGCTCAGTCAACTCTTTTATCTCTTTATCCTTCTGCAGTTTTTCAACAAGTCTCAATCAGGATTATTCCAAATGAAATGCTCGATGTATGATCAAATGGACATTGCATTATATGCTACAAACATTCCTTAAACTATGTTTTTACTAGAAAACAATCGATATTTACTGACCTTTGCAATGACGTGGTCCTTCTCCCTCAGTAACACACAAGAATTACCGGCAGGAGTTGATACCAGGCTTGCCAATTGATTCTCCAGCCTGGCCAGTTCTTTCTGCAATTGCTTTACCAGCGCCTTATCAGACATCACCAAATTGACTTGTGCATTGGTGGCAACCTCTTTAGCACAACTTGCAAAAGAAAGGGTGTTCTTTGATTGCTCAACATGACTGCGCGCAGGGCTCATGGTGCAAATGATTGCTGTTCTGGCATTGCCTCCTAAAGAGTTCTGTAGTATGCGAGTTAGCTTAGAATCTCTGTAAGGTACATGCCCATTTCTCCCTTTGCTGCACCAAATCATTGAATTAATGTGTTTCATTTAGCATCATAAATTTATAGCTTATTATCCAGCATAAACTTGTTTGGACTTTTTAACCTCTAACATGAAAAATTGGCCAACCTTAGCTTGCGAATAACAGTTCCTAGGGTTAGTAAACTTCGATTGATGTGGGAACCTTCTTTCAGTCTTGCACCAGCTGCTAATGTTTGAGAAGCACGCTCGCTGCCAGCAAGGTCAACAAAATTCTGCCGCAAAAATCACAATAAGGGCATTACAAGCTTTCATCGAGAGTAAAAAATAACTTTGTTGAAGAGATTTTCTCTTAAGAATTGTGAACAGATATAACATAGCTATTATTTCCTTACCACAGAAGCTGTAAGAGTGCTGCACTTTCCATAGCTTAAATTTTCTCGAGAAGAACTCTCAACTGTCTGAAAAAGGGGAAAAAAAAAACAAAAAAAATGGTGATAAGCGAGAGTAATTCATTGATCTGGGGTAGGGGAGACGGAAATACTTAAGCATAAGACAGGCGTACTAGTCGTAGAATTTGATGAGATCTGGAGCTAGTCTCGTTCAGGGATGTTTCTCCTATTTGCCTTTGAGCTGCAGAAATTGTGAAAACATCAAACTTAAGCTGTTGTAGTCTTTTTGAAGTTAAATTCAAAGAGAGTGAATTGGTGTAACCTTACCCTCGCATATTGAAAGAAGTTCCTGTAGGTGGCTACTGTCCATCAGAGTCTCCTCTGTAAGTTTCTCAACAACAGTGCCCCTCTGTAACCACAATATGCATACATGTAAACTGCTTTTTTCTGATAACATTCTGATTATACTACGACGAAATTCAAAACCTTACAACAGGCATTAAAAAGTATTTACCTCAGGATCATCAAGGAGTCTAAGTGGGGTGCTGTCTGGGCTAAGAAGATCTCTGACAGCTTCATTATAAATCTCAATTGCAGAGAATTTCAACACAAATTCTCTTTCTTTGTGCTACGTATGTAAACACCAGAAATTAGAGGAAAAGAAAACACATTTGACCAAAAGGAACATGACCTGATTTCAACAATAAATTTACCATTTCAACGTAATCATATATATCTGATACAGCAAATTGGGTGATTCCACTCATTGTATATGTCTTCCCACTGCTTGTCTGCCCATATGCAAAAATGCTACCTGGCTCGTAACAAGAAAACTTTTACCCTTTAGTTCCAAGTTTTCAGAAAGTTTAGGGTTCATGAATTTTGAGAAATTACTCACAATTCATGCCGCTAACTACTGAGAGAATGAGCTCTTTGGCTCCTTCTTCATACACCTGTCTTGTGGAGCATTCGCTGCCAAACACTCTGTCTGCGAATCATATATTCATATAATATATGTATGATCAATTTCTGAGAGTGCTCAACAACAATCAGGTCCAATGCTAAGAAGAAGATTGAAAATCTTAACAATTACCAAATGTATATGCTGTAGGGAACAAGGAACGATCGGGCATGCTGGTCTTGAACACGATAGTGTTTTTGTTGATGCACTCCCAATCCGACACATCGTTTCTGGAGATCTCTCTATCGCTCAAAGGCCTCAATCGAACGGAAACGAAGATCTTCTCCTCTGAAAATGGAGGTTCATGCACAACGGATTCTCCTTCCAACGACAACGAAAGCACGCTCATCTTATCGTTTTCTTTCTCTCCTTTTCAGCGTTCTCTCTATCTCTATATGTTTCTCATCACAGAAAGAAAAAGGCAAAAGGAAAAAGAAAGGAGAAAGAGGAGAGAAAGAGAGAATAAAATGGCAGTCCTGTGCGTATTCTCTCTCTTCACCTCCTCTTTTTCTCTAACTAACTTTCAATGCCTCTAAATGCAGGCAGTTAAGTTTATTGAGAAAGAGGAAGCGGTTGAGTTATGATTTTTAGCTTCAGCGGTTTTCCCGCGCTTTTCCGCCACTGATCTCCTCTTGGCATGGTCGTTAGGTCCCCTCACACGTGCCTGCCACGCGCTTCTTCTTCTTCTTCTTCCTTTGTTTTTTTGTTCATAATTCGGTTAATTTTGTATATTTCACTTGTTACTAAAATAAAAATTATGTCTCTTAATTTGTGGTTACTATTTTCAATTTATATGGTTCCGAATTCTTTTTTTTTTACACATTGTTTGTTCTTCGTAGATTAAGGTTTGACATCACTTTAGATCGGGCCAATACTAGGCTTGCAACGGACCAATTTGGGCTCCTCCCGATTCGAAACCCAAAGTTTCAAATCCAAAATTGAGCCTGATCAGACTTAGACATTCCAAAGTTTTGATTAGTTTGAGGTCAAGTTTAATTAAATATATATTTTTTAATTTTAAAAATTAGAACAATGTCGTTTATCTTAAAAATTTTGAGTTTTAGGTCAAGTCTAGTAGGATAGTTCGAGCCCAAATTCAATATGAAGATCGGTCAATTTGAAGCAAGCCCATTGACTTCAAGTCAAGTGGGACAATTTTTACCAAGCCTAGTCTACACTGCTTATAGTCGAGTTTAACCTGAGCTTTTTTCAGCTTAAGCTTGGAATAAAGTTCAATTGATCGAATTTGGGTAATGCAAACTATTCTCTTTTCTAATTCTTGTGAAATATTGTGGATCAGTTCAAAGTCATGAATTTGTTTCTCTTAAAGCACAAGTTATTCGCCTTGAGACATGAGAGAGAAATTCTAGCTTCTCTCTAATCTTCTCCCTCACTCACTTAACCCTAACCCTAGATCTGAAACCATCTCATTCCTCCATCCGACCATTTCATACCTTAACCTTAGATCTGAAATCGTCCCTTTCCTCCATCCGACCACCTCATTCCTTAACCTTAGCCAAATCTCCTTATAACCTGAGCTAAAATGGACGCTAACTTTTCACCATTATCAGCTACCCTTAAACCAACCCTTTTCTCGACCCCCCAGCCTAATCCCTCCTCTCCTCCTAATCTCTCTACAACCCATCCTTCTTCCCCTTCCCACTCTTCAACTAACCCACCCTCTACCTCTGCCATTACTCCCAAGTATTCAGACCCTACCATAGGTGACACTGTTAGTGGATCTAGGAAAACCTGGAAGCAAGTCGTGGGGGATAACTCTGGCTAGGGGTGGGCATGGTTCGGTTCGGTCAGTTTTCAGCTTTTTTTTAGACCGCACCGAATAATCAGTTTTATGGCACAAGAAAACCGATCCGAACCGAATATCAGATGAAACCGAATTTTTGATTTGCCTTGCTATTCAGTTCGGTTCGGTTACTTCAATCGGTTTGGGCCCTAATCTTGGGCCTTAAAATTTGGGTCAATTTTAGTACAT
>JANQAP020000157.1:1040154-1052398 GCA_026874005.2 Erythroxylum coriaceum
GGGCTTTCTCAGGAAACTTTATACAAGATGATCTAAGCTTGATGGATCGTCACTAAGTCCCTGAGAAAGAGGGTTATATGTGAAGACCCATTTCAAAAGGAGGAGAATATACTGTGTCGTAAAGCTTACCTGAGTAAGAGAACATTTCCGATGATCTTCAACGTTTGACCAAAAGGAAGGTACAACAGAGAGGATCGTTTCCCACTGAACCCTAACACAGAGAGGATTAGCCAGAGCAGAGCTGTAAGGATGAAAAAGTTTGCCCTAATTTTAAAATACTTCGAAATCATGAAGATGAGTATATTTACCTGTGATTGAGAAACTTGCTTAAGAATAAAACGTAACAGAACCACAAGGAGACAAACAGAGTGTCTCAATCGTCCGAGTTCGCCATTGCCTCCTCCCTCCCATTTCGAGAAACTTCTCAAGCTCTCCCGAAAAAGGGAGTTCGTTATGCCCTAATTGTTAAATGCCCTTATTTTAATTAGTCATATACGTCGCCGTTTGCTCTATTGTTGTAGTTGTGCGTCACCGTATGGTTAAATTGCCTTTGTGTATCATGGTTTGTCCCATGTGAGAGATCTATGTCTTGATGTAAACATTTATTATATTAATGATTTTTTTAAATTCTCAAAAAAAAGTTATTCGCCTAACTACTGCTTAATTGCACTCCAATCCACATTCTTCTAAAGGTGGTCCATTCAATCTGGCAAGGAAGGGGTCAATCCGAAGTTTCGAACCCACAGAAGTGAACCATCGCCAAGAAGGCAAAAAATAACTTCTCAAACAATGGATATGGAACCCAAGAGTCATAGACATTATTTATTACATTTGAAACATAGATAACAACTCTAAACAGGTTTATTATCAGCAGAGTTGTTGGTGGAATCAGCAATGTCATCCACTTAAATGTGTACAGCTCCGTGAACACCTCGTCGGTCCCCTGATTTCGATGTCACCGTAAAATTTGTACCGAAACCAGCGAGAACCTTTTAAAGCCCCTGGAAGACTGGAAAGAGATGATCTGATTCCCCTCCAATCACCCAAAATTGTCTCATTTCTCCACAATTCTTTAATGCCAACACAACTCCATCTCATTTCCAATATACTTGTTGTAAAGATAAAAAATGAAAAGGGACAGGAACCACTAGCTTGCAATGTTAACAGAAGATTATAACAATGAATAAATGTCCCATGAGAAAAGTAAAATTGAGCAAAGTAATGTCTCAATCACAAGTCAGACAGTTATAAACGGTATACCTCAGGAGTTATGAATTTTCCTAGCAGCAAGCACTCAATAGGCAGAGTATAATATTCCAGAAGTAATGATAGTAGCGCTTATGTAGGCCGGACAGAGGCCCTAGACACTTCAAATTCCCCATAGCAGTACTAGAGAGGGCATTGCCTACTCAGAAATATTTCAATTGATCCAAGAGCCCATCGAAGGACTTGGTGCAGACGATCAGAAAGATTAATGGGTGCAGAACCTTCAAATGCATGCCTTGATGAAATCCAAAATAAGGGAATTATCTTCTCAAATACATCCGTAGATCCTTATCGAGTTTAAACTTTATGGAAAATAACCAACAAATTCATTGCTAATTGTTTGCACACGACTAAAATTTGCAACCCTACTCAATTGGCAGTGAGAGTCGATCAGACTGAGTGGGAGTGTTCGGCGAGCTCAAGCTAGAACAACCGGGAACTAGAATGGAATTGTCTTACTAAGACTGTAGTGATCCTAGAACACCTATCAATGCCCTCTTTAGTACCCTCCAGAACACCTATCGATGAAGATGCCCTGGAACTTCTCTTATTCAACTGTCTTTAGCTTGCGGTTGCACTTGCCAGTTGGGGATCTCTTTGCTTTTGGAACATCATATCCGTAAAGTGCCTACCTTCTGAAAACACATCAGTGCCAATGTATATTGGTCCTTTCAATATCGTCTAGTCCTTTCATATTAATCTGTGGTGGCGGGGGAATTATGCATCATATTGCAAATAAGAGAAACAAGCTGTAAAGAAATTAGAAAGTCCAGAAACAACCTATGAGTGCAAAACCTACCCACTTGAAATACAAAAAAAAAAGAAAAGACTACTTTGCTGGGGCTTTCCTCTCCCATTGGTTGAGCGTCTTTTCTTTCCTCAAACCTCTGTCTGGCGGTCTCTAGGTTCGAGCTCCTGTCTCCTCACCTAAAAAGCCAACCAACCAAAGGAAGCTTTGGGGTTAGTGGATCTCCTTAAGGTAAATTGTCCCTCTTCTTAAGGGTCTGAGCTCAATTCGACAATGAAACTCTTCAAGCAATGATCTTATTAGTTAATCAGATGCACTCTTCTCTAATCATTAGAATTGCCTGGATGCTTATGATGTTATATCTATCATGGATGTCAATACCCTCAAAGTCGGTTGGCATATCTCATAAGAATAGCGGAGACCCTGAGTCCCTGACCTGATTGAACAACAAGTAACCCACTTCTACTAAAAATTAGAAACTAACAACTCTTCCTATTTTTCCTCTAATAATTGCCAACTAATTAATTACATTATCTGCTCTTGACTTAGTCTTCTTGTGGAAGTATATCTTTAGTGGTCTATCACAAAGTCATTGAATGTTGAAAAGGATAGTGCACGGTTAGATTTAGAAAATGCCATTTTGGAGATGGAGAAGCTTGAAGCAAATATACAGAACACGGTTAACAAATTGCAGAACTGAGCAAGGAGGTTGCAAAGGTTAGATTCCGGAGGTTACATTTAATTGTCGGTGCCACTTCAGCAAAAAGATTTGCTGCTCTAGAGCTCGGAGACGATAAAGAAGCTAACCTTTTACTTACAGAGGCTGAAGCAGCAAGTGCTAAAGCTCAAAAACTTCAACTAACATACAATTTTAAGGAGGAAGAATTTGCACCCATTCTGAAAGACTTCATCTCCATGTAGCTTGTTTCAAATCTTGGCAAGAAGCAATTGGCTAAGTTGGCTGCATCTGTTGATTTATACATCCTTCTTCCAAGCTTCAATGGTTTGAGTAGTAATACCTGATGCATCAGCAAGATTACACTGGTTGCAGGTTTGGCAATAGATCCCTCTAACTACATTTTGGATTTCTTGTGACTTGAAGACTCTTGTGCACCTGTAACATTACATTGTTGCAATCTGTTACTTATGAGGATTTGGGGAAGAGATATCCACACAACAGCAAATAACAAATAAAATGTGAGTTAATCGAGTTTAAATTCGGTCTAAAATAGTTTAAAATTTTAAAAAACATGAAATTTTAATATATTCTAAAAATTTTGCATTAAATTAAAAGTATTTTAAAAAATTCTAAAGTTAAATCTAGATTTTATAAGTCCAAACCCGACTCGACCAATGGCAAATACCGTAATTAAGAACACCTTCTTGTATGCTGATATAATTTCGAAGAAGCTATCATTATGGTTATTTTTTATAAGAAGTGATTATCATATTTTTTAGGAGGATGAACCAACAAGTGATTATTTTTAAATAATATATTATGAAAGATTATTAGGGATGGTAATAGGCTTGCCTATAGGCCAGTCTTGCTAATTTTTAAATAAAAAGTATAAAACGTTTTTATTTTCAATTAAATTCAGCTTATTCGAGACCTAACTCTTCTAAAAAAAACGATGTCATTTTAGTTAGAAAAATTAAGCCTTGAATCAGACTAGGCTTAATTTAGCTCATGAATTGACCCATTAAAAACAGCTTAATTTAAGCTCACAGATTAGTTCATTCTCATTTCTAAAGATTATGTTACAATATACCTTGAAAGAATACTTGAATCAATTCAATATAAAAATTCACTTTTATTTGTTTGCACGTGTGCTAATTTTTTATTATTATATTTTTAAAAATCTTATTTTTATAAAATTATTTAATTATTATATAATTTTTTGGTCAAACTTCTTGAATTTTTCATTTATTAATAACTCTATATTAAAATTAAAAAATTACTATAACTTGTTATTTTAACTAAAAGATAAATAAATGATTAATAAAATAAAAATAATTATAACTAAAAATTATTGCAAATAGATGAGTAATAATTTTGAATGGATAAGAATTAAAATAAAAAATATTAAATCACAAGAAGTTTGATAGATTTAACTCATTATTTTAATATAAAATATTATTAAGTTTTGATTCGAACAATTTTATATAACATTCATGAAAGTTTCGACAAAATAATATAACATATATTCAATAAAAAAACTCACCTTAAAAGTTTGGTAATAATATAAAATTTACAAAATAATAAGTCGAATTCGACCCGATTAGGTAGAAAGCAGCCGAAATATGACCTTATTTTACCTAATTTTTTAAAATTAAAAATATAAAATAACGTTATTTAAACAAAATATTATCATTTTGTTTTAAAAAATTAAGTCTTAAGTCGGATCGAACTTAAGCAACCAGAAATTTAAAGAGTCGGGCGAAATTAGACCTAATTGCCACCGCTACTTTTCTTGCTTTTTCCAAATTTTCGTAATCTTATCCTCAACTTGACCTTTTGGTATCATGATCTTCTCATGAATGTGACAACTAGAAAGTTGATAATTGCAACACAAAGTCTCGCTGGCAAGTGGCAGCATGGCAGTGCATAAATATCCCTTTTTTTGTTTTTTTAAATTCTATAATTTACATAACTTCTTATTAACTTAATTTGATTTAATTCAATAAAAGGCAACTCAAAAGTTCAATCTTATTGGAATAGATTAAACTTTTATCCAAAAATAGAAATGTCGATAAGTTGGATTAGGATCGAGCTACTCGTAGCTTGGCCCTGCTCGACTCATCAATTAGGGTGTCCCAACAAGTTGTGATAGGTCAGCCTGTGACCTGAATTATAGCCTAACAGGTCACAAGCTGGCCAGGCCAACCCGACCTATCTTATAATTCTAAAATTATGTCATTTTTAAGGTAACGGTCGGGTTATAGGTTGGATCGAGCATGTCTGTGCTCGATTCGACCTCAACCCTTTTCTAAGTCGGGTCGACCATTTTTGACCTGTAATCCGGTCAACCAAAGTCAAAATTGGGTTGAATTTGGGCTAAAATTGACATCCTTATTAAAAAAAATTTTAATTTTAATTTTACAAAATAATATCAATTTAATTCGTAATTTTGAGAAATTTAATACTAAATGTGACTTTAAAAAGTTAAACTAAGATAATATTATTTTAAGATAATTGAATAATTTAAGATTTGTAACTCGATTCTAATCGAGTTTCGAGTCAAACTTGAAACGTGTTATTTGAGAAGTTAACCCTAACGAGCTATTAACATCTCTATTTTCTTCTAACTTCTCTTAAACTTCAAAAATTAGAGCAACACTTTTTATCATTTCTATTTTCTAAAAATTGCTTGTGTGTTTTAAATATCATAAATCAAACATGTAAATGCTTTAATTCCTTTGTCACTTTTTTAAAGTAAACAATAAAATTATTAAAAAAATCAACACACTCAATATACAAAACTTCCTACTTTGCGGGGTTTATAAAGTGTTATAATATACGCAATTTTCTCTTTGTATTTTTACAAAGAAGCTATTTGCGTGATTTGAGCATATGTTTAATAGCATTAAGTAATGTAGAATTGTATGAAATAAAATTTTTAAATTAAAATATTTTTAAAAGGTTAATTTCCATTTTAATGCGTTTTATAATTATTTTGATTATTTTATTTAGCAAAGGATTAAAAAGAAATAAATTTAAAGCATTATAATATTTTTTTAAAAATAATTTTATAAGAGAATTTTTTTTAATCCAAAAATTAACTAACGGAACAGACACCGCTTTATTAATTGTCATGAACCCGCCGCCTCCATGCAATGCCACCGGAGCAAAGAAAAGGACGCCACATAACGGTGAGTCATCACACGGGCACCCCAAAAAGTCACATCCCAAAAGGATGTATATTAGATTAATTAATTAACATAAATGTAATTAAATAACATAACTAATAATTACAATCATTATGTAAAATTATTTATTTATATTTTTTTCTTTGTGCTTCAGTCTTTTATTATCTACTAGTCTTCTTAAACTCGAGCAGTCGAGCCATAAGCTTCATTCGGAGCTTCTCCAAAATGGCGACGAGAGGGACCAGATCAGAGAAGGTGAAGAGAATATTTCAGCAATTTGACGTTAATGGTGATGGAGGTCTTAACAGAGAGGAAATGGCGGCGCTTGTGGTCGCCGTTAACCCAAGGGTTAAATTCAGCGACGAGCAAATCAATGCGATTCTCGACGAAGTGTTCCGTACGTACGGCGAGTTTATCGACGGCGAAAAAGGTCTGACTTACGAGGGCTTGCTGCGTACCTACGACGACGGTGCTGGTGACGTGGACCGTGACTTCGACGCGCTTGATTTGGATCTCATTTTGGATGAGAATAAAGGGGTTTCTATGGCGTCTGAGGCTTCGTCGTCTTCAATAGTGGACGAGAGAGCTGTGGAGTCGCAGAAGAAGCAGAGAACAGCTGCGTGGGCTGTTTCGCCGAATCATGGGATTGTATTTGACGACACGTGGAAGATTGTGGACGATTTGGAGATTTTGGTGAAGAGATTGAAGGCAAAGCAAGGGAAAGATGGAAAGATGAAAGGTGACAACTTTGATTCGTATTCTGATGCTGGGTGGTCGAGAGAATTGGGACCTTCCTCGGAGATCTCCGATAAAAGGGTGTTCTGGGAGGAGTCGGGACATGATTATGCGATTTTCATCAAGGAATTGGGGGTTTTGAGGAGCAGAGCTGATGGGGCGAGATCGAGAGAGGAAGCTTTTGATGGGCACATGGCAATTGGGAGGCTGTTGTATGAGCACCAGTTGTTTAAGGAAGCGTTGGTGAGTTTTAAGCGAGCTTGTGAGTTGCAGCCTGTTGATGTGAGACCCCATTTTAGAGCTGGGAATTGCTTGTATGTTCTTGGGAGGTGCAAAGAAGCTAAAGAGGAGTTCTTGTTGGCTATGGAGGCAGCTGAGGCAGCAGGGAATCAATGGGCTTATTTGCTTCCTCAGATATATGTGAATCTTGGGATTGCATTGGAAGGGGAAGGTATGGTTTTAAGTGCTTGTGAGTACTATAGAGAAGCTGCTATTCTTTGTCCAACTCACTATAGAGCTTTGAAATTGCTTGGTAGTGCACTTTTCGGTGTTGGAGAGTATAGGGCAGCTATTAAGGCCTTAGAAGAGGCCATTTTCATGAAACCTGATTATGCTGATGCACACTGTGATTTGGCCTCTGCTTTGCATGCCATGGGTGAAGATGAGAAGGCGATAGAGGTTTTTCAAAAGGCTATTGATTTGAAACCCGGTCATGTTGATGCTTTGTATAATTTAGGTGGGCTGTATATGGATTTGGGCAGGTTCCAAAGGGCTTCTGAGATGTATTCCAGGGTGTTAGCTGTGTGGCCGAACCATTGGCGGGCACAATTGAACAAAGCTGTCTCGTTATTGGGGGCTGGTGAGACGGAGGAGGCGAAAAAAGCTTTGAAGGAGGCATTGAAAATGACTAATAGGGTTGAACTTCATGATGCCCTATCACATTTGAAGCAGCTCCAGAAGAAGAAATTGAAGACTGACGGTGCTGGTAATGGAGAGAGTGCTTTTATATCTGTGGAACTTGCCAAATTTAAGACCGTGGGTGAGAGAACAACGGCGAGACACGACTTGGCAGATGCTCTTAAGATCAGGGCTTTTCAGAGGATTACTAGGTTGAGTCGGTGTGATGTCGAGCTTTTAAAGAAGGAAATGAGCGAACATGATGTACCAGTTTCGTATTCTGGTGGTGGTGTCCCGGAAAAATCTATACGCAAACCAAACTTAGAGGGAATACTTAGGAGGTTACTTGATTTCTTAAAGCCTGAAACATTTCACGGGGCTGTGAAGGCAATAAATGAGAGGATCCTTTCTGTTTTGGATGAGACTGGATCTGGCAGGGTAGATTTGGGAATGTTTTTTGCTTTTCTTGCCCCCATTTGTAGTGGTAATCCTGATAAAAGAAAACGGGTCGCCTTCGATGCACTTCTTTGGCGTCCTGTGAATGAAGACGGCGGTTCTCTTGTGAGAAAAGTTGATGCTGTTCGCTATATCAAGTTGCTCAGAACTATTTACATTCCATCTCATGGGATTAGTGAATTGCTAGAACTACATGGGGAAGCTGACTCTTCAATGGTAGCCTTTAATGAGTTTCTTGTGATGTTTAATGATCCTGATTGGGGTTTCGGTATCATGTCGACACTTATCAAGCTCGAATTGGGTGATAGGAATCGACATGAAAACCGGGTTTGCTCAGTTTGCCGCTACCCGATCATAGGATCCCGATTCAAGGACGTTAAATCCAATTTTAGTCTATGTAATCAGTGCTACAGTGAGGGCAAGGTCCCCTCTGCTTTTAAACAGGAGGAGTACACGTTTAAAGAGTATGCAAATGAAGGAGAAGCAATGAAAGATAAGTGTTTATGTTTTACATTGCAATCTCACAAAGACTGACCTTTGTTTACACCCAAAAGAAAGCTATTTTTTCCCCCTGTATCATCCATCAAGCATAGTTTTACTAATGTGTGCAGTGTACAATGAATCTTGTAAGTTTCGATCTTTGATTCTCATTTCCAGGTAGGTCTTCTCCAATTTTATAATCTTTATGTGTTCTGCTTACTTAGGTCTATATTTAAGCTGGTCGGATCTGAACCCGTTCGTCTATAATTTTGATTAATCGTCATCCTGTATGCCCGTGATAAGCATTGTCTTGTCTTGTGATAATGCTGTTATTTGACTAGTCATCACCGACACACGATTTGTTATGATTGTTATCTCACATCTTTTCAAGCAATAGAAAGCCAATGACCCCCCCAAAAAAACATGTTTAATTTAAATATTAAAATAAAAATACACTTTTATTAGTTATATTTCACGTTAAATTATTAAAGTTTGGTTGAAGAACAGAAAATCTTATTTCTTGAAAGTCATGTTAGCACATTGAAAATTACATCACTAAAAAGGCAAAAACTACGTAACATATAACTATATAATTGAAAAAAATATAATTTTATTAAAATGTTATTATTTTAAATATTTTTTAATTATATAATTTAATGAAATTATTCCAAAATATTAGAATGCAACTTTTCGGGATCTCAAACGATACACGAAACAGCAGTAGTTATTGGGCCTTACGTCATTCCACAAACTCAGAGTTTTAAATGCCTCGGGTTCATCATCCAAAGCGATAGTAATATTGATAAGGATATAGTCTATCGCATCAAATCTGGGTGGGGTAAATGACGAAGCGCTTCAAGAGTTTTATGTGATAAAAAGATTCTTTTAAAGCTTAAAGGCAAGTTTTACAAAATGGTAATTAGGCCTACCATGTTATATGGGGCAGCAATTGTAAGTCTAGTCTGACGGGAGTAAAGCAGCAACGTGTCCATTCTTGTTTATCAAGAATTCTTGTAGAATTGGGCTATATATCCGGTATATCCTTCTCATTATCTTTTTATTTTCATTTTTTTCATTATTATCTCATGTGCCTGTGGGTCTATCGGAAATAGCCTCTTTATTGTATAGAGGTAAGGGTGCATATTATTAGACCTCTTCAAATCTCGCGTTAATGCGAGATTCTAAATTGAGTGATGATGATGATGATAACGATGATTCAAAATATTAGAATATTAGGAGGATCTGACTGCTCAACACAAGGCTTAGTAATTATTGAAAAATGATTTCGTTTGATAAAAAAATAATATTACTTTTTATTTTTAATTTAAAAATTAAAAATTTAACCAAACTAAGTCGAGTCAAGAGCTCGGCTGACTCGGCGGCCCAGGCAATTAGGGCTTTGACACCCCTATGCCTTACCAATTATTAAATTCGTTTTCTCCAACTTCACACACCTAAAAACGCACCGCTTTGAACCAATAATTCATCAATAACCAAGTTATCGTACGAAATTGCGAGCCATTACAATAAAAATGCACCTTAAAATTGTAAGAGAACAAAGACGTTAGTTCATCCTCCTACTTTCAATTTCAATTATCTGATTTTTATACTAAAAGAAGGAAAATTAAAAAATATATATATATGATAAGCGCTTCATAAATAAAAAAACCCATAATGATTGCATCTTCGGAATCATATCAACATACAAGCAGGTGTTCTTGTTTATGATTATTTCTTTTTTGAAGTAGAGGAATTTGCAAATGTTATCTTTAGATGCGTATTGAGTAAATTTTTAGATTGATGCAATAGTTTATAAATCATGTTAATTAGGTATTTTGCACTAAATAAGTCTTATATAACAGGCTCAATCGAAAGAGCCTAGATAGAGGAATTCGGACGTAAGACTTTTTGACCCTATGCTCCTCACTCTACTAACTTGAACACTTCTTAAGAAACTTATTTATGGTAACTGTTATACGTGAAATCAAGTTTGAACTTATAAAATTTGGATTTAATTTATTTTTTAAAAATATTTCAAATTCAATTCAAGATTTTTAAAATATACTAAAATTTGTTTTTTTAAATTTTAAACCTAACTTAAAATTTAATTAACTTAATTAATTTTGAATAAGCTTAATCCAAGTAAGCCTATATACAATCAGTATATCACATCTCAAACAAAAATCTTAAAGTAATAGATTATGAATCTTATCTTTGTATATAAATCTATATCAACATACCGCACTTCAGAATTGAGATCCTCATGCCAACCCGAGAGAAGTACTCTACTTGTGGGAATCCGTTTCCTAGGAGAACTATTTGGCTTCCAAGGATAGCTAATAGGAATGACTAGTTTTTCCAATTCCCCAATATTATTAGTGAACATATAAAACCAATTAAGCTGGCCTCACACAACAGCTTAAGCTATTGTGGTGAAATGATTGCTTAATATGGTATCAGAGCCTCTGTGACCAAATGGTTGTAAATTCAAATCCTACCACCCACCTATTATTCAGCACAAGAGCCTGTGCAAGTTTTAAGCCCAAAGGATTTTCACTTGAGAGGGTATGTTAGTGAATATATAAAACCAATTAAATTAGCCTCACACAATAGCTTAAACAATAAAATGGTTGCGTAACAACTATCACCAAGCGTAAGTATGGGGAGACTATCAAGCAAGACTCTAGACTTTGAAACTTCGATACATAGCTTCGCATAGCCTGTCCTCTCCATAGAGGCAGTTTGTGAATCCATACAAACTGGATGTCTGAGGGAGCTGGATGTTGTTTTTTTTTTGACTTTGATGGCCCAATTTATATCCCATATTGGGAAGAGATGGGGATGGGAGGAGTTTTTCAAGTTATAAAATAACTCCTCCTCCTCTCATCTCTAGATATCCTAAAATTTGATATATACTTAAAATTTGTACACATATCAAATTTAGTGTTCTCTTCTTAATAAGAGCAGGCTGCTTTACTGGTGCTCTGGAGACGTAGGCATATTTGGCCGAACTCCGTTATCAAATTTCACGGTGTGTTCTTTCCTTATCACTTTTATTATTCGGCATTTATTGTCTTGTCTCTTTTCAAGTTGTAGTATAGTATTCAATATTATTTGTCGGGTACATTTGTAGTGTTGTGTTTAATTTATTTGGGTGTATTTATTATTCGTGTGCGTACACGGGTTAGGTTGTGATAAATACACCGTGCACGTAATTTCTGTCTAGGAGGTCAGGTTTTAAGTGGGACCGTTTGTGACCCCTCCGACCTTTCCTAGGATTTTACGTGGAATGGAAATACTGTTTAGGAGATCATTGTGATCTTTCCTGGGTATTATCGAATCGGTTCACTTCACTAGTTGTTTACTTTAGAGGAAAAAATTACCCGATTTTCTCAACAAGTGGTATCAGAGCCAAAGGTTCATCTTTGGTTTGTTTGTAATTTTTTGTCATATTGAATACTATATTTTGAGTTTGTAATGGCATTTAATGATCAAGAAACACCAGAGACATCGGCTTCATCGTCATCATGGTCAAGGATTCCGTTGTCAAATTTGAAATTGGCAGTGGAGACATTTGACGGTACTGGCCATTTCGGCATGTGGCAAGGGGAGGTTTTGGACTGCCTTTTCCAGCAGGGTCTTGACATTACCATTGATGAAAAGAAACCAGAAGATGTTGAGGATAAGGATTGGAGTATCATAAATCGGTTGACATGTAGAACAATTCGATCGTGTCTGTCCAGAGAACAGAAGTATGCCTTCAAGAACGAGACTTCTGCACACAAATTATGGAAG
>JANQAP020000157.1:1084524-1094989 GCA_026874005.2 Erythroxylum coriaceum
AGCTGGAGCATTACAGTATCTTACTTTTACAAGACCAGACATTTCTTATGCTGTACAACAGGTTTGTTTGCATATGCTTGATCCTAAGAATGAACACATGAATGCCCTTAAGAGAATTCTGCGATACATTCAAGGCACTCTTTCTTATGGCTTACACCTTTACAAGTCTTCTGTTTCTGGTCTCGTTTCTTACACCGATGCTGATTGGGGTGGACGAGACATATAATATATGTGGTTAATTGCATTGAAATTCACATAATTTTTATATTTTTATATTTTTCATTCTTCATTCTTCATTTTGATCTTTGATTTTTATAATTTGTTCTTTTAAGATTATATTTTTGTATTACTAGTGAAACAGTACAGTATTGTTTGTATTATCTATCACAATCAAACTAGGTATTATATCAAATGCCACTTATATAAGTAATGCTAATGCAGAGTTGTCTGGACCTCCTCCGTTTCTTCTGGTTAGATTTATAAGATTCGCTATATTTGTAATGCACAATAGCGTTAGTTATGCATCCAGGATAAAATGTGAAAGGGAAGAAACGAAAAAAACATGAAATCGATTTCATGAATTTGAACGAATTTTTTAAAGTCGAAACGATCCAATTCTTACTACAATCTTTACGAGAGTTGCTTATCATCTCTCGGTTAACACCTTTCTGCAACTTTCTCAACACGTAAACCACTGAATGAGTCAGAGTTTCCAAACATTCACGACTTCCTTTAATAGCAGCAGAAGACCTTAGCTATATATACATATACATATATATATGGCATTTATATCTAGCTTCTTTATTACATACTCAATACAGGTCTGGTCTACACTGATTAGGGGTCTATTTTTTCGTTGGACTTCAACTCATTAATTTATATCTTTTATTAGGCTATTTTATTATCTTTATCTAGATCAAATCCGATTCACTTAACCTTAAATTTATTACAACTGTTAAAATCGTAATAACAATTTTTGAAAGTCACGAGTACATTAATAATATGGTAAACTATATACGGGTCCAAGGAATTTTACCTATTTTTATAAGTATGGATAATATAAAATATATTTTTAAAATTTAAAAATTGTGGCCCATAATTATTAACGAATTGACAGCTGACCATATGTTCCATTATTGTTTCCTTCCTTGGATGGGAAAGGTTTTCAGGTTAGAAGATTATTATTATTAAAATTGAAGTAAGTCGGTCACTATTTTTTAAATTAAATAGATTTTAAAAATTAATTTAATAAGATTATATAGTGTTAACTAAAAATTACAAGTTAATTTAAGTATAATTTTAAAAACAACATCTTGTAAGAGTCTTGTCAATATATATGTTTTAGAAAGGACTGTTAATATACAGACTTACCTGTACTTAGTATGCGGACGTTCCCTACTTAATAGAACGACTATTTTGAATTTAAGTATAATTTAAATATATATAATTAAATATTTCACTAATATTTCATTAAAAATCTATTTTTTAATTTTGAGGAGT
The DNA here is from genome assembly GCA_026874005.2 of Erythroxylum coriaceum. Lineage (NCBI taxonomy): Eukaryota > Viridiplantae > Streptophyta > Magnoliopsida > Malpighiales > Erythroxylaceae > Erythroxylum > Erythroxylum coriaceum. Next base: position 1,086,025 of record JANQAP020000157.1, read on the forward strand.
CATATTTTGATTAATCTTATATGTTAAATATCGTTAAAACTATTAAATAAGCTTTATAGACATAATTCAAAGTGTAATTCCTACATAGGAGATTGAAGATACTAAATATAAATAAGCAAATTGGATTCAACTTATCTCATACTTGTGTTAGGATTATATCAAACTTTAAATTATGATTTTAACTTACTAGCTAAGACATGGACCTCAAATGGATTAACTGAATTGAATTTGTTAGTTTCGTTTTTTAATCATTAATCTTTTAAAATATATAATTTAGAATTTATAATATAAAAGGGTTAATTACAAAAAAAAATCTCAAACTTTACTCAATTATGTAATTACAGTTTGAACTTTAAAAAGTAATAATTAAATACTCAAACTTTCAATTTTTTTCAATTCTAACCCAACATTAGTATTTCCGTTAATATTGCTCACGCGACTTGTCACGTAAGACAAAAGCTCTAAACACTTATACACATCTGACCTAATTAAGTTTAACTAAACTGCATCATTTTAGAGTTGAAATCCCTAAATTATTGTAATTGAAAACCCTAAATTAGTTCGTTCTCACACAAAAAAAGAGGGGCTAGGCTGGCAAATTGAAATTTCATTCAGATTATTAGAAATTGTATCATTGTCACATCAGCAACGTTAACGAAAATACTAACGTCGGCCTATAATTAAAAAATTGAAAGTTTGAATATTTAATTACTACTTTTTAAAGTTCGGACTATAATTATAAAATTGAGTAAAGTTTGAAATTTTTTTTAATTAAACCTATATACAATTAACTACGTGTTCATTCAAACACAATATAAAAATATGTAATTTTGAATTGATATCCAATCAGATTTGAGTTATCCAAAACAATATTATTTTAATTTCAGTTTTTGTTTTGATTTTGAATTTCTTAAAATTAAAAATTAAAACAATATAATTCCAAAATTTTAATTAAAATAATATCATTTAAAAAAATTAAACTAAATTTTAAATTTAAATATAATTTAAAATTTAATTAATTCAAACCCTATAAGTTAATTTCAAATTGAGTTAGACGAAATCTTTCATATTTTTACAAGGAAGTGGCATCTTTGTTTAGATGTAAGCCCAACTTTAGAGCCCCTATCTAAGGCAATGTTTCGAACCCTGATTAGGCTAAAAACGACTAAACATACAGAGACCCAATAAAGTCAACGACATGTCGTCTGCAGGAAACATAAGACCTTCAAATTATAATACCTCTAGGTCCATGGATGGCCACAAAACTTGACCAAAGATGGTTGCGAGCTACACCTTTAAGAGATCAATTGCTTTAATTACTAAAAATGCTTTTGTAAATAAATTATTAATTATTTTACACTTGATTTAACCAAAATTTTGAATTTTAAAAGTGTTTTTCTAATTTTTAACTTTTCAGAAAAAAAAAACCCATTTTTTAAGATTTTGATTAGAAAATAACAACCCAACATATACAGTACGAATATCAAACATGAACTAATTAAATGTAACTAATATGGTAACACAATTTAACTCTTAAACTCAGCTAACCAATTAAATTTAATAATTTAAGATAATTATAATAAATTATTAGTTTGAATAAGATATAATTAATTCAATTCAAGTTTAATAATTAGGTTGAATGTAAACAATATTTTATTAGTATATATCTAATATTTATACTGCAATGCGTTTCGTTATTATTTTTAACCAAAATTTAAGAGAAAGAATTTTTCTAAAAAGTTAAAAATTAAAATGATTTTTCAGAAAATTTAAAAATAAAAAATTTTAAACTACAGAAAAGATGTATGTCTTTTACTTTAATAGAAAATTAATTATTTTACACTCGGCTTGATGTATTTGGGTTAAAAATACATTATTGTCTTGTGTTGGAACCTAAAAAATATCTCCTAATCTAATTTTATAAAAAAAAGATAAAAATAGTAAGTGTCATTATACTTTGCGGTTTTCTAGTTACTTGGAGCAGCAACTCACATGATTTCTGATCGTTAGTGTGTGAGATTGTGTATTGAAGTTGGATGTATTAGGCTATGATTCTGACATCCAAGTTGACTCGTATTGTTGTCTATACTCTACACTTATTAGGTGTGGAACCAAAATGGTGTGTTTTCTCTCCTATGTTCAATGGTTTACTTTCTGGATATGCATGCCCTCTACTATTCTGACAATACAACTTGCGAAGGAAGAGAAGCCATGCTTTGCTGTTTTTCAAAATACCTGATCTTGTAGCTAAATTTCTGTATACATGCCATGATTTGCTGTTTTTCAAAATACCTGATCTTGTAGCTAAATTTCTGTATACATGTCAATGGAGCCCAGTTCACACTCTAACTTCAAGCCAGCTTGAGATTTTTTCAATATTTTTAAATCCGGACTAGAAGTTAAACCTTTTTTTTAACAGAGAAATTCATAGCTGATATTCTTTGGATACGCTCTAGGTAAACCTCTAGATTGACGCAACAGGCTCGATCTAAAGAGTGTAGGTAAGAGGATTCAAACATAGGACTTTTTGGTCTCATGCTCCTCTATTCTACCAACTCGACCATCCCTTATGGGACACCAGAAGTTAAACCAATAAAACAAGAAATTTAAGGTTTAACAATTCAATTAGTATTAGACCATCATAAAATAGATTTAAAATCGAATAAAATTTAAAAATTTAAAAATGATTGAAGAACAATATCTTTACTCATCGAAATTTAAAGTTTAATTGAAAAATAAAACTATTAAATAAAAATTAATCTATTTATTTTAGTTTACAAAAACTAATCAGTTTATAAAAACTGACTGATTAATTAATAAACTGATCAATTTTTTACTATAAACAATTTTAAACTAAATCATAGAATCCCGATATATTTAATCATAAAATTGACTATTTATATTATAAGATCTATATGGTTTCAAAAGTGTAATTATACCTAGAGATAATAACATTATTAATGTCAAAGCATAGTTCAATCCCATTTATAATTAAGTTATTCTTCTTCATAATTTGGGCTAAAAAACTTAAATTACCAATATAATCTTTACTTTTATTCTAATTTGTAAAATATGGATTTTAAAAATACCCTCAAATTTAAAAAAATAGTCAAAACTCATAACTCAACAACATTGAAAAAAAATTATACCTTGTCAAGATTTCAACAAGTTTCTATTCATTTAGGTTGAAGCTTGACCAAGAAATTGAAAATCGATACTCAAATTATATCTTTTCTTTTTTCTTTATTTCATAATAAGCAAATCATACCAACTAACTTGAAAAGCCTCATTACCTAGAAGACGAGTAACGATGTTTATTTATCAACCACAAATGTGATAGGTCAATGAAGGGGTGTTGGTGATAAAGTTGAGAAAGAGGCAAAGAGTACCATTTTTAATGGCAAATCACAAACAATAAAAATTCAATTTTGGAGGTTATGACATTGATGCGTTTGCTAAGATCTATTTCACAAGTAAAGAAATAAATAGGACTGATTTTAGTCATAAAAAAATATTTATTATTTTTTTAAAATTTATATTAAATAAAATTTTAATTAGATAAACGAATCAATTCAAAAGAGCGTAATCTTTTCAATTTTTTAATTTATTACTAAATTTTTATATTTTTCATTTTAATGACTAATTTTTTAAAAGTTTATATATATTAGATGAAATGGTTATTTTTATTGATATGTCGTGTCAATCAAATGTCACGTAAATGTCAATATATTAGTCACATTAGCAAAATTAATTTTTTGATTGAACTTATATTAATTTTAAAAGATTGGTAATTAAATTAAAATTTTTTAATATATTATCCCATTTTAAAATATTCTAGTAAAAAAGTGATCTAGAATACAAGCAAGACTTCTCATTATAGGATTGATTATTTTGATACCATATCCCTATCATCCTAATATTCTCTACTTTCACATAAATGCTCTTAATTTTATTTGTTTGCTATTGATAGCAACCTCTCTTGAGCAAAGGATCGTTGGATCTTTGAAATTTCAACACTAAGAACACTTATATTTCTCTATAAGTCCTTTTTCTCAGGTTCATGGATGAAGAAGAATCTAAGAGTTTGTACCTTGTCTCAGTACACGGCACTGACAGAACAAAAAGGGTTGTACCACTCTGACCATATTTTGTACCAGACATTCAAGATATAATTAGTACCTGGCAAGTGCTTTATAAGAGAGAAATGATGGACAAGAAAAAAAACCTGAAAACTAGTTGAATTGGACCACATAGAGTGAAGTGGAAGTGTATGTACATGAAAAAACAGATCAACTGAAAGAAAATGCTAAGGAACTTGATTCAACATTGTACCAAAACCACAAAGCTGGAGGCTTTGTTCTTGATGTTACATGGTTATGGAGATCTAGTCTTACAGTTGTTCAGAAGAGCCTAGATCTCTTTAACCCAGTAGTTGAAAAGCTGATTTGTGGAACAGTGAAACCATCATCTGCCCAACTTCTGCTAGCTAATTTCATGTTTGAAGTCTCCTTGAACACGTCCTGAGGACAAACCTCAGGTGGGTATAGAGTAAGTGATCCTCCCAAGTTTTCTGATGAGAAGCAGCTAATATTGCTCTCAAGATTGGTGTCCACAGGTGGCAGTGTATTACCATCAGGCTGAAATTCAGAGACTGACCCATCACAAAACTCCTCATATCGAAGTAGGTTAACACTAAAAACAACAGAACAAGAAAGAAAAACAATGCAAACCTTACAGAAACCAAAGGGATTCAAAGAGGAATCAAGAAAGTCCTCGACATGCCACCCAGGAAGCATCTCTATCAAGTACTCCGATATACTACTACTTGGTAACGCAGCAATTTCTTGATCACTTGACACCAAGCTACATGACTCAACCTCATTCACGGATGTGTTTGAAGGTAAGCTTTTAGCTATTGGAACTGGGTTACAATTTGTTGGAACAACAGATACAGGCAATTCTTTTACTGATGCTTCTTGTGGTTGTTGCTTAGACTTAGAATCAGGAACAAGATCCGAACTTTCTGTTGTAGCCGTAGAAGACGCATAAAGAGCCGATGTAGTAGAGAGTTTAACGCCTGTAAGAAGAAACCTATCGTGCTTTCGAGTATGTTCATTAGCTGTATGTATTGGAACGTCACAGTCTCTGCACAGAATCGCACGGTCTTGTTGGCAGAACAAAAAAGCCCGTTTTTCCTACAAAAAATCAAAGACCCACTTATTGATTTTCACTATAAACCAACAACATAGAAGCAAAAAGACAAACACCTGGCAGACATCACAGAGAGGGAAGGTTTTTGGACTCGGTAGGAGAAGAGAGAAGCGTTGGTGCTTTGATGCAAGCTTATTGGCATGGTGGACTCGGTGGTCGCATGTATCACAGAGAGCAGCCTCATCTGCGGTGCAGAACATCGAAGCTTCTTCTTTATTACAGACGTCGCACTGGATCTTCATCTACCGATTGATTCTCGATCGATCCTTTTCGGATCTTCGTTAAACTGAACTACGTCAAGCACTGGATTGAGAGAGTAAGAACTTGGAAGAGAAGAAAGAGAAGTGAGGAGAGGATAGGGCTAAGTGAAACATAAGTGTCCCAGAAGAGTAGGAGGGTTATGGGTTACTATGTTTTTGGTTCCCTGTTGACTGTGCTTTGTATGTAATGAAATGGTCATGGAACAGACAACGATGTACCTATGGATTGAATTTGATTGTGACCGATTTCTTAAATTTTGCTGCCTAAATTGGGATTTGTATTTTAAGAATTCACAAAAAAGGAAGAAGCTATATTTGATATTTTAAATTTATCAAAATAAAATTTAAGTGAAAGAAATAAACCTCTCTTATAATTTAACAAATTTTAGAAAACTTTTTAATTTTTAAAATACTCCAAAATTTCTTCTCATTTTTAGTTATACTTTAGTTAAAAAAACAAATACTAAACAACATCAGGTGTGGACCAGTCAAATATTATTAATATAATTATTCAATTTATTTTTTAAACTCGACCCAAATAAATTAAAATTGATTGCAATTAATAATTTAAGATAATTATAATAAATTATTAATTTGAGTTAGATTTAATTAATTCAGTTCGAATTTAAAAGCTGAGTTAAATCTTTATATAAATAGTATTTGATTAGTCCACTTATGTTGTTCATACTATATATATGTTTCATATTATTTTTATCCGCAAAAAAGAAATTTTTAAAAATTGCAAATTAAAAGAAGTTCTTTTGATAATTTTAAAGATCATGAAGTTTTTTAATTTATTAAATTATAGGAGAGATTTATGTCTTTTACTCTAATATTTATTGTATTTTAAATATAGTATAAAAGTAATAATAGAGATAAATGTATAATTTATTTAGAACTTTTATTGATTGTCATATTAAAGATAACAATTTAAAAAAATTATTTTAAATCATTCAATATTTTAAAATTGAATTTGACTGTGATTGATTTCTTAAATTTTGTTGCCTAATTGTGATGTAAAATATAATGTGGTTAACTATTATTAAAAATAAAATTTTAATAAAAATAAAAATAAAATTTTTATTTATTAAAATTGATTATATATAGCTACCAATAATTAACCATATAGTTGAGTCTAATTTTACTTAGAATAGTTGAACTTAGAGCAGGTCTAGGCTTGGGCAGCTAAGCTCGAACCCAATTAAAAAAAACGTTATTTTATATTTTTAATTTTAAACAAATTATTTACAAAAATTTGACTATGATGGTACATGGACCAGCCTATTATCATCTCTAACTTTAATAGGTTAGTTCGGGTTGTTCACCTTGGCTTCGTATCAAATTTGAATTTTATATTTATGTATGTTTGAAACTTTTATAAGTCTGAATTTCGATTTAATTATCTAATTTCGATCAATTCGAGTTTGAACTTAAAAAAGAATTAAAATCATACTTGCTTGATTAAATCTATAATCATTTTTAATAGATTTTTAATTTAAATATTAAACTTTTTTAAGTGATAATAAACATTTAAGTTAACCCTAAAAATAAAGTTTATTAAATTTGTGGGCATCACATATAACCAACATTTTTAAAATTAAAAATTGTTATGGATTCCATTATTATTACTTACCCTCGAAAACATTAAACAAATATAATAATTCATTCTCTGTGGTCGACTATGGGGGACCATGGTCCACGAAGCTTTGTGTGCCACTGGGAAGTATGGGATGCCTTTGAAAAGTTGTTCATTTACGAGTTTTAATGAGCAATTATTTCTCTTATCTTTTGCACAATATAATCATCTAATGAAGTTGTTGAGTTGAGTCTAAGAGTAAAAGAATCTCGACTATCTTATTTCGAGTTATGTAAGTTGTTTTATTTTGAGTTGTGTGTAAATCGTAATTTCCTCGTATAAATATTCACATTACGTTTAGGTTGTATTTAGATTTGCGGCACGTTGGGAATAAGTACTTATTCACTGCAGTTTTTAAACGCAATCATATGTTTGGATCTGTAAGTGAACAGCCAGAAGTTCGAGAAAAATACGATACCACCGCAGAAATCGATAAGTGAAAAGAGAGTTGCGGTAGAAAAGTACTTCTGCAGTAGAATTTCTATTTTCCATTAATAACCTTCTGATAATTATTATTTTCTATTATAAAATATTTTATTTACTAAATTTATTTTATTTATATTTTTCTTATTTTAATTTAATACTTTATTATTTATAATTTTAAATTTATATGACTAATAATATATTTTTAATTATTTATACAACAAGTAATAGTTTATTAAATTAATGAACTTTTTAGTCATTTTATCTTTTTTCAGCAACCGCAATCGCACTTGTGAAACACTTATTTTCACGTTTTAACAGTTACCAAAATAACAATTTCAAAGATATAAATACTTATTATTTCAGCAAGTTAATTTTAGTAAGTTATCAACTGCCACCATTCTTTCAAACCAAATCTTAGTAAAAACAATCTTTTCACTCGGTTTATACGAGTTTTAAAAAGTTAGTCAATCATCTGAAAACTTGATAAAGTTTAGCATTAACGAATATGATTAAATATAATTAATACTAATAGTTATGGCAGCCCTTGATATTAAATATTAGAAATGATAATGAGAAAATTTTTATTCATATTTAATTATTATATGAATTATTTTATAAATAAATAATTAAAATAAATTTTATTTTATAAATAATTAATAAAAATTATTTTCCAATAATTATAAAATTATTAATGTCTACGTAATTACAAATATTTTTATTATAAGAATAAAAGTATAAATGAAATAAAATAAAATTTTGTTAAAGAAATTAAATATAAACACCACTTTGATAATAATATTATGATGCTTTAATCGTTTTCAAATTCCTGAATTTTTATTTAATTTTTAATTTTTTATCTTATCGATTTAACTTTCAATCTAATTTTTAAAAGATTGAATTTTTTGTCAAAGCAGTAAGCATAAATGGAGACTACTTAAACACATTTTGAGCTTCATCGTTACTTAATATAATAATTACTTAAAAGGCAAATGAAACAAACTAAAAAAATATTTTATTTTTTGAGAAAAGGTGTTATTATTGTTGGTATCTCCCCAAATCTCAAATACTAGGCTATCTAAGTTTTGTAAGGGTGGGTTTTGTTTTACTTACAATTGGTGACCTATTAAGGCTGCGTTTGAATCTGTAGTACGGTGGGGATAAGTACTTATCCACCACAGTTTTCAAACGCAATCACACGTTTGGATTTGCTACCGACAATCGCAGGTTGGAGAAAACTGCGGTGCCACCGCAGAAATAGATAAGCATAAATGGGGCTGCAGTAAGAAATTGCTTATGAGGTGGAAATTTTACCTTCCAATAATAACCTCAAGATATTTTAGTATTTTCTATTATATCCTTACTTAATTAATAGAAGGAAGTTTTTGCCAATAGTATTTAAGTAAGGTGAAATATTTTATTTACTAAATTTATT
>JANQAP020000157.1:1284525-1304451 GCA_026874005.2 Erythroxylum coriaceum
TATAAAACCAATTTTTAATTTCAATTTTCTTTAAAATTTTAATTATTGGTCATATAATTAATCACGTCATTATAAATAGTTATTTTAATTTAAATAAAAGATAAAATACTTATATAAAAGTAAACAAACAAATTTAATTTATCTTATATAGAGAAGTTAGTTTAAGATGGTGAGTACTTTTAGTTTAAGACGGTGAGTCCTTGAGTAACTGGTAAGATTAATTTTTTGTTACTGAAAAGTCACAGGTTTGAGTAACGAAATAGTTTTTTTTTTTGTAAGTAATTGATTTTTTGTAAGTAATTGATGATTGAGAAGTCAATTCTACAACATTTTCTCCATCTTAGGAGATAGTTGGTTCAAATGAGGTAATGATAATATGAATGAGAATGAATATAGTAAGCAACGAAAATTGATATAATCATTATAATTATGATGGTCGGTTAGATTGAAAAGAATGATTACTATTACTATTGATATTGGTTAGTTTGTTAAAAATATTGAAAAATAAAAGTTTGTTAAATATTTTTTACATCAAGTTTTAATATATTTAATTGCTAAAAAAGAGAAAAATATATAATTAATTAATTATATTGTAATATTATTTTAATTAATTAATTACAATATAATGTAATATTATTTTAATTAATTAATTAATTATATTGTTACATTTGCCTTTTATTTAAGAAATGATTTTCACTCCTCTCATATTTAGGGGATATGGAGTAATTCCCAAAAGTCTGGTATCAAAATATTGCTCCTATAATTATAATATGTAGCCAACTACTCTTTTTTCGTTCTTTATAGTTTGAAACTTTCCCAAACTCATCTTCCCAAAAAACCCTTAGGCCTCGTTTAGTTGACAGAAAGATAAAGTAAATTTGGAAGCTGATTCTTCAGAAAATAAATCTATGGAAAGTAAAGATATTCACATATTTGGATACTTATAAGAATTCTAATAGGAAAGTTGAGTGGATTCTTATTATAGTGTTTGGTATGTAACAGTATTTCATGGAATATAATTTAATTTTGACTTGTCTTTCCAATTATATCCCTACAAACTGAATAAAAATTGAAATCGTTAAATAATGTTAATTTATAATACAAGTTATATTATTAAATGTTAATTTTTTCATTTATGATATTCTAATCATATAATACTGTTATATCATAAATATAGTATTGAAAAATACTAAAAAAACCTCAATCGAGTACAAAAATAAATCTTAAAATTCAAATCAAATATCAAAATTTTTTCTAATGTTGAAAAAAAATACAGTAATGAGAGAATAATAAGAATAGTTGAAGAGGAGGTAGATTTTATAAAAGAATTGACGTAGAGTTGAGAGAGAAGAAATGGTTGAATTAGCTAATGTATTTTTTAAATTAAATTCCTGAAGAAAGTAATCTAAATACTAAAGTGGTGATGAGATTTAGAATTCAAGTAAAATGTTACTTAGGAAAGTTTTTACTCTCCTAATCCTAACTGTCACAAAAAAAGAACTAAACGTGATAATATAAATTTTAAGAAAAAGATTACGTTACTGACCAATTATCTATTCCTAACAATTTGACAAAAAGAAGTTAAAAGAAAAAGCACATTTGCTATTACACAAGTAAATGAAACATTTGAGACATGAAATTCTATTATTAGATTAGGACAGCACATTTCAATCAAAAGGCCACACTCCTAAGATCTCCATTACCGTCGTCTCTCGAGCGTCTGACGAAGTGATCATCACCCATCTGAACCATGGCGTCGTCGTTCACTCTTCCACCTGAACTCGTCCTACCCTTAAAACGCATAGCCAGAACCAAATACACCACCAGATTAAGCACATTAATGGCGGTCAGTATCCAGTAGAAGTAGTCAAGTCTGCTTCTGTTAATAGTATCCCTCAACCAACCTTTCTCTAACCCACCAGTTGTTTTTTGAACAATCTTAACAATGGCGGTACTCAACCAACTTCCAATCCCAATCTCACTAAGAAACATGGCACTGCTAATACTTCTTGTCCCATCAGTTGCTTCATCGTAAAAGAACTCCAACTGTCCTACGTAGGTGAAAACCTCTGCACTGCCCACAAGAAAAAACTGAGGAAATAACCAAAACACAGACATGTTTGCTTTGTGAGGATCGTCGAGTCGCTTCTTCTCTACCAAAGCAGCCGATGCCATAGCGAAGATGGAGATGAACAGACCAACCCCCATGCGTTGCAATGATGTTATGCCACGGCGTTGTCCGGTGCGTTTCCTGAGTATTGGTACGAGGAGCTTTTCGTAGATGGGCACAAGAATCAAGGCATTGATCGCTGAGAATACTGGAACAGACCCTGATGGGATCGTGAAGTTGGTATGATCGAGTTTGCGGTCCATAATGGTGGCTTGTTGGATGAAGAATGTGGAAACCTGTGCAAAGGAGATCTCGAGAGCAATTGTTGATGCCCAAATTGGGAGAATCCTGATGAAGGATTTACATTCTTCTACTTGTGTCACTGTGCAGAGTTTCCATCGGTTCCTTGTGATGTTTTCTGAGTCTGTTACCACCGCTGCCTTGTCCAAGAACCTGAATACAATGAATCAGAAATCAATCTCACTTGTAAGAGTATAATGAACATTAAGCAAAGTCTAATGTTTATTAGTAGTGGTGTTTGTAATAGTGGAAAACAACATTCACCTGTATTGAGAGGTATGGGGAAGTTTTCTAGCACCCTTGATGTCACTTTCTTCTGTGGTGACCTCAAAAAGCTCATGTTCACTTCTTACACGAACCCCCCTCAGAAAATTCCTGACAGAAGCTACAAAAACCTGAACAAACCTGGTAAAAGGACTTCCCATGGGCTTTTGGAAACGATAAAAAGGTAAACCAGCTGTGAGAATGATGATGGACAGAATCATAACACCAGTAGGCACTCCAAAACCCCATCCCCATCCTTTCCTTTCTTGGATATACACCATTAGTGTAATCCCAATAAGTGCACCCATGTTTATGGCAAAGAAGAACCAGTTGAAGAAAGCATATTTCTTTGGAAGCTCTTTCTGGTCTGCCTCGTCGAATTGGTCTGCTCCGAACGATGAGACACACGGTTTGATGCCTCCGGTACCGAGTGCTATGAGGTACAGTGCACCGTAAAGGAATGCTGTTTGGTTGTCTGTTGCTTTATTAGTGCATAGTCTTGACCTGCATGGCGGTGGACGAAAGCTGTCTATTGAGGCAGAGAGTGTCAACAAAACCATTCCCTAGCACATTTAAGCATTGTGGTATAGTTAGTATTTATGTTTTCAGTAAAATCAAACTAGAACTTACAACTTACAAACGATGGATGGGAGAGGCATTTATAGTAGAACAAGAAGGCTCGAGCCTAATTCGACCCGATCTAAACCCAACTGATAAATGTCGATTCGGTTAGAATTTAGGTTGTGTTTAAATCTAGAAAAAGAATTATGAGTTTCAATTTCAAAATCTTAACTTAACTTAAATTGGCTTGGAGCCTCAATTTTAGCCTAAACTCCGATTAGGCTAGAGTTTTTTAGATTAACCTAAAACTTATCATGATCGTATTCAGACCTTTAAGTATAATAATATGTTCCGATTTGCTAGCCTGGCCCGATTGGACCCAACTAAATCCTAAAAATGTGCTAACATAACACGACTCAAATCCAAACAAATTGCCTAAGGTGATATCATTTGATTTTTAAAATTTCTATAAACTTAAAACTAAAATAATATTGTTTTGATAATTTTACTTAAAATAATGTTATTTTGAAGTAGACTTTGAACTAGTCTCTCAAAGCTAATATCAATATGAGGTATGATCAAACTAAACCTGATTTATTAACTTCAATCTGAATTAATCATATTTTAATCATCATTGACCTTTTAAAATAATCATATTCGGTACATTGCCAACTCTAAAGATATAGGGTTTTCTGAATCTTACCACAGCATAAATGCAAGAGAAGATGATGATGGTTTTGAATCGTCCAAGATAAGCATCGGCGAGGAATGCTCCAAACAGTGTAAGAACATATGCAGCTCCAATCCAATCAGTTACATGAGTAGCAGCATCTGGAATTGCCTGATGCATTTCAAGCACCAAATAGCTCACCATGTTCACTGCTATGGCAAAAAATGCCAACCTCTCTGCCACCTCATTCACTGCATCCCATTCATTAATCAAAAGCTTCTCAACTCTCAATTTTAATACCACGATTTCAATAAAAATTAGAGATGGCCTGGCCCGACCACGGGCTGATCGGCTGGCCATTATTTTTTTAAAGAAAAAAATTCCAAAACAATGTAGTTTTGGAGTCAAAATGCAGGCTAAATCAAGTTAATTTTGACATCTATAATAAAAATAGATGAAAAAATATCAAATTAAGTGATAGTAACCAATGTTTTAAAAACTAAAAATTAAACTGATAAAACAAGATGTTTAAGATTTAAAAGTTTAACTGGTATTAAACTGTCATAAAATCGAATAAATATTGAATAAAATTTAAAATTTAAAATAAAATTAAAAAATATTAACATTATTTATTGAAAATTTTAAAGTTTAATTTAAAAATGAGATTGTTAAATAAAGATTAATTGATTTATTTTAGCATGTTTTTAAAAATAAAAGTTATGAAAGTAAATTAAACCGAAAAGTTAAGAATTGACCGAAAAAATTCAACACTTCAAAGTTTTCACGGTTGAACCAATCGAATTGGTTAGAAATCGGGTTTTTAATCATTGATTATAACAATATTACAGAGAATTGAAGAGATTGTTCGTTTCAAATACCTATAATGAACGGAGAGGCTGTCCATCCTCCTGTAGACCGCTTATCAGCTATTCTGCCTCGAAAATCAACGGTACCATTTGTAACCAAATGGTTTGACAGTCTTTCTTCCTGCATGAAGTTTTTCATTACACGTACGTTAAATAAACAAAACTTCAAGAGAGACATTGTTCCTGTAATTAAGGTTGTACCTGCTCGTTCTGTTCCAAGAATTTTCCAGGTGGTGGTTGAACAATGGAACTCTCTGTCGATGGATCTTCCGCAGGTTCGATGAAACTCTGCATTGTCAGTAGTTTACAGGTTCCAATCTGTTTCAGAAGTAGAAACTCTCAAATTGTATTAAGGACATATACAAGAACAAGACCGCTTCTCTTGTAACTGATGAGGTCAACTCGCTCATGCAGTCATGCTAGGTCCCTTGTAATAATAACCATGCTTAATTGGCTATGGAAGAAGTGTACGTTAATCCATTATAACTGGCCATTGCCGGCTCCAGATATATGTGAAATGGTATTGGATTAGCTGTAAAGGGTTCAAAGATGATTGAAGTCCAGTGTAATTGGTTGGACAATCTATTATTATGTAATTTAAGAAAATTTAAAAAAATTTAAAAAAGTTTTTAATTTTTAAAGCTTTTAATTTTTTGTAATTTTTATTTTTTAAATAAGTGGTATAAACATTAAATATGGACCAATTAAATATTAATTACATAATAATTCAACTTAATTATTAAATTTAAGATGAACTAATTAATCATGATTTATTATAAATATCTTAAATTGTTGATTTAAATTAAGTTTAATTAGTTTAAGCTGAGATTAAGAGTTTAATTAGGTTATTATGTCAATAACATTTGATTAATTTATATATGGTATTTACACTCCTGTATTTTATCGCTATTTTTAATTGAAATTTAAAAATATTTTTCTAAAAATTTAAAAATTAGTTTAAAATTTTTTTTAAAGTACAAAAATAAAATCTATTTCTTTTACACTGCTATTGATTTTGATTGATCCATGGGATGCGACAATGGACGTACTGTTCAAACTGCCGCCCGAGTTTTGTGCGCAAAAGGTTGACCGTCTTTGGATAGACAAGTTTGTCTGGTTTGAGTGTCCGAACACGTTTTCCAGGCAGGATCTGTTTGCGAAGATTCCTACGTTCCCTCTATTTTCTGCCATTCGCCAACGTAAACTTAAGCTGGACTCGATCCTGAGCCCCCAGATGTTAAGGGCTTATCCCAATATCAGTAACTCAAATTGGGCTGCAATTTCCTTCACAATAGCAACGTAATAGGTACAAGTGTTCACGTACTTTTCTTAATCTAAATCCAAACGGGCATGAACTGAGACTAGGGATTGCCGCGGCCGGCCTGAGACCATGTCCAAAGTCAGGATTCGTAATTGAGCTTGAGCTCACTTAAAAATTTTCAAATCCAAAGACTTTAGGTAAGTTTTAAGTTTGAAAGGATTGCTCAACATATAATTTAAAATTATGGATAATAAGTTTGAAAGGATTGCTCCCGTTTGCGTGACAAAGACGATCTTGACTGAGCAAACTCCTTTTTCCTTTTACTGTCGAAGCTCAAGACAACAAGCTCAAAGATCAACAATCAATGTCAGAAACAAATTAGGTTTGGGAGTATAAAAATCTTTAAGATTCGCATAAAACGGTGAATATTCCGCGGTGCCCAAGCAAACATGCATATAAAAGGCTTCAACTTTTCTACTGAAACGAGTCTAGACTCTCTAGCAACTACATGAATTTTCATTTTTAAGGGAATGGCGACGAGGGGCTTTCATCTTAATATTGCTCTTGTTTTGGGTTTGATACTGAGTGTTTTGGAAGCCTCTAATGGTGGAGCAACAAGCAGCTATGTCAGGAACGATGACTTGTCCCGGGATATGCCACTGGACAGTGATGTGTTTAGGGTGCCTCCTGGTTATAATGCTCCTCAACAGGTGCGTTTTCTGTTTAAGATCAATCACTCGGTTTTTGTGAGAAGAGCACTAGCTGATTGATAGTTAGCTGGTAATGTCGTTAAACTGTTTGACATTTTGTCAGTTTGGGAAGAAAGAATTGTTCTTGTTGGATTGAGATGACTGTACTTGGTTTATCTAATTTATAATTGAAACCATTTAAGGTGCATATAACACAAGGAGATCACGAGGGAAAAGGGGTGATTGTCTCTTGGGTGACCCCAGGTGAACCTGGTTCCAATTCAGTGCTTTACTGGGTTGAGAACAGTGAGCTCAAGAATCGGGCAGAAGGTATCCTTACAAAGTATAAGTATTTCAATTACACTTCTGGTTACATTCATCACTGCACAATTACAGATTTGGAGGTATGCGTTGTGTACTACTTGTCAGTAATTTCTCTTCATTAGCAGTCTCTGTCTCTGGTCCTTGTGAATCTGTGCATAAAGAGATCTTGTTTTGTCACTTGATTGAGTCCTGAATGCAGTTTGATACCAAGTATTACTACGAGGTTGGGATTGGAAACACGACTCGTCGATTTTGGTTTGTAACTCCTCCTAAACCTGGCCCCGATGTCCCTTACACTTTTGGCCTTATAGGTAGTTTGCATTGTTATTGTTGTTGTTTGATTGCGGGATGTTATCTTCATCTCACTCTTTTTAGCATTTTGATCAGGGGATTTGGGACAAACCCATGATTCCAACAGGACGCTTACGCACTATGAGTCAAGTCCGGTGAAGGGACAGACATTGTTGTTTGTTGGGGATCTTTCTTATGCTGATGACTATCCATATCATGATAACAGAAGGTGGGATACATGGGGAAGGTTCATAGAGAGAAATGCTGCTTATCAACCTTGGATTTGGACCGCTGGGAATCATGAAATTGATTTTGCTCCTGATCTTGTACCATCTTCATATCCCCCCTCAGTTTTTCAGTGCCATTTTATTTTCTACTCTTGCCTGGTTAAAGTTCATGTTTCAGGGGAGCTTTGACCATGATTAGTATTTCTAAAATGATCGAATCTGTTCATGCTGTTACAGGGTGAACCTATACCATTTAAACCTTATATACACCGTTACCACGTCCCGTACCAGGCAGCTGATAGTACATCTCCATTGTGGTACTCCATCAAGAGAGCTTCAGCATACATCATTGTCATGTCTAGTTACTCTGGTTTTGGTAAGAGTTTTAACTTTGATCTCTGCTCAAGGTGCTTGTATGCTCTTAGTATATGGTTTCTGATCAAAAAAGTTAAAAGAGAACAAAATCTGCACTGGATGGACATCGTCCTCTTTGATTGTACAAAATCAGCTTGAAAAATGATTGGAAGCATATATGCATGGGGATTTTTCTTTGCAGGGAAATACACTCCTCAATATAAATGGCTAGTAAAGGAGCTGCTTAAGGTGAACAGGACAGAAACACCTTGGCTTATTGTTCTTATGCATTGTCCATTATATAGCAGTTACGTACATCATTATATGGAAGGTGAAACCATGAGAGTGATGTATGAGAAATGGTTTGTGGAATACAAAGTTGATGTTGTCTTTTCCGGCCATGTCCATGCCTATGAACGATCGGTAAGTGCGGATTTCCTTTCCAACATCATTAATTTCCCAGAAACCAATTCTGAGCGGACACCATTAAATGTTGTTTCATATCAGGAACGCATCTCAAATATAGCATACAACATTGTAAATGGATTGTGTACTCCCATAAGGGATCAACATGCCCCTGTCTATATAACCATTGGAGATGGAGGAAATCTTGAAGGATTGGTCACTGAGTACGTATTGTTTACGATATTGTGATTAACCTTCCTTACTGATCAAGTGCTTCAAATTGATACCATGGTTTCTCTTATATTGCAGAATGACACAGCCTCAACCAAGCTACTCAGCATATCGTGAAGCTAGCTTCGGCCATGGTTTTCTGGACATAAAGAATAGGACTCATGCTTATTTCAGTTGGAATCGTAATCAAGATGGGTATGCTGTAGAAGCTGATTCTGTATGGTTACTCAACAGGCATTGGAATTTCCTGGAAGAATTTGTATCGGATTCTGGTGATATTGCCACTTTCTTATCCCAGGATAAGTGAGCAGAACATGTAAATTTGCAGAAGTTATGTAGACTATCATCCCACATGTATTTTTAACGTTTTCAATTAGGACTTCAAAATTTTAAAATTTTAATAACTTAATTTAAAACAATATCTTTATGTAAAAATTTAATAAAAAGGTATTGATTTTATAACGTTGTTGTTGTAAATTATTACAAGCTTTATAAACATCTACAAAGTAACAGAACATATCGTGTTCTATCAGAGATAGTCAAAGGTTTCTTCTTCTCTGGGTCGGAGTCTGCAAAGCTTCCCAGCAAGTTCCGTCAATCAGCTTGCTGGCAAAAATTCCAGGGTCTGCGGTCACCGGAAAATCTATCGACATTGCTGCTTCTGTCCAGATTGAATCGTCGAACAGTGGCAAGTCAATGTTCAAGTTCGACCAAAACCCGTCAAGAACCTCTGGTTCGTTACCATTTTCCACCACCTCACCATTGGATTCAACGTTTTCGCTGGGAAAATACTCTACTCTCTCTTGATGACCTCCGATTATCGCACTCGATACTGTGGGACGTGCAAAACTGGGATCATTGTGAAGTGCTTGAGCTTGGTTTCCCGCTTGTGAATCTGCAGATGAGAACCGGTTGGTTGGGTACAACTCAGGCAAGTTGAGTTTTGCTTCGGACCCGTAGAGCTTACGAGCAGCAGAGTCATAGACCATGGCAGCTTCGTGGGATGTCTCGAAAGTGCCAAGCCAGAGACGAGCCCCTCTGTTTGGTTCTCTGATCTCGGCGACCCATTTACCCCAAGTTCGCTGACGAACACCTTTGTAAGTGCAGAGAACATTATCAGGACCACCCTTGCCTCGCATGCAACCTTTCCTGGACCTACCCTGTGCAGGCTTTTTGATCTGTTTTTTCCCTCCAAAACCACTCATTACTGGTTTTATGATATGATAAGCTCGTAGGGTTTGGTTTTTATAGAGGAAGGAAAGATAAAATGGCTGAAATGGAAGAAAGGGAACGTGTCTCTTGCTTGGCTTTTAGTTGACACTTGGGAAGAAGAACCAGACCTAACGTGTCCACAACAAAGCTGTGTGTTTTCTCTCATGAACACACTTGGCTCATGATATTTGTCCGTACAAAGCTCATGTGGCAATTAAGAAGGATAAGAACACCATGAGGATCCCAAAAACAAACTTCGAAGTTAAGCAAATGACTGCTTTAGTATCTTAAATTCATACGTGGGAGTGTTAGAACACGGAGTAGCTTAGACATTGGGAGTCGGAAATTCCTGCACTTGCATGGATCACCACTTGTCAATCTCTCGACACAGTGAATCAGCGGGCTTGCTGGGTCTCTCTATAAGTTTAGATTCCGAGTACTTGGCATTTGATAAGGTTCTATACATAATATTGATAAGTTATTATTTTTGAGTTAATTTTGGCTATAATTTTTTTAATGGGTTGAAATTTTTATTAAAATTAATAAACTTATTTCTTAATTGTTATCAAGTGATTTTGAACATATGGGAGTTGAATTTGAATAAAAAAGATGCAAAAAAGTAAAGACAATTTGAATTTTCAGTTGTCAGAAAACTTTTTTGACTAAGTGTAGGCATGTGTAAGGAAAAAGTTTATCACCAGAGTCTGATTTAAAAGGAGATTCGATAGAATTAGGATTCTAATTATTTTGGGAATTAATTTGTTTTCCTTATGTGCGAATCTGATACCTAATTTCGTGAAAAAGTGTATCTGATCAAATAATTTTAAAAAGGAAGGATGCCCCCCTCCGACATCTTATCGTTCACGTTCTTGTTTTCTTTTAGAGAGATTTTTTGTTTTTCTGGAAAAAAAGGTCGATATAGAGACCAGATGTTCTGCTATCCTTTTATCAAGTTTCATCGCTATTATGAGTAGCTAAATCCTTCTTCTTGGTTGAAGGAAACCAATGTTATCATCTAATATGTGTAAGATTTTCCAAATAAAGTTTTTTTCATTGACTAATATTAAGTGTCTTTCGTATTACTTTTCATGATTGAATTGATTGATCTTTAGGGTGAGCAGCTAAGAATTGATTGATTTAATTTACAACCAGATTAGTAAGATTTGACGTTCAATTTTGCTAATCAAAAATGCCAAATAGGATTACCATCTTTTATGTTAAGTATTGAAAATTCTAAGAAAGATATTTATCTAGATTAAATATCATATGTGTATTGTCTTGCTCATGAATTCTCTTAATTCTTAAAGCTATTAATTAAGTAAACTTAAGATCGTATCTAAGTTGTTAGTTAATAAGAGTGATTAGAATACATGTTTAGAACGCCATTCAATGAATATTTATTAATAGATTTAATTTAAATTTGTATCGATAATCCATACTAGCTTATTAACGTAAGTGACCCGAAACTAAGGTTTGTTCATTAATTTTCCAAATTTGATTATTTCTAATTTTTGTCAATTTTAATTCTTTAGAATCACGTTATTTACTCGTGAAACACTTACTAATAATTTTTTTATGAGAACGATCTCAACTCTTTACTAACTACATATATTATTATTAGAGTTGGTATTAATTTTGATTGCAGGCAAATCATTACCAAATATTATTACCAAAACCGAGTCGCATAACCAGGAAACTGACGATAGTTATGAACATGTAATGAAATTTAATCCATCACTTGGGTTTGATTCACTGATTGATTTGGAAGGTTTACTTCATTCGCACGTTGTACAGTGATTTAAAATGAAAGACACATCAGTATAGATACACATTACACCTATCAAAAGTATGTACAATGACCAAGTAATCAAAATCCATGAAGATCTTTCGTGCAAAAGATGGCAATTACAAGCAGTTTGGCAGAGGATCATATTAAGAACCTAACCAGTTTTGGTAGACAGAGTTACAATTCAAAACTTCCCACCTCCAGAGCAACAACTGAACGATGACGAAATTCCAAAAATCGGATTTCCCGATAGTTGAGGATTTTCACTGCATCAAAGAGAAGTTTTCTTGACAAGCAGCAGCCAGCATAAGAAAATCTGACGCTGTTCATGGTTTCCTGATTCAACGCTTGTTGCTTTGTCCGTCCTACCTTCCTATAAGTTTGAGTAGATTCCAGCTAGGTCATTTTTGGCCGCAAAGTTGCCACTATCTGAGATAGCAGCGTTGAGAACCCTCATCTTAGAATGCCCTTTCTCATGATTCAGTGCTTGATGACAGGGCCCCATCAGAAGTTCTGCACATTTTCAAGGCTGCCCTGATCTGCTTCAACATATCATTTACTCTAGTGCCTTTCCTGGAAGGGAAAGAAGTTCGTTCAAATACCGTTATCAAAGCTACCACACACCAAACATCCAGTGATTATGTTTCAAAAGAAACTTCAAAACCAGAAGCAGAAAGGGCATAAGCAATATTCTCAAGTATAAACATACGAAAGCTAACACTAATGATCTACAAACTCGTCCAATGTGAAAAGAACTTGGGTTATGATTTTCATAGACCTTCTCTGGCATTCTGCAAGTGACTGAAAAAAAATAAATAATCAAATTGTGAAATGGAAATTATTTATCTTTTCTTTTTCCCACACCAAAATCCAATTGTGTGTTTGTGTGTGTGACTGTATCTTTCTGGTAAAGTGCAACATCTCTGGAGGATATTATTGGAGAATAAAGAAAGGAACTTGGTTTCAAATTAAGTTGAGAACTCCAAAGAAATCATCATCCATATCAAAATTGTTAAGAAAGGTGTAATTACTGATGAACTTACTGAACGCTAACGCCCACAACAGCAAGAGGACATGGATAATCCTCAATCATTTTATCTCTTTTATCCTCATTTTTCATCTCAGGAGGTTCTTCATCTGCAGCGACACCTTCGTTTGATATTAACTGAACAGTATTCTGTGAATTTGACAACTGGTTACTGCCAATTCTTGATATTTCTTCAGTTAAACATGAGATCCTATCATGAGCCTGAAAATTGGAATTGATGAATATTTCTCAGTTAACGTGATTATTGAAAGAATACAGGAACACAAACTCATAAATGCAGCATCAGAGTCAACAATAATACCCAAAAAGAGTCCATATCAGAGATTCAGAAATGAAAAGAATCAAAGAACACGCAAACCTCAGGAAGGTCAATTTTATTTAGCACTACAATGTATGGTCTCTCAAGGTACTCAGGATTGTACATTCTAAGTTCCTGCAAAATCACAGATAATAGGAAGCTGTTTAGTAAATAAAGACGACGAAAGAGAAGGATCAGACAACAAAGAAAAAAGGAAAACAATTCTGTCTTCTATTCAAAATACAATAAGACCAAGGATACTGAATTAATGTCCTATCTCAGAAAGAGTATTTCTCTTCCACTGAAAACCAGGTTTCCAAATTCTGACATACAAGGGGTTACTATATTATGGATTCACAATATTTCCTTTATAAAGGCACATACTAGCTCTATCTAGACCTGTTTCGACAGAACTTACGAAGGGCTTAGATCTGAATTTTACAGCACAAGATATAACCTCAAAAGCTTTATAGACAGAAATCGTATCAAACAGAGTATGTCACCCTGTGAGAGTTAAATAGTAAGCAAGGAAAAGCATGGTAAGCCAAAACAAAAAGATGGAAGCATATATTAAATGAATATACTTCTTTGACAGTTCTGTAGTCATTCAGAGGGTCATCGGAGGCAGCATCAATTACATAAACCAACATGCGAGTCCTCCTGAGGTGCCTGAGGAAATTGCGACCAAGACCCTAAAGTCGAGAATTTCCCAATATCAGCAACTAGAAACTTTAAATGTCAAAAGAGAAGCAAAAGTATATATTCAGTACCTTTCCCAAGTGAGCCCCTTCTATAAGACCAGGCAAATCTGCCAGTGTTGCTTCAGATGTAAACATCCCAGCCCCTAAACTTGGGTCCCCATCAAGGCGACCAAGGTTTGGCATCAATGTAGTAAAAGGATAATCAGCAATATCAGGATTTGCACGAGTAATGGCTGCCAAAAGGGTTGACTTTCCAGCATTTGGAAGTCCCTAAATGAGCAAATAGAAGTTAGCAACCTCAAGTATGCAATAACTTCTCTCAATACATTAATGCATGCATGATACAGAGAGCAACAATTACCACTAGACCAACATCTGCAACAACACGTAGAATCAGCTCCAAGCTTACTTCCTCCCCAGGCTGACCATGAAGCAAAACCTGCAATTTATCATAAACGTTAAACAAGGGTGTTCATAATAAGGAACGAACAATAAACCTATCCACCGTCTGTTTAATCATTACGCAACCTTATATCATGATTCTAGAATTTCAAGAATTCAAGGAAGACCCTCCAATAAAGTAATGTAAACCACGGGAAGTTGTTTTTATTTACCTTGTCACTGTCATCTCTCATGACGTTTGTGGTTAAATTCATTAAATATTTCCTCCTATGCTCTGGAGCTTCAAGCAAGCTAATCTGCCGGAATCAAAAGAAATGACTTTTACATTGCCGGTTCGAGTAGAAAATAAAGGTTAAACACTGCACATCATAACGGAACAAGACAAATAATCCAGTGACTTTCTCACGCCATTCCCATTCTTTCAAATTCTTAAGAACTAAAAAAGTCTTCCATCATGAGTTATCATATGATAAACGCTCCGAAAATACTAAACAAACCAAAATGAAAAATATTTAACAAACCCGTGAAACTAAACAACGAATGTTAATCAGCAAAAGCTTAAGCATATGACATCTTACCCCTCCTTGTCCACCCCTAGCAACAAGAACTTCATCACCAGGCAGTGTTAGATCAGCCAACAACTTCCCTCTTTTACGCTTCACAACTGTACCTGTTACAATCACCAAAACCCAATAAGCATACAATTCATGAAAGGTGCCAAAACATATTGCAATCTTTTAACACTTATGGGCACAAACCTACAGGCACGGGAATGCGCAAGGTAGGAGCCATGTTACCATCACCCAATCTGGAAGTCAAAACGCCCATAGCATCAACATTCCCACCGCGTTTTGCATTGAATCGGCTTTTGGAGTGAAACTCCAACAACGTATCTTTACCCTCATCAGCATAAATCACCACATCACCTCCACGACCACCAACTGGAAGAATTAACGTACCGTCAAAGTCCCTTTTGAAAGAGGTTTTCTTCCTACTCATTTCTCTGCTCGGTTGTTTCCCCTGTGACTTGGGAGCTCTCTGCTGTGGCAATCCAAGGATTGCGCCGTGACCCCCATCTCCAGAACGAACAGTGATGACCACTTGATCAAAGTACTTGTGTGGTTCTCTTATTACAGTAGAAGATTTCGTCGCCGGAGACTCTTTTGTTTTGGTGACACCGCATTTGATAGTATAGGATTTGAAGCTCTCATTTCTACAGTAAGACCTACAGGAACACAGCAGTGTAAAGAAAATTGAAGGATTGCGATGAACAAAAGCTCGTATAAGAGTTGTTTATACCTGTTGAGGCCGAAGAAAAGCTTGTTACTCCCCAAGTGAAAGCTTGGAATTGAAGAAGACGAAGGAAGAGTCATGGAAGCCATTATCCTTAAGCTTTACATAGATGATGGGGTTTATCTGGGGTTTTTAGGTGGGATGGTACGTGTTTACGGCCCAGTGTAAACCAAAAGTCCACCATTGATGGTCCAACTCATGATACTTCTTTTTTTCATTACATTTATTTTTTTAAGCAAAAGATATATTTTGTGTATTTTATTTATTTTTTATAATACTCTCATTATAAATTATTAAAAGAACTTCTTTTAATACAAACTTTTACATAAATTATTATTAAATACGCGATATAATTTAATATAAAATAGTCTAAAATGCAATTTAACAAAAAATATTGTTTTTATAATTTTCATCAATATTTTAAAAATCGGACCGGAAGTTAATCCAATAAAACAAGAGGTTTAAGATTTAAAAGGTTCAGTCAATATTAAATCGCCTTAAAACTTGCTAAAGATCGAATAAAATTAATGAATTTGAAATATAATCGAAAGAAATTATCCTTACTCATCGGAGAATTTAAAATTTAATTAAAAAATATTGTTAAATGAAAAATAATTAATTTATTTTAATTTATAAATATTTATTAATTTACAAAAATTGAACAATTTATTAGTTTTTAATTACAAGAGTTATTAAATTTAATCAAACCGATCATGAAAGTTAGACTGTTTAAGATTTTTAAGGTCAAACTAATCGAACCAATTGAGTTTTTTAACATTGATTTCGATATAAATTTAGTACAAATTTTATTAAATTAATAATAATTTTAAAACATATTAATAATATAAGGTATTTTAAAAATCATTTTAAAATAAAATATTATTAAAATGAGCACAACGAATACCTTTTATTTTTCTTTAAATATATTATACTATTAACAATTTTACCATTGCCCCTTTTAACATTAAGCTAACAAATATACCTGGGACTTGTTATTTTATTCGAATGGGACTGATTTTAATACATCTATACTTAATAATAAACCAAACCGGACTGAATCAAGTAAGGACAAGATCGAATCATCGCAAAACATCATTTTAATATAATTCGTTAAAACATCGTTTTAATGTTGTTTTAGCGAAGCCGTTCAAGCTGTATTTAGGGTTGACCCATCAAGCTCAAATTCGCTCAAATATCGATCAACCTAAACTTTCACGTCAAATCCTCTTTTCCAATTACTCTGTTATTTTAAATCTCTTCCATACATTTATATAGGATCCACGTAAATGTATGGATGAAATTTAATAGAACATGATAAGAACAACATAACCAAAACAAGATATCTGATCCCCTAAACTTCATCTATTAACTTCAGGGATATCAAACTTAATCCCTATGCATGACACAAGGATGAATGAAGTTGTAAGCATTACATATTTTTTATATCAACAAAGATGTAATATAAAATCACCTCTCTATCAGTTAAGAATAAGACTATATACTATTAGACTTTCTCAAGACCTCCGCATTTACATAGAACTTTCATTGAGTTATTATTATTATTGTTACAGTAAAAACGTAAACTGAATAAATACAAAACTTATTACAAAAACACTAGTGGAGTTATCTTTTCTTACAGTAAATGCAATTGATATGAGGAGTTGCATCAAGCATAGCAGTTGTGCATATCCTGTACCGATTATAGTGTTCCTATCATGTTTCATTAAATTTTATCCACACATTTACGTGAACCCCACATAAATGTATAGATGAGATTTAATAGAACAGAATAAGTGAAACAGATGATTTGACGTGGTTTTTCCATGCTTGGGCGCTTGGCTAACCAACAACAAGGCTCCTTAGCAACTGGAAATCAAAACCTTAAGCTATATTACAAAACAATCTATGTTCCTGTAGAGTAGCGCAAGCAAGAGACTATTTGGATCATATCATCCAAGTTTAAAGGAAGCAATCTGAGGAAAGTAGAACCCAGTTCACCAAAGTTGCAGTCAGACCACAAAAATGATATACTTCACTCAATGCAGGAAGAACCATTGATATAGGATTGCTTGATCCGCAGCTTCTAGGTATTGATGCTATTATCGCTCCATGACCAAACCGTATGTCAAAATCATATGGCAGCGACAAGAAACGAAGTGCAGGCCATGATTTTTAGAACAGTTAAACAATCTAGCTTTTCAGAAAATTCTTCAGAGAGAACTGTGGAAGCCCGTCCTAAGCAATTGCCGATAAGAGGGGTTAAACATCAAGAAAAAGAAGAGCAAAAAAATCTGCATGACATAACCACAACTCCAGTACTATCTAGAGATGCATACCCTGTTTGTTCTACATATAAGGAAAACATAAACACCACAACAACCAAAAGAAATGGAAATAAGAGCATAACCAACTTGTACAGGAAGGAATAGAGATTGAGACGAAGCTAATCCAAGAACATACAGGAATCAGAAAAATGAGATATCATACTTGGCGCCTAAAGCTTTGATAAAGAAAAACAAAGAGACGATCCTTTACCTCGCCATGATCTTCATTTAGACATTGTCTGACTAAAGTTGTCTGCTGTATCAACCTCTCCATTGCTGTATAGCTTGGCAGGTTTTCATAAGCTGATATCATCCATAGCCAGTGAATATTAGCCGGTGAATATGAGCAGATGATTTATGAAAGAACATATATTTGTACAACATCTAGAAAAACAAATATGACACATTGAAGAATTAACTGAGCAAACAAACCAAGGATTGCTCGGTTCAGATTGTCGACAACTTGCTTGCGGTACTCCAAGCTGAGAAGATGAAACATTGGGGACTTTTCTGGTTGATCATAAGCAAGCAGAGCTAAGAAATCCTAGAATAAGATCAGACCATTTTTCATTATTTGATAATGAACTGGATTAAGTGAGCTATACACATGTGAAATAATTGGCTCCATGAAGGAACATACTCCAAGCTTTGCAACATATCTCTGATCCTTCTCAAATGGAGTCAATTTGGTTTGAGCGAATTCTAAGGCTTCTGTGCTGCAGTTAAAGAAGGATTTTAAACAAAGAATGTGGTAAACTCAAACATAATGAAAATATTGACTGCCTAAATGAAGAATACTCACACGTTCCTGGTGCAGACAAGCTCAACAAAATGAAGGCTCAAGAGATCAAAATAAAGATCCTGGTTATTCTCAAACAGGTTCCAAGCGATTTGCTCTGTTAGTTCAATGGCCTTTAAAGCATTCCCCTCTAGTGCATAATGAACAATATCTAAGCACAAAATAAATGGTATCAGCAAATCTATCAGAAAAGGAATGCAGAAACATTCAGATCAAATAAGAAAGAATTATTAGCGAACTGCTCTAATTTAATACTACATATTCGCAATAAAACAGAAACAGAATCAGAATTGTCATTTTGTTGCAAAGTATGTTTATAATTCACTCAACCGTAAAGTCTAACAACAAGGATGCTAGGCATGTTCTTTGTCATAAGTCATGTTCTAATCTCACAGAAGCACTCCTATGTTGACAAATCTGTACACCTCTAAAGAAAAGGAAACTATAATCAAGAACAGAGATACTACTTTTACCTAGTAATCACAAAGAGACACTATTGTTCATCAACTGAAAAGTCATGAAAAGCTAAGAATTGAAACCATAAGTTTCACGTACTTTTTCTTTTGTCCATTTCTTCAAGGTTTTGTTCAGGCTGCTTCATTCCAGTACAAGCAACAAATGATTCCACAGTTTCTTGACAACAATTATGCACTAGATATGATAGAACAATATTGTGGATGTCATTGTCTTTAATGTCCTGTAACCAAACATGAACATTACACACGTTTCGTATAGAAATTATTACAAGAACATAACATAAAAGTCTATGTCATATATGAAACATTTTGTTATAGAACATAGACACTGGAGTGAGGTAAGGAACACTTGAATCCCGCATTTAGAAACAGCAAAAGGGGTGATTTCATTAGTAGAAAAAGTTGATCTTTCCAATTTTTTAAGGAACGAAAGGTAAATTGCAGAGCAATGAGTAAATTAAACCCATAGAAAAGAACAATGGCTATTTCATAATAAGCACAAAACTCGAATACCCAAGTCATTGCTTGAATTTGAACCCATAACAGAAACCATAAAAACAGAACTTCAAGGGCCAGTAGTTTCAGGTCAGAGTTTTGATGATTAATAAATAAAAAGATCAAAAGGTCAATGTAAACACCGGACGAACAGAAATCTTAATCGTCCAGGTATAAACATCACAATAATTATGGAGTTACACGTACAGATTACACAACGACAAGACCAAATACATACTCCATCAACAAAGTCTCAACCTTTCAGTACCAGGAACGATACAGTTGAAGAATTTTCTGACAGAAATCAATGGACACCAAAGAAGAGAAAAAGCAAAATGGATATTTGGATTCTGAGCACTCACAACTTGTTCGTAGAGACGAGGATCAACGTCCATGGTATAAGTCGATGCAATCGAGATTAAAGTGAGGAAAATTCAGGAAAAGGATTGGATTTGGATAAACTTTTCTGGGTTTTAAGCTTTAGAGTTTATAGGTGAGCGTGGACTCTAGAGAGCGAAAAGACGCAGAACGAATCCGGG
>JANQAP020000158.1:14052-31822 GCA_026874005.2 Erythroxylum coriaceum
CATAGTTATTCCATGTTATTATTAGCAATATTTGCATATAATCATTGTAAATTAGCAATCCTTATAGGATATTCGAGTAACTTGATGTAGAGACTTTAACACCTTATTTATAATGGTCTTTTTAATTTATAATTTTTTCAATTTACATAATTTACATTTTATTTTAAAATTTTATTTATTTGAAAGATATTAGATTTTTAATATTAAAAGAAGAGCTAATTACATTAAGATCTAATATTCAGCCTTCTTTAGACCACGTCAAATCTTCTGTTCCAGATATTCTGTTCTAACCCTGTTCTATTAAATTTCATCTATACATTTATGTGAAATCATGTAAATATATGAATGTGACTTAATATAACATGATAAAAACACCATAATCGATACAAAAGACCTGATCCCTCTTTAAAAGTACAGAGTTAGGAATATAATACGGATTTCGAATTCAATGATGGCACATTTTCCGTAACAATTACAAAGTAATCTTTAGATTCAGTTCAGTGGGGTGGACTCAGACTTTGAGATGCCATTGCACTTATCATAAATTAGAGATGCATTATCATAATCTAATCAGTTAAATATCATTTGAAACTGATACGATCCGAAAGGAATCGGCCAAGTGATAGGAGAAAAAGTTCCTATCTTGAATTTTATAAAAAGGGATAGGTTAATTTATTGTATTAAAATTGAAAGTTAAATCGAAAAGATAAGAAATTTAAAGTTTAATTAGTATTAAATTGTTATAAAATTGTTTAAAGATTGAATAAAATTAAAAATTTTGAAATATAATTAAAAGAGATTGTTTTTACTTATCGAATAATTTTAAGCTTAATTAGAAAAAAGATTATTAAATGAAAACTAATTGATTTATTTTAATTTATAAGAATATATTAATTTACAAAAATTGACTGATTAATTAATTAAATTTTAATAATAAGGGTTATTAAAATAAATCTAACCGAAAAGTTGATTAGTTCGAAATTTTTAAGTTGAATTAATTGAGTTTTTTAATCAATGGTTCATTTCATTACTAAGATTTTATTATTAATCACTTGAATCGAGTTTGTAACTTAATCCTATATTAGTTATTCGTCAAATAATTTATTTAAAGGATGTGATTTATGAATTATCTCATGACTTCGTAAAATATTTGTTGACTTTAACATTAAAAATTCATTATTAATCACTTAAATCGATTCCGTCACATAATTTTAAATTATTAAGTAAAATTATTAAAATATGTATTTTGTGAGATATTATTGGTATTAAAAATTTACTTAATGCACACTTAGAAAAGCTTTCATTGTATATTTCCGTATGAAAAAAAAATGTTATGTCCGTGTAAATGAAATTATTTGATTTGGACCATAATAAGCTTTCACTTAGTGATAGTGACCCTATTTGACAATCAGCTGGTTGTATTAGTTATTAGCTGATTCTATCAGCTGTTAGTGGACAGTTGATTCTATCAACTGATTTAACCAACGGATTGCATTAGCTGTTTGTTAGAGATGTTTGGTAAAATTAGCTATTTAGTATTAGCTGTTGATGTGTAAAATGACTTACCAGGGCATAATTTTTTAAAAAAATTATAAGGGCATAAATTTGTCACCCGTGCATAAGTGTAGGCTTTTTTATTTTTTATTTTTTACTTTTTTATTTTAATTATAATTATACTAATATTACTTTAATAAAAAATTAAATTTAATTATTACTTTAATAAAAGTTAAATTAAAATTAAAATTTAATTATTACTTTAATAAAAATTAAATTAAATTAAATTATAATTACAATTATGTTATTATTAATTTTATAAAAAAATAAAATTAATAAAAAATAAAAAAGCCTGAAAAGTTTAGGCTTGTAGTTAGACATGAATGTGATTTGTAAAAATTAATTAATGTATAGCTTTATTTATCTAAGGGGTATAATTGATTTTTCACTTGCTAAAAATGAAAAAGCTACTTGAAACGTTATTATTGTATAACTTTTCCAAATTCGGCGGTTTGGGATAAATCAGCCGATTTTTCATGTTCTTACCAAACAAATGTTTTAGCTGTTTGAAAAGCTTGAATCAGCCAAAATATTAGCTGATCCGCTATCCTCCAAACGCGTCCATTATACCTTCTTCCCTTTTTAAAGCTGACCTGACATGATTTTTATATTTTTAAATAGATCACATTGTTAGATAATTATTTTTTAATTAAACAGAAAGTGGATCTCACAGTCACGTGACAATAGAAACTACTATTTATACTTTTCAAAAAGTGAGTGTCACTTGTCACGTGATAATAAGACTCATATTTATATATTTTAGATACTGAGACTCACTTGTTATATGACAATGGAGTCACTTTTTATTTAAAATTAACGCGTTTAACTAAAAGTTAACCTTATTAAACTTTTCATCCATTTACGGTTTGTTTTGAATGTTTTGAAAACGTTAAAGTTCAATTTAAATGCTTAGAAACGTTGTCCCTTCTCTCTTTTTTTCATTTTTCTTACAAACTTTTGAAAGAAAATTTGGACCATTGTTTGAAGAATACACATGTAATGTCAAACAACAAAATTTGTGGTTCAAGAGAAGGGAATCCAATACCCATCAACTAGCAAAAGAAAGGATAAGTGGATGGATTTAGGTACATGGAATAATAATTAATATATAAGAAAGATAAATCATCCGTAAGAGGAAGCAAATGAATGGTATAAAAATGATCTATTATGCTTTTGCCTTTCCATAATGGTATTCCATTAATGGTGTGAAGAAAAGAAGAGGGAATAAAAAGTCTTAACATGCGATTAAAGCATATACTCATCCACTAATGAAAAAGGTTAAGAAACATTGAAAAACGGTGTCATTTTCCTTTTCGGTAACTTAGTGGGTAGTCAGTAGTTTTAATGAGTTATATATATATATATGGAAGAAAATCAGATCTTCTGTTCTGATTATGGTGTTCTTATCATGTTCTATTAAATTTTATCCATATATTTATGTGAACTCTACATAAATGTATGGATGAGATTTAATGGAATATAGTAAATGGAACAGAGGATTTGATATGATTTAGAAGAGAATGACTCATATAAATATTGGATGAGATTTAATAGAACAGAGTTAGAATAGAGTAAATGGAACAGATGATTTGATGTGATTCGGAGGAGAGTGATTTGAGGTTAATTAGTGGATTTTATTATAAGAAAAAACAATCAAAGTTCATAGTGTCCAGTTACTAATATGGACAAGGTATGATTTAGATGACAGAACTTCAGAACCAACACTCTAATTATCTGAAGTTTTAAACCATTTTGAATTATACATGTAATTCACTTTAGACTTGGAAAAGGAAAAAGATCGAGCAATTTAGTGTATTAATAAGGATTATTTTTTAATTAAGTATCTAAATATTTAAAATTAAAAACCTCAATTAAAAAAAATGCCTTTTTTATTTTAATTTTTAAAAATCGGATTGAAAATTAAATGGTAAGACAAAAAAGTTTAAGGTGTAAAAGGTTCAACTAGATCATTATAAAACTGGTTAAAGATTGAATAAAAATAAAGAATTTAAAATATGATTAAGAAGATTGTCTTTAATTTAAATTTTAATTCAAAGGGAAGATCGTTAAATGAAAATTAATTAGTTTATTTTAATTTATAAAAATTGACTAGTTTATAAAAATTAAATAATTTATTAAAAAATCGGTCAATTTTAATAATTAATTAATCAATAAATTGATTGGTTTTAAAAATTTTAAAAATTGATAAATATATATATTTTTAATTTATTATCCCTTTAAATTTCAAGCTTCTACTTGAGCAAGATGGCGTGGTGTGAAAGGTAAAACCGAGAATGACGTGAGATTACAATGACATGCACATATAAAACCTTATTCTAATCAAAATGATTGAGTGCAATGAAAACCGATGTGCTAGTCGCTCCAAACTTGGGTAGGTTACGGCTTGCATCAGCTACAACGACAGGCGTGATAAGTTGATTTATGTTTTCTAACAAACATTTTATTTGGTTTTATAAAATATTGGAGGCTTTAACTTTGTCTTCTTGATGGTTTCTTTGCACATGGAAAGGAACCCTCCTCATCCTTCTGTCAGGGCCTGGGTTGTGTTTTACTCAATGTTCTAAGCATCGTACTAAAAACCAAATAGGTACAAAATTTAAAATGTTTAATAGATATTAACTTGTCAATAAAAATTAGATAAAAATTTAAAATATGATTAAAAGAGATTATTCTTACTTATTAAATAATTTAAAGTTTAATTAAAAAATTATTAAATAAAAAGTAATTGAATTTTTTAGTTTATAAAAAATAATTAATTTATAAAAATTGATAAATTAATTAATAAACTAATCAGCGTTTAACAACAAAAATTATTAAAACAAATAAAACAGAAAAATTAAAAATCAAACAAAAAAATTAAGCAATTCAAAATTTTTACGATTGAACCGACTAAACCAATTGAATTTTTCAATCATTGCCTTTTACCAACTCTACCTATTATCTCTTTCAAGAATTTATGCACCAAAATGTTCTGAACTCCGAGTTTGTCAGTGATCCACTTTCAAATATCATCATCCACAGGCCGAAAATTCAGTCTACAAAGGATCAACCGTAGAGGTCTGTCTTCTTTTTCGGTAAAAGTTTGGATACATTTCAATCTATGATTGGCCACTATCCAAGAAACCATCCATGATCAGAGCTGAGTATACGTGACATGAACAAATTGTTACATCAGTAGTAACAGATTTGGCAGTAGAAGAACCATACC
Source organism: Erythroxylum coriaceum (assembly GCA_026874005.2). Taxonomy (NCBI): domain Eukaryota; kingdom Viridiplantae; phylum Streptophyta; class Magnoliopsida; order Malpighiales; family Erythroxylaceae; genus Erythroxylum; species Erythroxylum coriaceum. The sequence goes on from JANQAP020000158.1 coordinate 18,836, forward strand.
TTGAGAGTTTGAGCAATCTGTGTAGCAATTAACTACTGCGTAGGCCAGTTATATTAAGACATAGGCCTAATGAAACATAACAAACTAGGTAAGACATTAATCTACAAAGCCGTGGGATGATCAGTAACAATGTCGCTAAAAGAGAATTAGAGTCAATGGCATGCTTTATATTCGGTTAACAGAAGAGGCAAAGAGCCCCTTTTGAGAATCTTGATCAGGCATAAACAAAGCAGCTGAATCGAATCCTTTATACAAAAACTTGCTTTCAATATAGAAGCATTCATTTCTGCAGTCAGTTGTCGTATGAAACAGCCACGAAATGGAAAGATCTTATAGTTTTCATCCTTAATCATAAGGTATTTGGATGTATGCTGCATCACAGGCAAAAGGGACGTCAGCATACATACCGGCAAGAGCACACCGTATGCACTCCAAGACCGTGAATAGGTACCCAAATGCCACGAATGTCCAGAAGTGCATACCCAATTTACCCCAATAAGCAGCAAGTGGCATCCAGCGGCTCACGGTTCCTATCACCTGGAGAGCAATCTCTAACAGCATGCCCATCACCACATGAAATCTGAAGAAGTGTGGCCACTCCTTCCTCCTCACAACTCCAAGATATGCAACAAAGAAATATGCCATCAAGAACCAGCTTGGTAACCTCCCAATGGCTCCAAGGAATGGATAGGTCAAAAACTCAAAGTTTTCAAGAAAGGGGTGCAAGTGGTATGCTGTCTCGGCATACATCCATGTTTCATGAAGAGGCATTAGATAAGGAAGGCACGCTAAAGTCCTCCACCACCATCTAGGTTTTCTGGTCATTGGTGGATACCGGAAACTGGTCGGCACATCCTTCGAGGCTCGAGGACAGGAATAAAACCTACGTCGTCTTGGTAGTAGGGGAATGGTATGGGAGAGTCCAATTAAATTGCCACCTAAAAGTGGGCTTGAAGCAGAAGAAAGATATGAAGATGGCACACCTGGTATTAAGAAAAAGAATTGAGCATAACGATTGGAACATTTCAGATTCTCCACAAATGTGGGATTTTCTTTGAAATTTATATATGAGTCAGAATCCTTGTTCAATAATATCCCTCCAATTAGCAGGAATACGGAAAGGAAACTAAAAGAGTTAAAATCCGACAACAATACTTTCGCATACCTGTAAACAACCAGGATTTAGTTTCCATGAGTCCTCTACATGAGTTCCTGACACTTGACAGGGCTGCCTTGGCAGGAAAACACGGAGCACACACAGAAACCAAGTAACTAGGCACATCCTTACATCCCCCGGTATTTGTCAAAGCACATCCAACATTCATTGTACAGCTATTTGAAGTCATTGCCACATACCTGGATCACAATCATTCAAACAATATGACGCAGAATGATATGAGAAACAACCTCAACATGAAGCTGTAACCCACGCTAGAATAACCAAGTCATAGTTGTTTACATACGATCAACAGAACGTAGTTACGCAGAAAAGGAACACCAGGCCCACACGGATTACCAATTCCCAACCCTTTAAAAATTCATCTTCTTAATGACAAAAATTGCAAACTTGTTTGAAACGCATTAACTGTCGTCTGCCATGTAATTACGTCACTAATTTCACCAAATTAACTATACAATTTTCGGTAGCAAAAATGAACAGATAGATGCATTTCTTGATTGATATGATCGTCATTCGTCATCAAACAAAAGCACCCACAAGAAAGTTAAAAAGATATAGAAGAATCTTGATGATTACCAAATTATGATACAGAAATATGCAACACTACCTAACAACAGAAAAGCCACATTCCTGGCACGTTTCTTGCTTAAAACGCACCAGATTAAACGGAATTCCCATCAGCTTGGATACTAATCAAGCACTCTACCATTAGTCTACTACAACTACAATACACCTAATGTGAGTTTTGAGAACCCCTTTTTTTTTTTTCTTTTTTTCCTTGAAGAGTACTAAAAACCATGGTCAAAGTCAATCACTTCAAAATAACACCACTTACAAACCACAAAACCAAAAGGGTATACACTCCCTTAATATCATGTTCTAAAATTATGTCAACATAACCTATCATTTCTCTGAACTCCAACCAATCCTCACAAGAGAAAACCATGACAAGTAGTCTCCATATCTGTACGTTAACAAGCAAGAATGAAACTTTCTTCGTGAATTAGCCTGGGAGAGCGTGAAAATACTTACCTTGACTCCAAATATCGAACCTTCCGTTCACCTGATAAGAAGAAGGCGTTAGCTCAGTAGGGTTTTGAAATTGAGTTGCATCATCATTCCCTTGTTTGACTAATTCTATCCTCGGCTTTTGTCCTAACATGTGTTGTCCCTTATAGGCCCAATTCCTATGGGCTTATGGCTCAAATTCGAAGTTATGACATTACGGCATCCGATCAGATAAGCTAGTTAATTGACGTTCAACATGACCAACCTTTGTTCAATGCCCAAGTTGTACCCTAAACGAGAGATTAATTATCAATTTTTTATGTCATTCTTATGAATAGGGTTTTTACTTTTTCGTTATCCAACTCCAAGAATAGGGTTTTTTCATTTCAATCCGAGTCACGACTTAAAGTTCGGATCATGCTCAAACCATTCAATCCAAGTTCAGTTTGAATAGTCAAACAGTTCAAAAAGTTTTCGATACAAACAATTTGACTTAAAATTTTATCATTTTAGGTCAATTTATCATCACTCGGAGCATTCATGTTAACCTTTTAAAATGGTCTAAATAGCATAAGAAATTTTCAGAGCAGCGCCTAGGAGTGGTCAAGTTGGTAAAGTAAAAAAGTATTGGATTAAAAGGTTCTGTATTCAAATCTCCCTATTTACACTCTTTCGATTGAGCCTGTCATATAGGGCTTGCTTAGTGTGGAGTACCCAATTGGTGTAATTTGCAGGGTATTGCGTCAATATGAAAATTTACTCAATGCACATACCAATGCTAACCGCTGCGGATTCCTCCATTTAAAAAAAAAAACTTTCGAAGTATCTTTCTAATTTACTTACGACTTTAAGGTTTCGTTGGGTAATAAATAATGAAGGAATCAGAATAAAAAACATAAAAATGAGAATCAAAAGTAAGAATCAAAATAAGAATGAAATTACTAATAATACGTGAGTGGTATAGTATTAAACAAAGTTAATAGTTATATTTGTGTTTGCCTTTATTTTGATTAAAAGTTAACACGTAGTCATTTGTTTCGATGTGAATGTGTTTGCGAGCGTGCCAAGAATTTAAAGTAATTCTAAACTAAGAAATAAGGAAAAAAGATATTGCGACTCGTAATTTCTGACTTCTAATCAAACGATTGTGTATGCTAGAAAGGGACAAAAAATCTAACAGAAAAGAACTTTGCTTTATTGATAAACAATTCAGCAAAACACAATAGCGAATAAATTAAACATTACTAATGACAATTGAAAAGAGAAGACTATGCTAAAAACTAGAGAATTGCCGAAGAAAAAAAACTGATAAATTTACTGGGATGCCAGGCTTTTGATATGTGAGATATTGGAGAGCCTTTTTTTCTGCTTCAAAACTTTTATTTATAGCCAAAACTGATAGGTGTACAGTCTTGATCAAACTTGCAATCCGATAAAACTTTATCCTGCTAGATAAAGATAAAATTTGGATAAAACTTTATCCTATCAGATAGAGATAAAATTTGGATAAAACTTTATCCTGCCAGATAGAGATAAAATTTGGATAAAACTTTATCAAGTTTATCAGCTTATCTCCTCATTATCCTGGACTTCAAGACTGCCACTCCAACTCAAATTCTATTGCTTTCCTCTTTGCTGGACACTAGATTTTTGATGGGCCAGGATCAGTGGATTTCTTTTGGACTTCGAACCATGGGCTCTCTTTAGACTTCGAGTTTTCGGCCCAAAACAGTAAAAATGGGCCGAACCTATTTTTCGGTGTAAACAATTTGTATTTGATATTAAATATTAAAAATGATAATGAAATTTTTTTTACTCTTATTTAGTAATTATATATTTTATTTTGTACTGTTATATTTTATAAATAATAAATCAAAAATTTTCAATGATTTATAAAATTATTTTTATGATAAGAATAAAAGTATTAATAAAACAAAATAAAATAAAAATTAAAAAATAGAAAATATTCTGATGACAATAAATATTTTAATAATATCTTTTATCTCTTATTCCCAATTCTAACTTATACCCACACTTTAGTTAGAAATAAAAGTTCATTCCTTATTTTATTTATTGCCAATAACCAAAAAAAGGTTGCATTATCATTTGCACCTCTTTATTACTGATTACCAAACATGACTTAAAAAAAGAATGGGTATAGATAATATAGACATGTTGCGATTTGTAAATATTCAATCAATTAAATTCAAATTATTAATTTATTAAATACTTTATTTGAAATACGTGATTTACAAATTATTATGTTTATTTAATTTATTTAATGCGAATTTAAAAAAAGATAATTACATTCTATTATAAATGAAATTCGTATTTACATATATTTGGCATAAGATAATATAAATAACTAGATTATTGTTGATTTGCCAAATCATATTGATGAGAACAAATCAAGTTGGTAGTTTCCTTGAGAAGGAAGACAATGAAAGATTAATTTGTAAGTTATGAACTTACGATGAATACAATCAGCATGTCCTTTTTTAATTACCATCAATAACAAGGTCGTTCTTTATAATTTTTTAAAAAAATATTAAAACTGAACATTCGGGCTCAACCCGTGGCTATATTGGGCCGAAAAATTTTAACCCGTGGCCAGTCAATCGGGGCAAAAATTGACATCTTTGTTCAAATATAAAAATTAGCTAAAAAATGACCATGATTGATTCAACTTTTTAAAATAATGTTAATTTGATTTAATTCGAAGATTTTCTTTCGAGTATGAACTTGTCCTAAAAGATACGCTAATCCCTTTGTACGATAATCTGACTTAGCTCCGTTAAAGTAAGATTCAACCTTATCCTATAATCGTTGACCAACTTATTTATTCTCGAACATTTCACGACACTTGTAATGTTTCCCTAATTTAGCCATATTTGCAACATTATCAATTTTAATAAGAATTAATCATAAGTCAGATCGAATTAAAATTTTGAAATAAGTATAGAAAAAGCTCAAAACCTATTAAAATAGGCTTTAGACTCTTTGCTAAATTTGAGTTTTTTCAATATTGGGCTGAATTTCAACCGAATTAAAATTAGAAAAATTTTAAAAATGACCAAAATGTTAACTCTATTTACAGTTAAGCCCTTCCGTTAAAAGCTGTTGCGATGAAGAGAAGAAAAGGACAAAAATAGCAAAGCAATAGTAATTTATCGCTATTATTTGTAATTGCTTATTCACTTACTCTAGTTAGTACTCACTCATCACTTCCACCTTCTCTTTCTCTCCCCTAAAGCCGTTATAAACGATCGCCGCAAAACCCTGCCGCCATTCTCTGCCGCCGGGAAACCTCCTCTACTCTGGTTTTCAGTTTTTCGTCACCACCATTCTTGTTTAGGTCTATAATTGAATCATCTTCTGGCGAGATATTGATTTATTGGGTTTTTGAAGCTGCCAGCTTTCAATTGATTTTGAACAAACAGGCTCCTCGTGAACCCTAGTTTCAATGTGATTTTGGATTATTGGATTGTTCCCTGTCGTACTAACATTATCGTTATTCTTAATCTCTTGCTTCAAGTTTGTTTCCTTTTTTTTTTGTTGGCTGCGTCTTATTAATTGACTTGTACGCTTTTTTCTTTTTTTCTTTTTGAAACAAAACAAAGTGTGGATTTGTTTGTTTACAAGTTCGAGTGCTGCATTGTTAAAGAACGTGAAAAATCGTTAGCTGGAATGAAGAGTTAACGTATGGAACCTTGAATCCCACTGCATGATCTTCAAAGACCTTTTGATGTTTGTAGAGATGCTCATTAGTTTAATTTCTCTCTGTTTTATGTTCACAATTACGGCTCAGATAATACGAAATCTGTTGTACGCAGATTTGAACAGAGCTTCAAGCGTATTGTTTATGTTCCTAGTAATTGGAAAACTCTAGGAAGAATCTTATGGATAGATGCTTTAGTCTTAAGGCAAGGACATGCATTGTTGTTCTAATTGTTTTACATTGTTATGAGACAGTCCATTGAAGTGTCTAAGCAAGTTTTTGTTTTTCTTATGCTGTTAAATTCTTTAAGATCTTAAGTTATAACAAATTGGTTTATTTGGTCGCATTGACTATTTTATTGTTTGCATATATCATGATAAACCCATTTGCTTCCGTGATTTGTGAGTGTGTGTGAATTTTTGGGGTTTGAGTTGGATTCTGGAGGAAAGGTTGTTTTGCCATGTTGAATTTTTCTTATGTATTGAACTCCCAAACTTATTTGTTTTGAGATTCGAGCATTTTTCTCCTGCATGTTTCATGGGAAGTTCATTAGGATCATATATGGAATGGTTATTTTTCGTTTCTTCAGGATGATAAGGAATTGTGATTCCTCACTTAGGGACATCAAAATTTGTTCATTTATATTTTTGGAACATATCAACGTTTTTCATTGTTGATTGTCATTGATTTATGTTCATTCCTGTATCAGATTGTCAAATTCTAAAGAAATGTCTTTCTATTCTCCTACAGGGATTTCTAGTCTTCATTTGTGCTTAGTTTCCTTTTTGCATCCGGACACTAATGGGAGCGGCTTGCTGTACTGCACCAAAAGATAAAGAACACATAAATAGAAATAGAATTGACACTTTGAATAAGTATGCCAAATGTTCTCCATCATGGAGCTTCCCTTGGGAAAATCGAAAGCGTGTAGCTGGTGAAGTTGAGGACTCTTCTCATCCAAAGTCTCGTGGAAATAGCAGAAGTCTTGGTGCCGAGATTAAAGATCCAGTAGATTCTGATCAGCAAAATGATTCTGAGGGGAGAAGTCAGCGTGACAGTTTGGGAACTCCTGACATATTTAAATCACCAGTGCATCAAGGAATAGGTATGAATCTAACGTGTCAGCCTTCAAGTACATTTTTTAATCTCATTTTATTTTGGATAATAAAGCCTGACCAGCGGGGGTGAGTCTTGGAGCAACCGGTAAAGATGATCTTTTGTGACTATAAGGTCACAGGTTCAAGGCATGGACACAGCCTATTTGTAAAAATACAAAGGGAAGGTTGCGTCCATCTTGACTCACCCCAGACCCCCACAAAGCGGGATGCCTTGCACACTGAGTATGTTGACTTTGACTTTCATAAGGCCTCCATGCCTTTTGTGCTTTTGTCTTCGTTTCCCCTACAGACCATTTTTTATTTCAATTATTTCCGAAGCTAGCTGGTCCCTTTTATTCAGATAGATATTTGATTCTTTTGGTAACTATTTTCTTGTTTAATAAGTTGTTTGGAGTAAGCTAGTATAGTTACCCTTTCATTAGATAGTACGGAAGCTAACGACAATAAAATCTATATGGAAGTATTACAGGTTGCAGAATGTTTTGTAATTCTTTGCTATCTATATGTGCAAGCTTTGGTGTCTGCACCATCACTATGTTAATGTGGAAAACTTGTTCTAGGATATGATGGTCTTTTTTCCTTGGTTTTTTATTCTATTCTGTTCACAGTGGACAGTTTCTTGAGCTGGTATGATAGAGATTTTTGATAGTTGCTGTTATTAATTACAGTCTACTGGATTCATATCCTTTTGATTGCTTTTTATTTCGATTCCTCCCTCTTGCTGCTTAAAAGATAGACACTGGTCTTTTAGATTGAACATTGAGCATATTCTGTGGACATTGAAACTGCTAGCCTCTAGTTTATTTTTAATTTTGGTGCATAAATGCTTGCTCAGTAATGCAATTGTTATCTGGTTAGCATTGATCTAGGCAATACTATTTTTTAGATACCACCTTATCAACTAAAAGTTGTTACCTTGTTCTTAGACTATATTATAAACATTTATGTTATAATTATCAACTGACAATTCTGCAATTCAAGGTTTATAAATGTTTTCATCAGTTAACCGTAGTTGAAGAATTGGTAGAAAGTTGATGTGAAGGAATTTGCATGCAAATACATGTGTGCTTTTAATTTTGTTGTGCATTGAAGATTAAAAGTTTCAAGCTTAGTTTGATCGTTTCATTTTCTTTTTGGTACTTAATCATTCTAACACTCTTGATGCAGACATATCTTTGAGAAGCAGCAACCTGGTTGAGGTGAGTTTTGACCTTTGAATATATGAGAAGATTCCTGCCTTCCTCCTCTCTTGTCTAGATTTTTTTTTCTCTGTTGATGAACGATCTTCCATCTCTTTATCGTTGACTATCTTTTAGGTAAACAGCTTGGCTGAATCGCTTGATGCTAGTGAATTATCTTCATCAAAGCTTTCACACACCATACCTTCTCCAATTCCAACTCATGTTCGTGATCCTATGCATGGTCATCTACTTCATCCTAGCACAACCTCATCCAGACAGTCTCAAATTTCACCTAGATATCATCTATTCGGGCAGACTTCTGATAGTCCACTTCCAGGAATGAAGTCACCAAATAACTATGAATTATCTGAAGGAAGACCATCACTTGGACTTTCTTCTGGTAGCCATAACTTAGTCATAGGTTCACATGGAGGATCTTCTGATTGTTGGTCAATAAAAAACTTTTCCGAGCTCGATGCCTCTTCTCAAAGAGAAAGGGGGTCTTTTGATAGTGAACAGTTTGGCTTTGGCTTGAACAAAATAGGTGGTGGAAGCAGCAGGTTCTCACGTTCTCCCTCCTCAGATCTATGCACTTGTGCAGCTTGCTCAAAGTTCTTGAATGAGAAATCTCAGCGGCAGAGCTCTGTGGTTTCTGTGCTTGTATGTGGTCATGCATACCATGCTGAGTGCTTAGACATGATGATAACAGAGATAGATAAATATGATCCGGCATGCCCGATATGTAAGGAAGTAGAGGAACAAGATTTGGCAATGTCCAGAAAGGCTTTTATAACTGAAGCTGATATAAAAATTAAGATCCATAAAATATTAAGAAACCAGGTTATAGATAGTTCTCTTGACCATGATTCTGATGATTTTTATCATGAAAGAATAGTACACATGATGGAGGCTCACCAAGGACAGAATTCAGTTCCACTGCAGGGAGGTCCTCTGTAAAGCCATTCTTGAGAAATCACTCCTCATTTGAGGCCAGATGGAGTTCCTTTGTAGAAAAGGGTTCCTCCAAGAAGCAAGGTATTTGCGCACCATATCATAAAGATTGAGAATCTTAGTAGTTGAATGTTAAATTTCTGTCTCTTGACTATCCCAGGAGTGATGCCAAGTTGTTTAGCTAGTTCTAACTTAGGCAGATTTCTTCATTCTATTCTTCTATTGTAATCGGGTTTTGCATCACTCTGCATGCAGCCTTCTTTTTTTGTCATATAGAAAAGAAAGATAAGGAAAAAAAAAGAAAAGAACAATAGAACCACGTCATTTGATCTGTTAGTTTGAGGAAAAGTTTTAGGAATATTTTTTATTTTTTTCATATGATATTGAAGCAGCATCTTTATGTGCTGCTCAATTCACAACTTGTGACATTCTTGCGCCATTAATGAATGGTAAGACTAGTTCTACATGCGAGTGGTATCATTATTTGCTCAGTAGAAGTTGTATAGGATGATCAAAGTGCAGTGCAGAATGAAGTTGATGGGAACGACAACATTTGCAAGAGACCAAGGCTTCGAGAAAAAGGTGATAATTTTATGATTTTGTACGACTGATTCTTTTCTGGAACTGGCTTATCCTGTAGTTTGCTTATGTTAACATCAATTGATTCACATTAGATAAATGATAGAGTAAGAATTTTGAGTAGGACTGCAATTGGTTGGGTCGAGTCCAAGCATACTTTACCCCTTTACAAACGGTCCAAACATCGTTTTGATTGGTTATATTAGAATGACATTGTTTTATCAGGTTATTTCGAGCTTTCTGAGTCGAAACTAACTCTTCAAACCCAAGTTTGATTTAAAATCTGTCAATCCGGGACTGACGGGTCAAGGTCCAAAGGGCTAATCGTGGCTACGAGAAAATGTTTTACGTTGTCTTCATAATGAGTGGAACAAAAACAAGCCGATGAGATAGGAGCAAATATGTTTTATGTTGTCTTCGTAATGAGTGGAACAAAAACAAGAAGAGAGTTGAAGATAAACGATGCGATAGGAGCAAACATGGCAATCGACTGGGTCCAGTTGGGCTCGACAAGATGTGTTAGGGCCTGAAGATCTAAGATCAAGGCCTAAAATTCGATCAGGCTACATATAGTTGAAAACGATGTTATTTTACACCATTTACTTCGGATCAGGTCGAGCTGAACTAATTTTGCCGAGGCTAAATGGAAGAAGAGCAAGAAGATGGGCAAGCAGTAGACGAGAGAAAACTTAAAATTTAAGTTAGATTGAGAATGAGAAATAAGTGGATGGTAGAATTTAAATTCACTACTATTTGGTCACAAAGGCTCTGAGACTATGTTAAGTGATCGTTTTATCGTAAAAACTTAAATTATTGTGTGAGGTCAACTTAATTGGTTTTATACATTCACTAACACACTCCCTCAAGTGAATGCTCAAAAGAAACTTGCACAGACTCACTTTACCTTTTGCTGAATTAATTAGATGAGAAATAGGTGGGTGGTAGGATTTGAACTCACAACCATTTGGTCACAAAGACTTTGATACTAAGCTTTTGTGATGAAATGGTCGCTTAACATAATATTAGAGCCTCTGTGACCAAGTGGTTGTGAGTTCAAATCCTACCACCCACCTATTTCTTATCCTCAATCTAACTTAAATTTTAAGATGGTATCATAATAGGTTTGATCTAAATTATTAATTTCTCGATTGTCTGTCCGGATGTCCAGCCCCAGCGGCTCAATCCGGTTACCACTGCATTTATTTAAAGTGACAACTAAATGTCCAGTCCTAGTTGTACTTATGGGGAAGTGTTATAGTATCTCATATTGATTAAACATAAAAATGTTAAAGGGTTTATAAGTGGTAAGGGTTCTAATCATTTTGACAATGGTTGACTCAAGTTCAATTCTTGTTAGTGGACTTTACACTCTGCACATATTAAAAATTCTAATAAGAACCGTAAGGTAGGAATTATGAGAAAAGTGTTTTATGTTGTATTAATGATTTCTTATGTACAAAATATATAAATATATATAGGGTGGGAGTTTAATTTTTTTTTATACAGGGGCTACTGATAAATTGAGACGTACCAAACACATGATTAAATCAATTACTCTGAATAAACCAATTTTGCAAACCAGCCATTAAAATCAAATGGTTGATTGACCCAGGTAATTTTAGAGACTGAGCACAAACTCAATTATCACTTTCAATTTTTACTTAAATTTCTTGAAAATGTAAGATGATTTTATAATTGTAACTATTAAATTGTAAAAATAGAGGCCTTATGTAATATATTGTTTTTATAACTTTGTGTTAAAAAGGTGAGTGTAGAAAATTTATTTTTAACCCCTTCACAAAATAAAAAAAATAGTTTCCCCATCTTTCAAAAATCTTATAATTCTGCTTAGGGATGAAAATAGCATAAATATAAATTGAAACATACCATCCAATTTTAGAATGAGTTTAAAATAAATGGTTAATTCCATATTTGGAAGTTAACTTTTGAAGCTAATCCCTGAAAACTCAATACAACTTTTCACAAAGCTATTTAGTTAAGACTAAACCAATGTCTTAAAAATTAGAACGAAAGTTAAACTGATAAAACAAAAAGTTTAAAGTTTAAAAGGATAAATTAGTATTAGACGGTCATAAAATCAGTTAAAGATTAAATAAAATTAAAGAATTTGAAATATAATTAAAAGATATTGTCCTTATCTTTAAAAAAATTTGAAGTTTAATTAAGAAAAGAGATTGTAAATATTAATTGATTTATTTTAATCAATAAGAACTTATTACTTTACGAAACCAATTAATTAATAAATTAATTGATTTTTAGCAATAAAAATTATTAAACTAAATCAAACCGAAAAGTTAAAAATTAAATTAAAAAATTAAACAGTTCAAAACTTTTAACATTTAACCGGCCAAATCGGTTTGAATTTTTAATCATTCGTACGAACTTGACAAACTTACATTGACTTTAGATCAAATTAGACTTTTTTTCCTATCACTAATTCAATATCTCAGAGGAACGAACTAATTCATGGCACGTTTTTAAGTAACAACCATCTGTTCATTATCTTCTTCTTATCTTTTGACTATGTTATTTCTTCGCATATAAGAAACATAAAGCGTTAGAGTCGTGTGAAATCAAGAAATACAAACAGCGATATGCGAACTATCTATGTCTTGTTTTTTTTTTCTTTTTCCTTTTTAAGGTTAACCTCTCTTTTTTTATTCTTCTTTACCTTTTTTTAATATACAAAATAGAAAATAATAAATTAAAGCTAGAAATTAAAAAAAAGAAACAATAAAATAAGTATAAGACTGCGTACTATTAAACCTCTCAAGATTTCATGTATCACCGAAATTCATATTAAGTATTATTATTGTTGATACTTATTAATAATGTTTTAAAAACGGAACCAATTTGGCTAATTTAACAACAAAAATCTTAAATAAGCTAACATTTTGATTCAATTTTTATTTTTTTAATTTGATTTAGTTTAATAATTTTTGTTGTTAAAAACCGTATTAGAATTTTTATCAATATGAGATACTCTAACGCTCCCTCTCAAGTGCAATTGAAACTGGACATTCAATTGTCGCTTGAAACAAACGCAGTAGTAACCGGATCGAGTCGCTAGGACTGGACATTCAGACAGACAACCAGGAAATTCATAATCTGGATCAAACCTGCTCTGATACCATATTAGAATTTCTAATATGGGTAGTGTCACAAAGGTCTACTTTGGACCCGAACTTTCACCACAAGTCGCGCCCACCTTCGTGCGGCAATCCCGCTTCG
>JANQAP020000158.1:38563-54839 GCA_026874005.2 Erythroxylum coriaceum
AATAAAATATTTCATAAAAATATATTATTAGTCATATAAATTCAAATTATAAATAAGAAAATATTAAATTAAAATAATAAATATAAATAAATTAAATTTAGTAAATTAAATATTTCATAAAAATATATTATTATTCATATAAATTCAAATTATAAATAATAAAATATTAAATTAAAATAAGAAAAATATAAGTAAAATAAATTTAATAAAGAAAATATTTCATAAAAAGATACGTTAGACTTGCTTTCTATTAGTTAAGGGTACAATAGAAAATAATAACTATCAGAAGGTTATTAATGGAAAGTAGAATTTCTACCGCAGAAGCACCCGCAACTCTTTTTCTACTTATCGATTTTTGCGGTGGTACCGTACTTTCCTCTAATCTCCGGTTGTTTACCTGTAGATCCAAACATATAACTGCGTTTGAAAACTACGGTGAACAAGTACTTATTCACACCGCACCGCAGATCCAAACGCTGGCTTAGACTACTTTCAATAATCTTGTTCTGAAGATTTTCTATTTAGTTCTTCACACCAATACCTTTTCTTTAAAAGGATAGGAAGAGGTGTCAAAGCTGGATATCAAGAATCCAAATCTGGTAAAATTCTTAAAAACTTGTGATGAGAAAATATTGAGAAGGAAGGAAAGTGAATAGGACATACTAAGCATCATATGTATCATTACTAAAACTATTAAACATTTTTTATTTTAAATTATAAATAGAGGTGAATATGTAAGTGTGTGGTTGTGTATATATATATATACCTGGTTTTTAAAGTCTTTCAAGTTTTTTGAGTGACGTGAAGCTTATTAAATGGGCAGTATCATAATGTGGTGAAGGTAAAAGTGTGACCAAAGGTGAAAACTCACGGGAAGAGAAGGAAGATGACAGAATTTATCGACACACTAACACTGTGATAGTTCAGGACATGCACAGCTGATGCTGAGTCTGATGCTGACACCTTTAATCTTAGGAGTGTGGTGTGGGCCTTTCAATCTCAGGTCCCCTAGTAAACACAACAATGTCGCAAAACCAGAGGCTGACAACTGGAGGAGGAAGAGGAGTGGAGGAGGCCAAAAGGAACAAAGATGGCAATCATTACTTGAAACAATTCGAAAAGACTAAACCATATTTAAAAGGAAAAGAAAGAAAACCCAGAATCAATCTTATCAGTAGCACACCAAAACTCCTTTGGCATCAGATTTCTTATTTTAATTATAATATTTTAATTATATTCTATTAAATCCCATAATATGTGGACTTTATAAATTTAATAAAATAGAATTAACTGATTTTAAGATAGAAGGAAATAAAAAGAAGCCATTTTTACTTTTCCTGCTTGTTCTTGGAAAGTAGTGATGACCCAACGTCCTTTCAACATCGATGTGTGATTACAACATCAAACAGGAAATGTTTTGATATTCCCGTCTCAGAATCTGTCAATCTTAAAACTGGGAGTGTGCAAAAGATAGCCCACTTTTTCCATCCTCTTTTTTTACAGATTACGGTGGCCCAGGCCAGAGCAGTTTTAACATATTCAGACTCTCATCCTATTCCTCCACTTGTGATGAATGAATGAATGAGAGAGGGAGAGAGTTTTTGAGCATGAAAGTACTTTTGAGTCTTCCAAAGAAATTCATTAAAGCTGAACTATTGATGCTTTTGCTTGTCAGGGAAGTTGAGGACCATCTTTCTTGTCAGTTTCTGTATCTTTACTTAGCCAATGAGCTATGCTTCTTTGAAGAACCATTAGAGGGCTATGTCTCTAGGCATTGTAGCTGTTGGCTGCTTGGATTTAGACCTGTTTATTAATTTAGAGGCAGAGAGAGATGGAGGTACATAGGCCTCAGTTTCTAATTCTCAGCATTCACAGATTGATGTAAACTTTTTTAGCCCTGGACTCTTGGCATTCACTTCTTTTTGCTCGTTTAAGCAAGTTCTACTCCTCCTTTAGCTTTTAAATGTCCCTTTTTAGCACTGTTTAGTTCAATGCCCTAGTGGGTTTGGCCTGTAAATCATATGCTTCTGTTTCTTAAGTCCAGGTTAGGACAAAAGCTATTCCAATTCCTGAAAATCATCCTTCAGATGACCTTTCTAAGCTTCTACTTAACAATCCAACTGCTCTGCAAGTTCTCTGCTGGTAACCCCATGATCTAGTTTTTGCATGTGAATGTGAAGCTTGAGTTTTCTTTTTTCTGTTGGAAATCTACCAAGAATGGAGCTCTGATACCAATTATTCTAAGAACTCTCACCTATGGTTTCACAAGATTCACAAGCACATCCAACTTCTAGCTCTATGCAGCAGTTCAGTGACTCAGACCCCACCAGTCGTCAAAACCATTTCAATTACAGCACCTATGGTTCAGAGTTTAGAGGCATCAACATTTTCTCTGAGTCCCTTGGTGCTTTGCCTAACGTTCAATCCCTCAAGGACAGAATGTCCAGACCAATGAACTTTGTTCAAGCTTCTTCAATGGAGGAACAGACAGAGGTTGGTCATACAAGACATTTAATGGATCTTCTTGGAGCTACAGACGAGACCAACAATCAAACTCAGAGGCTCTCCTTGTCTCTTGGTTCTCACTTGCTCGTCCCTCAGGTTCAATGTAGGCAGAGACCCTTAAATACTGAACTTACAGCTCCGGGTTACTTAATTTCTGGTGAGCAGCCAAGAGAAGCTTGCAACATAGGAGTTGAGGAAGTAACTACAGACTACTCCTTCAGTTCCAATACATTTAGATCTTCTCCTACGTTGTATGAAGCAGAATCTTTTGCCATGGTTATAAGAAATTCACGATACTTGAAGCCTGCTCAGGTTCTTTTAGCAGAAATTGTGAACATCAGTGAGAAGACACTTGACATCAGTGACGAAAAGTTTGCAGACAAGTTCATACATGGCAGCAGAAGAGGAGCTCTGGGACTTTCTTCTCAGTTAAAAGCAGATTTGTACAGTAACGATCTCTTAACAGCTGATAAGCAAGCAGTCCAAGTTAAAATTGTAAAGCTTGTAGCACTACTAGAAGAGGTGGGTGTAATGAAATATCATTGTCAGGTTCTGTAAAAACCTGAAGTGTTAAAAACTTGTTGTAACATACGTTTCAGGTAGAGGATAGATTTGAGAAATACTACCATCAGATGGAGCAAGTGGTACTATCATTTGAAGAGGTTGCAGGATCAGGAGCAGCCAAATCCTACACTGGTCTAGCACTCCAAGCAATGTCCAGGCATTTCTCAAGCTTAAGATATGCTATTGTGTCTCAAATCATTACTGCAAGAAGAAAACTTTCACAGGATTTACCAAGAATCAACCGGGGTTTGTCACAGCTCAACTTGTTCGATGCAGATAACACCAGACAAACCAGGCTGTGTCTTCAACAGCTTGGAATCATAACAGGACAAAGGCAAGCTTGGAGACCTATCAGAGGTTTGCCAGAGACCTCTGTAGCCATCCTGCGATCTTGGCTCTTTGAACACTTTCTCCATCCGTAAGCACTTGAACATGCACAATTAGTCTACGATCACTGCAATTAAATCTAGGTCTGAAGCAATTTTTTTTAATTACAGGTACCCTAATGATTCTGAGAAACTAATGTTGGCATCTCAGACAGGATTGACCAAGAATCAAGTAATGAAAGTTTCAAGAACTGGTTATTACCTTTCGTATTACGAATGGAATGGATTCACTGACGAAATTTATTGCTGTTCCAGGTTTCCAACTGGTTCATAAACGCTCGAGTGCGGCTATGGAAGCCGATGATTGAAGAAATGTACAAGGAGGAGTTTGCTGATTCCTCTGAAGACTCGAATCCTTCTGGTCCCGTGACAAGAGAAGGTGCTACAGATCGGTCAGAAGATTGAAAGTTCAATTGGGATTCTCTTGTTTCTTCAGGTAATTTAGTATTCAAAGAGCAGAAGCTAGCCGTCTCTCAACAGTTGAGAAGTTAACCAAATTTTGTAAAAAGTTAAATTGTTCTGCAAATTAGTCTCTTCAGATCCTGAAGAACATTGTGATTTTGAAATATCACAAGCAGCTTTTGATCACAAAGACTGTTTCTGTGTAACCTTTCTGCTATTAAATCTTATTTATACGTTTATTTCACCAACTTCACAACTTTACATAAATATATGGACAAGATTTAATAAAAAATAATAAAAATAATATAACCGAAGCAAAAAATATGGATTAAGCATGACAAATTAACCCAGACCCATCAAATCTAAACTTAATGGGCCAAGCTCGATTCGGCCTTGTTTAAGCTTGTGCTTAGATATTCAAGCCTAGTCAATTTGACCTTGATAATATTTTTAATCCCTTCAAGTCATAACAAAATAATCATATTAAAGCTAGAATTGTTCTTAGATCAATCAACCAAATTAAAATTTATCGCTATCAGGCTTAAAATTTTTTTAACTTTATCTCAGATTTTAAGGGATCAAGATTAATTAATTCAATATGGACAAAAATATAATTGCAATAAATTGGGATGGTCATCTAAATTATAATTATATTATAGTTGCAAACGATAACATCGTTTAATGAAAGTCCCGTTGAGACACTGAATTTGAGATCTAATAATACGTAATCTTATCATTACATTGTAAAGAAGTTGTTTGCGTATAATTGTAGCATGATAAATTACAATAATCATTGTGATTTTCAACTAAAATATCAAAAATCACTAAAATATTATTTGCTTGAATAGTATTTAGAGCAAAATTGGTTGGATGCTTAAAATCAAACTGGTTGAATTGTTAGAAGAAACTTGGTTAGATCTAGAGATGGCAATAGGGCCTAACCCCGACTTTTCTTGGCCTGACTTGAGGTCAACTGGTCAACCTCAAGCTCATTTTTTCAAAATTTTTAGTTTGATTTTTAATTTTTAAAAAATTGGGTCAGACGTAGTAAGGTTCAAGTTAATTCGAGCAATTACTCTCTTATCAAAACAACATTATTTTGATAAGAGAGTTTGAATTGTTCGAATCAGACTTCAAGTTGACCTTTTAAATTTCGACTCAAATTAAAATTTTATCAACTTAAATTTACCCTATTAGTTTCAAAATGAAATAGGTTGAACTTTAGTATGTCAAGCCTACATATATATTATTCAATATTTCAGTAATTTTTTATTTATTTATAATTTCTAATCGAAGACTTATAAATAAATTTAACTTATTGATTTCAGGTTAAGTTTTTTCTGTCAACCTTACTTATATTATTGTTTGATTATCATACAAATTTTTTGTTATATTTTTTATTTATTTACGATTTTAAAATGACAAAGTTTTAATTGCCAACGTCTATTTTTTATTATTTACAACTTTAAAATGACAATGACCTTATTTAGTAAGTGCTTGATTAGCTACTTTTTGGTGAATTGAGAGGTATTTTGATGTTTAATTATGTCAAATTACTGATAATCATATGTGGTAATCAGCTAATTAGCTTGACAGATTGAACTCAATCTGTTATTTTTAAAAATACTCCTATGAAGAACATCTTGCTCCACAGCTAAGAAATTAAAGGATGAAAAGATGATTGCGCTCAAATATTATTCGAAATTATTCAAGTTGTCATTTTTTGTTATTGTTTTTCCTTCAATAAATACTAGCACCCTAAATGAAAAAAGTAATATTCCAGAAAAAATGAACTTTAACTTATTAATTCAGAGAAAAAAAGAAGTATAATAATAATAATAATAATAATTTGAAAATAAATATTTAAAATATAAATTCTGGTGAGAATATTTAAAAAAAACGAAGATATTATCCTTACTAATTTTTTTTTAAGTTTGCCCTCGGATGGTTAAATTAGTTCGTATTATCAACTGGCAGTTAACTGTTGATAGAATAAGTTAACGCAATCCGTTACTTGCTGAGTCCTATTGAACAAGTAAGGAAGGAGTAAAAGAATAAAGATGGTAACGGAAACAACTGATTTTATCCGTACTGGAAGAATCCGATAGATTAAAGCTTACGTGGCAAGATCACAGAGGTTGGTTAGCAACCAACCACCATTTCCTAAGGTTGAAGTTCCAGAATCTACAAACACAAAGATCACCAGCACCCAATCACTATACGTGTTTATATATATATATATATAATAAAAACCCAGACCGTGATAATAGTAAAGGCTGCTTCTTCTTCGCTCTCGCGGTCTCGCTCTTTCGTGAGGAAACATGACCAGCTCTTCCTCCTCCTCTCAGTCACGCAAGGTCCAATCTTCAATTTCGTTATCATTTGATTTGATTCTGTGAGGATTTTCAATTTCTTGCTTTGACTTTTGATAAATGCGTAGGCTTTAAGCAAGATCGCGTGTAATAGACTGCAAAAGGAGCTCACAGAATGGCAATTGAATCCTCCTACCGGTTTCAAACAGAAAGCTACTGATAATCTCCAACGGTAGGTCGTACACCACCTAAATTTTTCTTCCACTAGTTTTCAAATTTTTTTGGAATTAATTTGAGTGGTTTTTTGACCTGAAAAAGATGGGTGATCGAAGTCAACGGAGCTCCCGGAACTTTGTATGCGAACGAAACTTATCAGCTTCAAGTCGATTTTCCAGAACATTACCCCATGGAAGCACCGCAGGTCTATATATATAATTATTTTCATTTAATTTTTGCCATTTTTTAATGTGATTAGAACTGAAATTTGAGTTTTAAACAGGTGATTTTTATCCCACCCGCGCCTCTGCATCCTCATATCTATAGCAATGGACATATTTGCTTAGGTACTTCAGCATTTAATTGCTTTTTCATGTATTAGAAGCTTGGTGGGCTACTGTAGCTTTCTGCCTGTTGCTAACTGTGATTTTTATTAATTACTGTTACTTTAATGGCTTGAGTTCGTTTTCGGGATTGTAATAATGAAGTGAATTTGCAGGTATTGAGGTGTTATGAACGAAATTGACATGTACTCCGTCTGCACAATTTGATTGCTTGAGAAAATTGCTTGATTTGATAATTTCCTTAAGCCCAGATGATAAAATTTAGATGGGGTTATTACTTTTTTAGTAATAGTATAATGGCTTTACGTGTAGTTGTGGTGTCTTAGGGCATTGCTAGGGAAAGGGTTATTCTTGGATAAAGAAACTGTCTGGCTCTTGCGATTTATTAACTGTGTTCTTGGGTATGTTGGTGTGTTACCGGGCAAATGTCTTGGACACAATTTTCCCAGGTTAAAGATGTGAACTTATGACCACATCGTAGACTTGTATGTGGGTTCTCAATGGGTGAACCGAATTCTGAGATGTTGCCTAAAATTTTGTGGACTGAGCTTTAAGAATACCTTCCTCTTTGCTCTTGTAAGTTGTAACCCCTTCCCTAACCATTTCATCTTGTGTTTGAGTCACCTCCTTGTAAAACAAGTACACCTTCCATTTTGTTGTGTTCTCACCCAAAACTTTGTACATCTGGAATTTTCCTCCTAGTTGTGAAGCTTCATCTAAAAGATATTACGAAATGATGGTTATCTTGTTAGATTGTCATAACTTGATTAGGTCCTTGGATCCATGAGTTATGTGCAGATGGAATTTACAAAAAGCAAATAGGATTTTGAAAACTTCTCTTGCAACTAAAGTTTAGATGTTTCAAAGGAACAAATAAGGCGTTAAAAAGTACTTTTCTACTTGTCATTCATGCCCTTCCTTATTTCATCGGGCATTGTCATCTTTGCAGATATTCTGTATGATTCATGGTCCCCTGCTATGACTGTTAGTTCTATCTGCATCAGCATCCTGTCTATGTTATCGAGTGCAACCAAGAAGGTATGGTCAACATCTAAAAGTTTGTTGTTATTTATTCTATCCACTTAGCTCACAGTACTGGTAATGAGAAAATGACGTTCATAAGTTCTGCCATTGATGCAGCAACGCCCGGTTGACAATGATCGGTACGTGAAGAACTGCAAGAGTGGTAGATCTCCGAAGGAGACAAGATGGTGGTTCCATGATGACAAAGTGTAGTATCATACATATACTGGTATGGTATCCATTTCTTGTCCATAAAAGAATGGACTGTTGGACCCTTTGTCATCGGTAAATCTGCCCACCTCTCTACTCCATATAAGATTGAAGATGGTAACCATACTTAAGAAAGGTAGTTGATGTTCGGTAGTATAAACTCAGCAACTGTAGAAAACCGTTCCCAAAATTCTGGAGTGGTTACAAAAGCTGAGAATCACATTTTCAAGTTATGCTCAGGACAGAAACTAATGTCCCATGAAACAAGATTTCTCTTGATAAAATCTAGAAAGCAAGTCCCTCAAGTAATATACTACTGCCGTTGATCCATTAAGCATATGCCCTTATGTCCATAACTAAAATTGTTTTGGATTAGAATAAGATTTTAATATTCTTCTGAAATAAAAATTTAACTTTAAATTACTTATCAAAATTTTTCCTGAAGGGGAAGTTTTCTTGTTGAAACACGGTCATATTCATTCTACTTCTTAAGGATACTCTCATAACCCAAACTCAAAACAAAACTTTAGCTCGCTCTAGTAACCATGTCTTTGTTACGGAATCTTATGGTTTTTAGTTTTGTTTTTCTGTTAGTTTCCTCATTAAAGAGTTCAAACTCAGACTTGGGCTTGAAATGAGTTAATGTTCCAACTAATTATAAAGCATTGAACTTGTCAATCTTGAATGAACAAATTAGAATATATTTAATTCGATTTGAATTCAGACTTGGGTTCGAACTGGATTTAGATTTGTACTTCATTAATAACAAATTTTGCAATATAAAATATCATGGATTGAACTACTTCATTATCAATCGAGTTCCTTTAACATTGGACTTACTGTACAAGGATGTTCCTGATCTGTTAGTTAGTATGGTTTTGGTAAATTGGATGCGTTAATATCACCATGAAGAGGCCACTCTGGTCCATGTAGAAGAAGAAGAAGAAGTGAAGGAAGGTTTGAATATACGTTGGCCTGTTGCTAAAATGCGCTTGGGGTCAAACTCCATCTTTCTCTCATAAAACTGCGCCCATTTATCTCCAAAGTGGTCCACCCACTCCTCCTGTGTTGTGTAATGGGGCAGGTACTGCTTCACCTTGATCCCAGCATCATCACAGAATTTCAGAATCTGATGGTTCTGCTTGGTCAAGTGCTCTAATGTCTGACTCTCCTCCCTGTCATCCAATGCTGATCTTAATAACGCAACTAGGTAAAACACATCCTCATCAGGAATCACAGCTGAGCTCCTATGGTCCCACCTGCACCAGATCAGTTACCACTATCCATCAGTCATATGTTAGGATATTCTTAATATAAATATAATATCCAAAATCTTGGACAGGTCGTTTACAGTGCTGCGTTAGTTGGGTTGTAAAAACTATATACCATTTCATAAAAGGGGACCCATTTATGTACTTAAACGGCAAGGTTCGTGGAACTAACTAGTTCGACTTAGTCTCTTGTTTTGTGTTCGGACAACGACACGAGTACGGTCGCAATCTTTGGTCCCAAAGGGAAGATCTTCCTTACATGGGAATCTTTCCCACTTGGACGATCATGGCCGTCTGATTTTTTATCTTTTTTTGTACAGATGAGATGTAGAAAAAAATAAAAGAGGAAGCGTTTGTCAATCCAAGCTGGAGCTTAATAACACAGCATTCATCTGCTTTGCACGTGGGTCATGTACGCGTGCCACTGTTTAGCATGTACAATTTGCCATATGTCATTACGTAATCCTAGGACCACAATAGTAAATAAGTCCCGAATTAATTCTATTTAAATTAAATTAAAATTATTTTAATTAATTATCCTAATTATATTAAAAATACCTATGTTGTTTTTTAATAAAGATAAAAGCTTTTCCTCATTTTAAAGAATAATCTTATTATTTTATATTATGATAAAATTTTAAAGATATATTTTTACTAAATTAATTTAATATATTAAAATTGAATTTTAATAATTATACATCATTATATTTTTATTTTCATCTTTATATGCATAATTTGTAGATTAAATTTTATTAAAATAATTTAAAAGATACTCAATATAAGATTAATTTCTCAAAAGTTTGAATAAAGATATGTTTAATAATTTAAAATAAAAACAATAATTTTTTTTAGCCCTTTGCCTTAAATTAGAAGCTTAAATCACAATAAAATATACTAATCCTATCATGCCTCAGATAGGGTGGTGACCACACTACACTTGACGCCAGCTATAGTCCTCATATATGTACTTGCATGCTGCATGCATGTATCTAGAGCCGGACAGAGGCTCCTACATTAAAATTTAAAAAATAAAAAGTGAAAAACCATAAATTGTAATAAAAAAAGGATTGAAACTTACTTGTTTTTGTTCATGGGGTAGATGAGGATAGGCCCACTGGTTTTGTTCCCCAAGATCCCCTTGAACACACCCTTATCGAAGTCTGCAATTCTCGATCTTGGGACGAAGAGGTTGAGCCATGGATGTGGCACCTCCCACAAACCTTTAGACCTCAGCTTCATCTCTGCCTTGTGGACTCGGTCCAGGAAATCCAGATATGGCAGATCCGTCGTGAACACTGATGTTGGTATAAAATTCAGTTTCTTTAACAGTGACTCAACTTCCTGTCAGGTATAGATAGTACCATTAGATTGGTATTTAATTATATTAAGTTGCTGTTCATTATCACCAAACAACAAAGATTAGATAAATACCATCAAAGTACACATACGAAAAAAGAAAGAAAAGAAACCCTGCTACGAGACAGTTTGCTTTTGTCAGGATAAGTTTGCTTCCAATGGGATAGTTCCGGAAGATAGATTAATCAGAATATTTTAATCGGCCGCCGGCTTAATTAGATTTACTGAATATTCTATGCAATAAACAAACATTAAAGTTTCATTCAATCTTAGTACCCAAATGGTTATGATAGATTACAGAAGATTTTCCATTCTTTGTTTAATCGATGCTTCTGTTAACGTTTAGCAGAAAGCTGAAACGTATAAATAATGTGTTTTCTCTTTATTTTTATGTCTCTAGTCGTAGTCTCAATCATACAATCTTAGGTATAGTGGGACAAAACTGAGATCAAACACACCGTTCAAACTTAAACAAGATGCGTTTTTGATGTATATAATAGTACAAAAAAGAATGACACAGATTCTAACTAGCAGAAGGTTCTACTTTGGAAGCCATTTTCAGATTTATTAAAGCTGTAGTTTAAGTGATAATGGTATACCTGATCAATGGTGTCTGAAGAGAATTCATTGTAATTCTTGGTGATCTCCAAGCAGTATAGTACACCGCCATTGGCACTAATGGAGCTGATCTTAATAGGGTTACGAGGGGAAAAGAAAGAGGACCTCCAATTGTTTATGAGTCCTTCATCAACTATTACAAAACCCTCAACGTAATCGAACTTTTGGTTAGATGGTTGTTGATGCAGTGAGATGAGATACTCTTGGTCCATTGTAAAGGTCGAAAAGTCGGAGTACAGAACTCTAATCCACCTCACCTGTAACATTATAATGACAAGCAAAGAGAACAACATCATAAGAAAGAGAGAGCCAAAAATAGACTACCAAAAGGACATGTCAACGACATTGCCAGCTTTAGGAAAGCCGTCTAAATGTGTTTAAAAGCTCATATGGACCCAACCCTTTTGAGTTCATAGTTCATACCTTTTAACTTTTAGTTCTTTCACTGTACTTATCTTAATCCAACAAGTTTTAACGAAGTTCAAGGCTTTATTCCGTGTTTTCTTTTTCATATGAAATTCGCAGTCTAGTTATATATCTTTGTAAGAGCAACATGCAAAGGGTAAAAGTGAAAGATACCCTTTGGGGTGCTGGTTCAAGAGAAATTCTTGCCCTAGTGATTATTCCAAATTGACCTAAACCACCAAGAACTGAATGGAAGAGATCTGAGTTCTGTTCTTCTGAGCATGTCAAGAGCTCGCCCTTTCCTGTAATCCAGAAACAAGTGTTAACTGTTTGTTAATATAGCAGTAAAAATACCAAATCTATATACCATATATGGTGAATATGCACAATTTAGTTAAGAAATTCCTGATAAGAAAAACTGGTGAAGACAAAACTGTCTTGTCATCAATAAAAACAATATTTCATGTGAGAAAAACTTCAAACAAACAAGAGAGCCCACGTACGGAAACTATGTTAAACAAAACGTGGGACAGAATTGAGCACAACCAAGGCAAAACAAAACCTGAAATTTCTTTTCAGGTTAAGATCACGATAGAACAGGGTATTTGATATGTTGACACAGCGAAAAACTTTGTTTAGAAAACACCATCTGACACAAATTTGAAGAAGAAGAAGAAGAAGAAGAAGAAGACGACCTGTAACAACGTCAAGCTCATGGACATTGCTAATCTGAGGTCCATGGTTGAAAGCTTGACCACTAATCCCAGCATTGGACAAGGTACCACCCACTGAGAGGTACAAGTAGTCGGTCCATGACTTGGGTGCGAGTCCATACTCTAAGGTGCTCCTTAACACGTCTATCCACAGCTCTCCTCCCCAGACATCGATGTGCATCTCTTGCACCGAAACTTGAGGCTGCGCCGCCTTCTTCGATCCACTCCGGTGGCTCATCTCTACCACCACTCCGTCACTCGTCTGTGCCTGTCCGTTAATCGAATGCCCATGACCCCTAGCCGACACCGTGAAACCGTTAAACGCCGTTCGAACCAGTCGCACCACGTCCTCGGCTGAAGCTGGTCGCAACACTGCCATCGGCTCGGTTCGACGGAGCAAACCGAAGTCCGTCGAAACAGCCTCCATGTCTGCTGGGTCAACACTGAGTTGACCGTCAACTCCCATCCGGAGAAGCTCTGCGGGGTCAACGGTCAACCCGACGGTTATAATCAACCGACAGATAGCGAACATAAGTAGAAGCAGCTTAGAGACCATTTTAACGTTTGTTTCTGCGTCTGCTCTGTGTTTCATAGAATATAAAAGAAGAAGAAGAACATATATCCACCGAACAGAACACGATAAAAAGGAAAATGGGATTGTGTTAGAGAGCAACAGAGAACAAAATCTCGGTGGCAGGTGTCGGAGAGGCTAACGTAAGCTGAGATTCGCAATCGCAGCCCCTTTTTTCACGTTGCTGCTGATGGTGTATGTATGTGTTACTATTATTAAAAAAGGTTGCAGAGAACGAGAGATTTTTTTTGGATTTTTCTTTCGGGAAAGATAAGAATCATGTCGAGAACAGTAAACCCAATTGTAATCTGATCCTAGTTAGGCTATGTGTGCTCGTTCTTGGGTTGTTAGGTTATGTGTGCTCGTTCTTGGGTTGTCTGTGACCCGAGACGTAGGTTGTGGTTTTATAGGACAAGAACAGAGTGCGGAGAGAGTGTCTGAGTTGGGAGCACGTGGCAGTTCACTTGAGAGGGGTTGGGGGACACGTGTGAGTTGTAAGAGTTGGAAGTGGGGGCAGGGTTTTTTGGCTTCTAAGATGGTGCCCACTTTTGGATACGGAGGATCTTATTGGGGTCGGGAGCAGAGGAAGCTTCACGTGGGTGCAGAGACTGAGACGGTGTCGTTTGTGTGGAGGTTCATCTTCACTCTCTGACGTCCCTCTCTATACCTAACGTGTCTCTCTCTGCTTTCACACCTCATGCTGCGGTAAATTTGGCATGCAAATACACTATCAACGGAAGAAGGGTTTCCTCTCTTTTTCTAATTAATAACGACGCCGTTTTACAAATTGCGATGTCGTAATCAACGGATTATGATATAACAGCCCATCAATCTTGAATATGTTGACTGAAATTCTTTAACAGAGGATTCTTAAGTTCAAATTTTTTGGAATATTAATTTATATTATAATTTATTATCATTTTTAAATTGCTTGATCTATAAATTAATAAGTATTTTAATTAATTTGTTCGCATTCAAAATATACTATCTATACTTTGAGTGGGTCAGAAGAAGGTCTCCAATTATACTCAATCTTTTTTTTATACCTTATAAAAAGACTGTTTCTATAATTCGAACATGTGACTTTTCATATAAGAGTATAAAAGACAATAACGGTCAATTTAACCAACATGCCTAAGACTCAGCTCCATATTGCACAAAGAAATGAGATAAATCAGTGACCTAATCCTCATTTTTTGTTATTAAACTAAAACTTGAAAGGCTGGACCCGTCACTTAGAGCTTATAAAATATATAATTATTAATATTTAAAAAATAAAATTGTATTTTTGTCTTATATTATTGTTAGCAATAATATTTAGTCAAGGAAAAGTTCATTATGCATTGGAAAATGCCCCAAGATAAGGATGTCTCCCAAAAAGACTTGATTGTAACATAACATAAGAGACATGTGGGGTCGAAGACCATAGGTAGATTGGCTTTGGTTTAAGATTGAGTCAATAATTTGGTCATTCAGGTTTACACATTTTACTTTCACTCTACCAATTATGCTCCTTCCAGTTCCTGTACCAAACATACGTCATTTAGTGTATATATATATATATAAAGCAAACTAAAGCTTTCGTGGGCTGTGGTCGAATGATTGAGAACGAGGCTTGATGTGCGCTAAATTTTAGGTTCGATTTTTTACCACATTGTTACAATTCTCGTAAGAGTTTGAGATAATAGGAGGTTTTATCCGTTAGGGAGTGTTGTTTGCTAGACCCCTGCATTGCATGAGAGGTATTGCCTGTTGGGTCCCCTAAAAGGAGTTTCTCTCGTACTCCAAAAAAAAAGCAAATTAAATATATTAAAATTTCTTGTAATTTGAACCTTTTTAAATTATTGTGTATTAAAAATTATAATGAAAAATTTATGTGATAAATAAAATCATAAAGAAGTAAGTAATAACTTTTAAAAATTAGAATTAAAATAAAAAAGTGAAATTCAGTATAATATTAACTGAAATATTAAAATCCAATAACTGAATATTATCACAATTTTAAATTAAACGTGTTTGGATGAAAATAATATTAACTTCTTATAAAGTCCTATAGTGAAAAGGGTAAAAAAAAAAAATTAGGTTAGTTAGGCTTTTTTTTCCAAATAAATATAGAAATGTACTATAAAGCAATTTTTTAAAATCCCGATTGGTCGTTAATAGTAAAAAATTTTAATTGAATAATTTTTAATTTTGTTTTAAATTTTTTGTTTGATTTAGTTTAATAATTATTTTAATTTTTATTATTAAAGACGGACTAGAGTTAAACTAGTAAGACACAAGATTTAATATTTAAAAATTCAACTGGTATTAGACCATTATGAAATCGATTAAAGATTGAATAAAATTAAAGAAATTAAAAAATGAATGAAACACTCTAAAGTTTAATTGAAAAAGGCAACTATTAAATGAAAATTAATCAATTTATTTTAATTTATAAAAACTAACTGATTAATTAATAAATTAATTAATTTTAACAAAAAGTATTAAGTTAAATTAAACCAAAAATTTTTAAAAAATAAAAAATTGACTGATTCAAAATTTTTGCTATTAAATGGACCGGACCGATTCAAACTATAAAACATTGTTGTCAAGTGTGAACATTTTGATGTTTCATTTTCAGGTTACAACTTGCGCGGTTAGTTGAAGTTGGGGTCCCAAGAGTGACTCACTAAAGTCTACGTTTTAAATGAGTAACATGTTTTGTACTCATGTAAGAGATGAGTGCTTGCTTTGTTGACTATGTAACAAAATCCAAGTCTTTTCTACCACTTCATGTGTCCTCCAGCCAACTATGATTGGATGGAAAGCATCTGTCTTTCTTGTCACTTTAAACCAATTTCCTGGAAACAGCTTGCCCTGGAAAATTTGAGGAACGAAAAGAACTAGACTTGTAGATATTGGTTGGTCAAAAAGTTGGAAATTTTGCAGTGTAAAGACCCAATCAAAATAGTTGCTTGACAATTTCAATCTTTTATTAATTATTTTATTTTTATTTTTTAAATAAAAAATTAGAAATTTTTAGTTGTAAAGATCCAATCAAAATGGTTGCTTGACAAGTTTAATCTCATTTTTAATGATTTTTATTTTAACTTTTTAAATAAAAAATTAGAAATTTGTATTCTATCAAGATAGTTTCTTGGGAATTTCAATCTCATTTCACATGATTTTTATTTTAACTTCTTAATTAATGGGTACATAATTCCTTATTATTGGAATGTAATAAAATTTTAAAACTATAAAAATATTCAATAATTTAAATTTAAGTAATATATTCGAATTATTTTATCGATAACAAAATTTTGTATTTATGCTTTCTGACACGAAAATTTAAAAAATTCATTTCGAAAAAGGATGTTGAAAATTTTATTTTAAAGTCT
>JANQAP020000158.1:236509-249345 GCA_026874005.2 Erythroxylum coriaceum
ATCCTCTTTCATAATGGGAGCTACACTAGGTGAGCATTCGATCATCCAAAATCTCTAAAAAACTTTACCAGCTCCAACGACCTTATGCTTTGATTTCAGTTTTTCTCTTCGTTTTCAATTTATTTTCTCGACATCCTCACCCTTCAATTTTCAGATTATACAACCCCGATGCCCTCATACTAAGGATATCAGGAGAACGAACTAAAAACGAAGATCATACTGGTGCAATACGTTGTAATACAATAGTAGTTTGAGGCGTCATAAAAACAAACAGAAAATAAATGACTGAGGGTATCAGAAAATAACAGATAACGTCAAGCTAGAATTAAAAAAAATTAAAGTTTGAGCATTTTATTACCACTTTTTAATGTTTGAGCTAGAATGAAAAAAATTGAAAGTTAGAATATTTTATTGCTGCTTTTTAAATTTCATACTATAATTAAAAATTTGACGAAAATTTGAGCCTTTTTTAATAATTAACTTTTTTTAATATTCTAAGAACTCTTTGAAGAAAAGAATTTTTAAGTGTTTGTTATGTATTTTACCACTAACTTAAGCGAACTCTAATATCAGAAATTAAAATTCATATAATTTTTTTATTTATTGATATGTTATTAATAATATTAATGACATTATTATTTAATTTATCATTATTATTAATGGGATGAGAGAAAGCATCAAGCTTTTGGACCCGAGAAAAAGCAAGTGTCTCTAGTTTAAGAAGCTTAAGCAAAAATGGATTAGATAAAATATCGGAACTTTGGCGCAGCCACCGGTGGACGGTAGTAGGCGGCGGTGTGATGTTGGTAGTGGTGGTCCTGATGGATGTGTGAAGAAGTGACACGTACTGTCCCTCTGTCCAGCACCAAAACGCCCCTTCTGGACATTATCGCCAATTTCGCTATTCTCTATATATTGTCCAACATATTTATCTTTTTGAGTCTTTTTCTCTTCTAACAGCTTTTGTTGTGTCCAAGACATTGGCCTCACGGTCCCCGAATTCTTCGAAAGTCTCAGGAGAAGTTTTCGCTATTCCCTAAGAGTTTGTCTCATGAATGGTGAATGCATGCACTAGCTTGTTTTGAGCTTCTTTTAATTCCATTTCCTCTATTGGGTATTGCTTATCGGATCCAAAGATTGGAAAAATTTTCTTTTTCTTTTTCTTTTTGGGGTTCCAAAGCTTGAAACTTTACGAAGGTGAATTCAGATTTAGGAATTGTTTGTAGAAGAAGTGGTTGATCAGTTTTGATTCAAACCCAAGTTTTGTTTTTGCAAGGTACAATCTTTGTATACTCTAAAATCTGAATACCATTTCCTTTTGTTGTTTTCCTCGTTAGTTGTATCTTACCCTTGTTTCATTCTGCATGGAAGAATCGATTGAAATGCCATTTCATGACATAGTTCGTGAGCTGAAGGAGATGCGAGATGACGTTAGTACCATTTCATTTGGAAGGTTGCAAGGGAAGAGAGTAAATCGCAGAGCTCGTGCTCATATTGCTCCTGAAGGTGGGTCTGAATATGATGGTTCGTCGTGTGGATTGAGAGAGAATCAGAGTAACAGCTGGGCAAACTTGCCACCTGAATTACTTCACAATTTGATTCAAAGGGTCGAAGCAAGCGAAGCTTCTTGGCCTGGACGGAGAGATGTGGTGGCCTGTGCCTCAGTCTGCAAGTCATGGAGAGAGATCACGAAAGAGATTGTTAAAACCCCTGAGCAATGTGGTTGCCTTACTTTTCCAATTTCACTGAAGCAGGTAACACCTTGCTTTACCTTTTCTCTTCTTCTATTGATGTTTCAGACAACGTACTTAGCTGCTGATTATGTTTTGATCTTCTTGTCTAGCCTGGACCGAGAGATCCTCCTATTCAGTGCTTTATTAAGAGAGAAAGAGCAAGTTCCACTTTCCAACTGTATCTCGGATTGAGCCCTGGTAGGTAATCTCTGCCATTTTTCTTGATATAATGCTATCACTGTTTTAGTTTGTTCCATTTAAGTTGTCTTGTCTCAGCCTTCTTGATGGTATAGTGTTTTGATTGATTTGTGGTGAATGGTATATGATTCAGTTAATATTTGATTTGTTTATCAGGGATCTATAATTTTTGGAAGTTTATATATCCAGAAGTGTCAATGGATTTTTCATTTTTCATTTCTCATTCCTCTGTTTCTGGCCTGTTTCTGTCATTAGATTTTCAGAGTCTTGAAAAGTTGTGTCCTTCTACTGCTAAAATGGTTTCCTTTCAATATACAGCTCTTTCAGGTGATTTGAGTAAGTTATTACTTTCAGCAAAGAAGATAAGAAGGGCTACAAGCACAGAATTCAGAATATCATTAGTTCATGGTGACTTCTCTCGGACTAGCAATACTTATGTTGGAAGTTTAAGGTATAGTTTAAAGCCGTCTAGCTTTGTACTTATGCCTTTGATGAAATTGACATGCAAGTTCAAAGCAGGTCCAATTTCCTTGGAACCAAGTTCACTATTTATGACAGCCAACCTCCACATACTGGCATGCGACACAATTATAAGCCACTCCAGCAATCCCATTTGATTCAAGTATCTCCACGAGTAGCAGTGAGGAAGTATAGTGTGGGCATGATAGCTTATGAGCTCAATGTCCTCCGCACTAGAGGCCCGAGGAGAATGCGTTGCACAATGCAATCGATTCCTCTTTCCGCAATCCAAGGAGGGTGTGCTCCTACTCCAGAAGAGAGAACAAATTTCCAAGATCAGCAATTTCCAACATTCTCTAATTCAAAAGTAAAGCAGCCGCTTGTACAAATTAGTTCAAGTAGCCTTACCGAGTCACAAGATTCAGTTACTGGCAGAAGGGATTCGTTGATTTTGAGGAATAAAGCTCCAAGATGGCATGAACAACTCCAGTGTTGGTGCCTAAATTTTAAAGGACGTGTTACGGTGGCCTCTGTAAAAAACTTCCAGTTGGTGGCAGCTGTGGAGCCTTCACAAAATGTTCCTGCAGAAGAACAAGAGAAGGTGATTCTGCAGTTTGGAAAGATTGGGAAAGACATCTTTACGATGGACTATCGCTACCCACTTTCTGCCTTCCAAGCTTTTGCAATCTGCTTGAGTAGCTTTGACACTAAACCAGCTTGTGAATGACCTTTCTGAAACTTCGGGCACGTCGATATTACTTTTCTCGAGATTTAGTTGTATATGTTCTATTCAAACGAAGCACTGGGTTCCTCCCATTGGTTTGCTTCTTCTAGCATTAGTTTAATGTAATACCAGTGGCCTGCATGGTCTGTGAAAGTTTTATCAATCATACGCATGCTACTGCAAGTACGAAACTTTTTAAGGAAATTTTTGTTTGCTAATTTCTCATAAACTTGTCGATTATAAGCTGATACTGAATCATAAGTGGCGAAGCATAGTACCTAAAGCATTTTATTACTATACTATCAACAGGATTATTCATGGAAACACAGCTTTTCTGGATGAACAATAGGTGTATTAGGTGCAAGTTCGTCGTTGATAAGTAATGTCTATAATGAATTGTGAAATCCACTTGGTCAGAAAATCCCCTTGTCTTTATCTGTTCTCTTTTCCGCACAATTGTAACGACAACCATGTCTGCGAGGTTTTTCAGGATTATCAGGGTCTGAGTCACTGGACTCCAAGAACAGCCCTCGCAGGCATCTTCGTCTAACTGTCGGCCTATAAGTGAGTTTCTCTGCATGTGTTACGTTAAACTCAGCCTTGCGTGTATCAAGTGGCTCTGGTTGTGTAATGTCATTGGTTGGTTGTGCTGGTTTATGACTAAGAACAGCATGAACTCCAGGATTTCTTTCAACTATTTCAGTTTGAGACACAATGGAGTTATTGATGCCTTGTGTGTTACAACTGATGAATGCTCTTGTTGGTTTATCTTCTTTGGTTGATGAATCTTCCAACTTCTCCTTTGAGCTTTCCTCTGCTTCGGTGGTAGATTCCATGCTCTCATCTGGGTTGGTCTTGTAACCCCTCGTGATGTGGATGTACCCATCTTTTCTTTCTGGTTCAGAGCTCAAATGCATGAATACTCCTCTGTTTTCACCAGCTAGAGTTACAATGCTCACTGGCTTTTGATCAAATGGAAGCTTTGTTTTCCCTGATCCCAGCTTATGAACGAACTTAGCAATATCTTCCTTGATTTCTTTATGCAGGGAAGCTTCTCTCTTAGACAAGTCATGCCTCTGATGGGATTGACTTGTTAGTTTGGTCTTTTCTTCACTAGGGTTGATGCTCATTATCTTCTTCTCTTCGAGGATATCTTCCTTTTCGTTCTGTCTCTGTTTGCTGTGGAATGCAGAACGTAGCAGCTCTTTGGCTTGTTCTGCTGAATCTGATGCTGCAGTTTGAATCTTGGTTAATGTGCTCGTCACTGGATCTTCAGTTCTTGACACCTTCTCCTCTCCTTCTATTTTGGGCTCTTCCATGACTTCCTTCTGTTCTTCAGTTTCCTTTATTTCTTTGGCTGGTTTTGAAAGAAGTCTCGGTCCATCACCATTAGTAGTAGAATCTGAACTTTGGGATTTCTTTGAAGGAGAAGGGAGCTGTGAAGCTTTAGGCTGCACTTGTTTTTCTGTCCTAGACGGGGAAGAGGGTTTTGAAGTTTGACCCACACGTTGCGATATCAAACGAGGTCCAGACAGGGGTTTTGAATCTATCGGTACTGCTGATTCGGGCACAGATGCACCTCTTGGTTGCGGAGTTGCATTAGAAGCTGCCCGAGTTTTGGAGGTGGCCCTGTTCCGAGTTGTTTTAAGTAAAGGCGATGCTGGCTGAGAGATGTCTTGGGATTCAGTGTTTGCAGGAGATGGTGAAGATGGAACAGATGTAGCCCCTTTTTGGATAGGTTCACGGGACGGTGATACTGCTTGGACACTAGATTGAGGTTCTGTTGTTGCAGGTACTGATAATGGTCGCCCAGGTGCAGCATTTTGTGATGCCTGCCCTTGTTGATTAGGCTGTGCTGGGCCTATCCCGGCTGGACGGGTCGACGATTGCTGTTCCGGAGTGTTGGTGGTTGGCAGGACAGGAGTTTGAACTTTGGTTACAGGGGTAGGAGGTTGTGGTTTGGCTGTAGGAGGAGGAGCCTTACGTCCTGAAAACCAAGGGAGTCTGAATCGAAATGACCTTTTGTCTGGCATGAATGAATCAGGTTACAATCAGTTGAAAAGAATTTGTGTTTGTTGGCTAATTGGTTGTGCTGAATCCTGGTTGATAGGAGATGGTATTAATAAGGCTATGGATACTTTGGAAAGCCTTGGAGACTTTTTTATTGATGTCTTCAGATTCACAATCTTCATTTGCTTCTTTACCTCTCCAAAGGGCCAAGTTTTTACCTGGAATTCTGTTCAGATATTCCTTCTTTTTGAAGTCTAGCATCGCTTCTTTGTTCTAATCGGGTTTTGCCAATTCATCTCTATACTAAAACTGCAGCTTCTGAAACCCTGACAAGAGAGAGTATTTTCCTGTTCCAGGAAGTCAGGACAGGAGCTCTTGTTTTCCTTCTAAAAGCATCCGAAGAATATACATTGCCTGATCTCATCTGTAGGTCATAGGAAAGCTTCTTCCATGCCATTCACGAGTAACTTCTTGCAATTGGTCACTCCTGAGCAATTCTAGTCTTTAGAGATGGAAAAAAAAAATTTCGAGCTTGACCTGTCTTAAGATCAACATGATAACTTTTTTTTTTAACCTGATTTTAATAATGAGAAATCGGATTGGACTGAAGTTAACGAACCAAATTAAGTTTGAGCAGAGCCCTAAAAGCCGAACCTGGCTCTTTTCTGCTCCTACCAGTGCTGGTATGAAGAGAGAAAGAATAAATAAAAAGAGAAGTCTACCTTTTTCCTTTTCAGACAATCAAAAAGTTTGCAAAGCCAGTAGTGTGACAGTAGAAGCCTTGGAGGGAATAGGTATAAATGCTCATGAAGTAACGTAGAGAGGAAGGTAAAGCTCTATAACACATATTCCTTTCCCCAATCACGCCATTCAAGCAAAGAAGTTAACCATACAAAGTCGCATATGCAAGCCGAAGGACTTTCTTCTGTGTTATGGCTTGAATAAATATCGTCACCATTAGAGGAGCTTCTAACTGTTTCAAGCTCTCTTAATCTTCCTCAAAGGCACTTGCATTTCTCCTTGTTTCTTCATTCAGGTTTTATATATACTTCACGTGCTTGCACCATAATTATACACTGTATCGATGTTAACTTTCATTTCTTTGGGCAGACTCAAAATGCAAGGAACCGTTCGAAGAATTCTGAGGAACTCACTTGGGAGAGAAATGGTAGAGAAGAAGAACTTATTTTCACGTTTTGGATGTGTCACCTCATCCCTTCTGATTCCAGAGAAGGGTCTGGAGAATATAACTGTAGCGGATGTGCTTATGACAAAAGGAGACGACAAAACTGGTTCTTGGCTCTGGTGCAGAGCCAATGACTATGTCTATGATGCAGTTAAGAATGTATGTTTTTAAAACGGATTTGATAGAAAAAAGTATGGAAGTTATTTTCTTAAGAAAATGCAATGTAACTGAAGTCTAGACTTTCAGATGGCACAGAACAATATTGGGTCCTTGGTAGTTCTGAAGCCTGGAGACCAACAACATATTGCAGGAATTATGACGGAAAGAGGTAAATGAATGCTTTTCATATGAAAATAATGACAGAAGTTGAAAAAGTAACATCAGAAATCCATTACCAAGCAGATTATCTGAGGAAGGTAATAGCACAAGGTAGATCTTCCAAGTACACAAGAGTCGGGGAGATCATGACTGATGAGGTTAACTCTTAGAAAACCCTCGTCTTCTATGGTAATGACATCAACTTTTTTTTCATCTAAATATGGTGACCCTTTAACAGAACAAGCTAATAACAGTGACATCTGACACAAGGATTCTACAAGCAATGAAACTTATGACAGGTAACTGACATGTACAAACTTCTAGTTTGATTCTTAAGAAACCGGGAAGGGAATGCAAAGTGAAGATCTCAATCATTCTGCAGATCATCACGTACGGCATGTTCCTGTAATAGATGGAAAGATAGTTGGCTTGATTTCTATCGTGGATGTCATTAGAACAGTGGTGGATCAGCAGAGCGGAGAACTGAAGCGGTTGAATGAGTTCATAAAAGGAGAATACTACTAGCAGTGTCTATAGCTGAAAGCATCATATTGTTTCCCGGCTCCATAAAGAATGTGAAACATGTACTTGACAAAACTCTCTCATTAACTAGTACAAAACTTTTTAAGTTGTGATTTCAAAGTTTCTGCACAAAGCTTACTATCAGAAAGCCAAGGGTGAAGCTATAACATAGTTGTGTAACAATCCTATTACATTGTACAATAGGAAGATTCCTCATCTTCACCAATGAGAAATGAAGCTTTTTATACTGCCCTCAACCAGGCAATTTGTATACAATATACAGATAAAAGTTATATATAAGCTCCTTATATGAGAAAAAAACAAAGAATTATCCAAAAGCTATGGGAAGTTCCACTCTCTGATATTAACAAGCATAGGATTTTACATAGAAAACCAATTAATGTCACCTAAACATCTAAAGGTACTATTGACTTTTAATGTAACAATCTTGAGATCTTCTTACCCACATATCGAACTGCAATGGAAACTGACGTTTTCCCTTTAGGATGATCACTAGAATGGCCAGAAGAAGAGTCTGCTATATTATCTTCAGGCATCTGTCCCACAAGCTGGAGCAATCCTGCAGAAATGGCCTTGGCTTTTGGACGTCCATTGATGGATAAGAAAGACAAACATTGGACGATTTTTGTGTCTGCAAGCAGTTTACAGCACTCCCCATTCTCATGACACAGAGATAGAAGAACTTCAAGTGTGGTTTCTTGCTCTTGCTTAGTACCGGTTTCCAGAAGTTTAGCAATGGAACTGGTTAATGAATCCGTTTCCAGTACCGCAATCTTGCCATCTTCAATGTTGCATAAGTTAATTATAACATCAAGAAAGAACCATGCAAGACTACAATCACCCAGAAAAGAAGCAAATTTTGAGATGAAGTCCAAATACAAGATGTGGTATGCTCCATCCTTGTTGCAAGACAAATTTCGAAGTATCTTCAAAGCAAGCTGATGGAATTCTCTAACACCTCTATCAAAGACTTTTAGGATCGAAGGTAGAAGTCCATATACTGCTATTGCAGACCTGAACGATTCCATAGATGATAACAATTCCAGAATTGCAAGAACTTTTCCAGTGATGTCCGTATCAAGAAATGATATCAAAAGGTAGACTGAGTCGTCATCAAAAACATACATTTCAATGCTGCAAACAAAAACCAAAATTTTATTTATAAAGAAAAGAAGAGTTCAAAAGGTTCAAGGGATATAGCAGGCTTGCTTAACCAAGGAGAAAGATTTACCTGCTTTTACTTAAAATTCCTAGCAGCACCTCTAATGAATCTTCTTGGGCTTTTGCATCACGAACGTCTCTCGCATCCCTCATAAATCTAATCATAGACTTGAAATTACTCCTCAGAAACATGCAATCACATGTTTGCTGGTTTTGACTAAGTTCGTTTCTTAAATTCTGCACGATAATGCATTGGTGTCGCCATGGATGTGAGCCTAGTTCCTTAAGAGAGGCCAAGCTACAGCAACTACCACTTGTAGATAAATTTGCAACAATCTCAGGGAGACCAGAAGTAACACCAACCTTATTATCATCGTCTAGCAAATCTGCATTATTCTCTGAAGATTGAAAAGACACATTGCTAACTTGAAGGCCCAAATAATCCATTGAACTAGCCAAACTAGCCACAGAACTGGAGGGTGAAAGTTTCCAATGAGAAATCTGTTCGGAAGCTGATTGTTTATGAGGGTCAGATAGAGTGATTCCCTTCCTTGAGCACCACCTCTGAATAAGTCCCTTCATTACAATGTTCGGAGTCAAGGAAAAATTCTCCAGTCTCATTTGGCTGACTGGGCATGTCTGTTGACCCTCATTAAACCACTTTTCAATCGAAACCCGTTCATATGTTCTCCCAGAAGAAATGATTACTGGATCATACATTAATCTCTTAGATATGGGGCAAACATATTCCTGTGGAGGTTGAATCGTACCAGAGTCATGAACTTGAGTATCATCTGATGCAGTGCATACATCTGATTTAGGATATATGCACCGATTTTCTATCTCTTCATCCTGAACACTGTTGATCTCAGTTCGCAATTCCCCAATTAATCGTCCGTACTTCCTCAAAAGATACAAAAAGTATTTCAAGATTTTCTTCTTTGGTTGCTCCGTATCACGAGATTTTTCTAAAAGTATCCTGATAGACCTTTTTTCTAAGAAAACAGCCAAAGGGGATGTAATTTTCAGTTTCGTAGCTGCAAGTTTGAGAGACTCAAGTTCATTGTTGTTTAAAGAGTCTGATGCAGCTACATCCTGCCTAAGAAGCTCAAGCAGAATCTTCCCTGCCTCGTTCTCAGGATATTCTAAGCGAAAACTCTCACTTCTGAGATCTGCAGTAATTTCAGATAGCTGCAGAATGCATATCCTTGTTTCTTAGAACAGCTTAAAGCCTTTGGGAAAGAAAGATGGGCAGCTTATAAGGCAAAGTGATATAGAAAAATGGAAAATCACAGTACAGACAAAAGATGCATGAAGTAATAGACAAGCAATTATAAGATATGGAGAAAATAATGCAAAATATAACAGATGGGTGACATCTTCAGCAGACTTGAAACTGCAGTCATTTCATGCCATTCTTCATCTGAACCACGATAGTGGACAGCATTTTCAATGAAATTAATTCCACATTCTAATGCATAAGACATAATATTTTTCAGTTCATTTCATATGCAAACATCGCATTCTCATTCCCGTCTGCAAGAGTGTGCGATCATGCTAATTAGATGCCAACAATGAGTTCCAACTATATTTCTAAGACATAGGGATTGAAATCTGACTCGTTCAAATGCATAAATTGCACAGCATCGGCCGCTAAGTTTAACATTGGAACATCTTCGGTGCACGACTGGTGGTGCTAGTCTTTTTAAATTTCAGTAAGGTTAGATGCATGCACTCTTATATAGGAACGTCTTTCTGCATAGTTATAACATAAGACAGTTCAAAACTTTTTTTTTTTTAACCACAAGCTCTAAATTTGGAAAGGACATGAAAGGGTGTGGTTTTCCAGAGGGTACAAATCAATCAACAAGCAAAAAGAACAAAAAGAGGAATTCATACTATTTTAAATAGCAAATTGATGCAAAGGAAAAGATAATAGCAGATATAAACCCAACATGAATAGAAATCTAGAGATGCAAGAAAAGTGCAGGATATCCTACTACACCAGAGCCCAGTACCTCAAAGTTTTAGCAGCAGCTTAAGATAATCCTTTCACAAACTAAATTACAAGTAAGCAGCAGATAGTTTTGAGGACATGAAGAATGAATAACCTTGGCTGCAAGAAATAACGGAACATCATTTTGGATTTCGATCAAATACTTGCCCATGTCATTCTGTATACCTTTGCATCTCAATAGTAACCTCTCTCCCACGATTGCCTAAAATATCAAGCAAGAATGTTAGTAAAGAAAATGCATATGATCTGACAGACTCTTAAGTCACTGCAAAGGTTGAAGAAGTACCAAATAGAGTTTACTAGATTCTGAACACGTCTGGATGAGTAGCTTCGCTTTATCCAAGCACGACTGCAATAAACATAATGCCTCTAATCCTGTAGTGCATCGAGGCCTGGAAGACTCAACGGCAGACAAAATCTGTGAGACTCTGTCTACATAGCTCTTAAGTTGTAAGCACATCAGACGATGTACCTGTATTGATGGAATAAGGTCACATTGTCACTAGGACTGGTAGAATACAATTAAGGAAGATTGATTCCAAGTCGAGGAGAAGTAGAATTTTACCTTGATGTCGCTTTTCTGCTCAAGTTTCATGTTTGGAACCTCAACATTTACCATCAACAGAAAATCTTCTGTCAAATCTGAGAAAACACAGACTCAATCAGAGATCATCCAGGAATATGCACATTTCATACACTCAAATTAACTCTAACACCAACATTCAGAGTGAAAATCTCATCAAATGGAAAACTTGTGAAAATAAAACAAGAATCTGACTGCAAGATGAGCAAGCAACAGGCAGAAAAAGAAGTTTATGACTAGGGTTTTCAGTAGAAAGGCAAAGTCAATTCAAATAAATAAAACAACTAACTAATGGAACATGCTATCTTAATTCAGAATTCAATAAAGATTGCCATGTTAAGCATTCCTTGTCACTACAAAAGCATAAATGAACTCAAGACATGCCCTTTATCAACATCATCCTAGAAAAATCAGGGACCTAAAAGTGAACTTAATTAGAAGAAAATATCATCAACAAAAGGTTAAAGCAGCAGCAAGCTTTAAACCAAAGCAAAATTTCGCAAAACAACGCTCTATAACGATAAGGGCACGGCCGATTACTATCGTGTTAAAAGCTCAAGACTCAGTCTTCCATGGGAAGGTAATAAGAAAACTTAAGATAAACAAAGGGTAAGACGAGAGAACTCACCTTTTGTTGCTTATGGAGGGGTGCTGGCAGTCTGTTAAAGAACTACAGTAGAAAGACAGAAAAACAGCAACTTCATAACGGGAAATCCTAGAAGCTCAACAATTCCCAACCAAAACTTGGATTCTGAAAGTAAACCATTTAAGACGCCAAAGCAGTTTAAAGAGCTAAAAAGCGTCTTTTGATGCGGAAGCAGGCTAGAAGAAGCATATAGCAACACATTGACCAAAGCAGTGTAACTTATAGCAAGTCTTCCCATTTCAGGGTACGCGCTTCCTTTAGGATTAGCCTTATCAAATGGAAGGTGGGAAACGTTTTGGCCTTCCTGGTTTGACCGAGGCAAGTGGAGAGTACTAGCAAGTCAAAAGCAGCTCCAATGATATGGATGTAACCTAATCTTCCAATTGGGTTTAAGAAAAAGCATGCAGCAACAGGACACCTGTTCTGTCGCCATCTCTGTCTTAATCAGTAACATCATGGGTAACATGTTATATATATATACATAGGAAAAAGACTCAAACTCATCCTTAATAGGTTCAGTAGAGATGGCATTTTTGTCTGCATTTGATCGATCTGAAGCCAACAGTCCGAGTTAAACAGATTTCAGACAGGACTTAAATTATTTTTAATTTTTAAATTTTGAGTTGATTTTAGACTCTTTAAGCCTGATATATTTAAAAATAATATTTTTTATTCTTTTTACTTTATTTTAATTTAATAAATTATGCAATTTTTATATATTTGAGCTTCGGATTAGATCAAAGCCT
Organism: Erythroxylum coriaceum; assembly: GCA_026874005.2. NCBI lineage: Eukaryota > Viridiplantae > Streptophyta > Magnoliopsida > Malpighiales > Erythroxylaceae > Erythroxylum > Erythroxylum coriaceum. The sequence goes on from JANQAP020000158.1 coordinate 248,834, forward strand.
TTATATAAACGTTAAAAATTTAAAATTTTAAGGATTAGAGTAATCAAATAAATAACAAATTTTAAGAAATATATATAAAATTTTAAGGTAATTTTGACAAAAACAAAAATATAAACAACGACGACAACACCTAGGCAGAATCTCGTTGAAATGTAAGATCTAAAGAGATCCAATAATATGAGTCTTAGGCTGCATTTGGATCTGTGGTATAGTGGAGGTAAGTACTTATATACCGCAGTTTTCAAACGCAGTCACATGTTTGGATCTGCAGGTAAACAATCGGAGGTTAAAGAAAACTGGGGCACCACTGTAGAAATCGATAAGTAAAAAGAGAGTTACGATAGGAAAGTGCTTCTGTGATAGAAATTCTACTTTTTATTAATAATCTTCTGATAATTATTATTTTCCATTATACCTTGACTAATAAAGTGCTTCTTTATATTTTCTTATTTTAATTTAATAATTTAATATTTATAATTTGAATTTATATGATTAATAATATATTTTTATGA
>JANQAP020000158.1:522587-536231 GCA_026874005.2 Erythroxylum coriaceum
TTTCATAACTTGTGGCCCGATCAACTTAAGCTGAGCCGGGTCAAGTTTATCATTCCTGCAATACTTCCAGAGCTATTATTGTACTCTGCTGTGATCCATTCAAGAGGCCCATCGTAGATACGTTCAATACGATGGACCTAATCAATATTTTAAATTAGTCAATTTTTTAATTTGATTTAATTTAATAATTTTTATTTTTAAAAGTAAATAAATTTATTAATAATTGATCTTTTAAAATTAATTAATTTTTATAAACAAAATTAAATAGTTAATTTTTATTTAACAATTTTTAATTAAAATTTAAAATTTTTAATAAATAAGACCAATTTTTTTAATCATTTTAAATTTTTTATTTTTATTCAATTTTTAACCAATTTTATAACGATTTTGAAACTTCCTGATAATTGTGCAATGACGATTAAGGGTATTCCAAGTCTTATAATATAACGGGCAATTTTTAGTAATGCATTAAATAAATTATTTAAAAGATGTAATAATTCATAAATTTTATCAATTTGAATCTATTTGACAAGAAATTAGTATAACAAATTGAATGTGTTTATTTCTAATTAATTATATTAAAAATTCTCTTACATAACTCCCGACCTTTTGGAGGTGAGAGAAATTTAAGAATCAATTAATCATTGATGTACTAATGAAAAAATATTTGGAATAAAGTTTTGGATTTAACCTAATTTTTAATTATTAATCTAAAAGATATTGTTTAAATAAAATTTTAAATTATATTTAAGTTTCATATTTTAATTGTTAATTTAAGATTAATTCACTTAAGTATGAAATAACAATTTTAATTTCAAATCAATTATTATGTATATTAAATATTCAAAAAAAATACATCAAACTTATGTTTAAACGTATTTTATTTTATATTTTAGTTTGAACTCAATTTAATTTAATCTTAAATTAATAAATTAAACTCAAATATAAGAGATTTAATATAAATCTGGTTTTTTTAAAAATTAAATATTAAAATTTTTAATTTAAGCCGAAATTTGATTTAATTCAAACTCAAACTTTAAATAAAACTTAAATTTTTATTTAAAAGTTTTATGTTAAGACTCAAATTTTGACCCGATTATAGATTCTAACTTCGACCCGACCCATTATCAGCTCCTGATCTGGTCCAACGTTTGGACTCCCATAAAAATATCCCCAGTTCAGCTGTTAGCTTTCCGGATCATCGGGAGAAGGGCTGTGACTCGCCGCAGCCATTTTGGGCCGTCCGATTTATTGAAATTATGAAAATTTTAATAATAAAATAAAAAAGAGTTTTACTTTAGCAGATACTGATTGTAGTTCCGTCGCTGTTCCCCTCCTCCACTCCACAAAAACGCACTCTACCCATGTCGTATTAGCCACTTACCTTAACCTACGCCGTTGGTGGCGCTCTACGCGCTCCTCACTATTCACTTAAATCCCCCAACCCTCCACTAGCTCACTAGAAAAAGATAACTCCAAGAATCACATCTTCACCACGCTACCTCACCTCCCGTGGAAAACACGTACCATAATACAACGTCGTAAAGGACGAGGAAAACAGTTGCCTTCCACGACTCTGTAATCGCGTGAACGAACAAGCACAAGTCTCTCAGGCAAGCAACAAACTCGCTAAACACAGCTAACGTGAGCCCCAAAGTGACCCCTAATTAACCTACTGACACACCTATTACTTCAATCTATATTCGCACTTTTTGCTCAAAGCAAAATAATAACAATAATAATAATAAATAAATAAATAAATAAATAAAAATCATTAAGCAACGAAAAGGGTTCTATTGGCTCTGTCTCTCTCTTTCTCTCTCTGTAATTTTCACTTTCTCGCTCTAACCTCTCACAGATCATCCATGGCCAACACTTCAAGCTCCGAGTCTCGCCACAGCCTCTCTGTAACGCCTCCTCATCCGATTTCCAAAGGTCAATCAACTTCTCTAAATTGCTTCAATGCATTTATCTCCTTCCTCGTTTAAGAATGTTCCCTCTTTAGGGTTTTTGTTCCAAAACCCTAGCCTCGCTCCCGTGTTTAGAGCTTCGCCTCCTTTTCTCCATGCTTCAGATAGCCGTTCGCCTGCATATTTGGGCCCTTACGTGTTTGTGTGACGATTTTTGCTTTGCAATTGTTCCTTTTGTGGAGCTAGGGTTTTACATTCATCTTTGGGAATGTGAGAATGTTTTTTGTGTTATTTAGTTATTGTTAGGTTTATAGCTGTTGGTTTTATTTTTCAAATGGAGAAGATAAAGAAAAACTTCACCTTTAAAGTACGTGGTGTAATCTGAGAATAATATGGTGCTTGGTTTCTTAATTTTTATTCAAATTTAATTATTTCACCAACCGAACAACACCATAGTAATGGTTGTGAGTGTATTTATTGGACGTCTTGTTCAGTATTTCGTGTCCAGTATATCAGTGATGGGATTCCTACTGATGTGACAAGTTTAATTAGTAGTGTAGACTCCTGGGAACTTGCTTTGTCTGAAAATTGGAATTTCATTCATAATGCACTAGTTTAATTTGCTTAGTGTTTAAAATTGGTCATTTATGCATGCAATATCACGGGAATTAATTTGGTTTTTTGTTACTGGGATCATCACTAGTTGTCTCAGGATAATTTTTTGTTGGATATGTTTTTTGCTTCTCGGTAGTGTTAGTTGTTTTGCATACTCTGTTTTTTTGTTGGGAGTTGATATCTTCACCCTCAAATTATAATTCTTGATTAATAATTTGCACAAGAATGCAGATTATCATTGGTACTGCAGCAACTGGAATTGTTCGTCCATCTCTCCAGTTTAAACAACCATTTAAGAACACATCCAATACTTGTGTTGCAAATCATTTAATTATATGTATATGATCGAAGGTTTTTTATTCATCTATTTTGTGCAGATGCCCTTGGATCTGACAATGCTATTCCTCTTTCACCACAGTGGCTTCTCCCAAAGTCAGGTGACAGCAAGGCTGGAGTGGGAGGTGGGGTAAGTAGCCAAAATCCTAATATTGTAGTTACCTATGTATATGATTTGATAATTTTTGGATATGCATGAAATAGTCATTTGTTATTGTTTGCCCATCTGTCTTGCATGCAATGCATTTTGTTCCTTGTTCATTAATATTTGTCTACTGAGAATGCTTGGAAATTGATGGAAATTGGTTTTATGGATATTCCCATCTGTGCTTGTTGGTTTAATATTCTTTTTCATTTGGTGGGGGGACAATATATACACAGGAGAACCACTTCAGCTCATTTTCAGCTTATGGGAGCCGCTTAGAAAGAACAAAAGCATCAGGCAATTGTGAGGAGAGTCATGATATCCAGAAGAGGAAAGATGTTTTCCGGCCTTCCTTGCTTGATATGGAAACCGCTCGCCGTGATCGCTGGCGTGATGAGGAAAGAGACACTAATTCCTCTATGCGCAAAGACCGCTGGAGGGATGGAGATAAAGATCTTGGTGAGACACGACGAATGGATCGCTGGACCGAGAACTCATCTACTAGGCATCATGAAGCTCGACGTGGTCCATCTGAACGTTGGACCGACTTGGGTAACCGGGAGACCAATCATGATCAGCGGCGTGAGAGTAAATGGAACACACGGTGGGGACCTGATGATAAGGAGAAGGAAGCTTTGCGTGAGAATAGAGTAGACTTTGGAAAAGATGGTGAAGTCTCACTTGAGAAGGCGTTGCTTCATCTTTCTGTTCATGGAAAAGAGGAAAAGGACGGTGAATATTATCGACCATGGAGACCTAATTCCTCCCAGAATAGAGGAAGAGGAGAGACTTCTCATCACCAAACTCCAATGTCAAATAAACAGACTTCTACTTTTTCCTATGGCCGGGGACGTGGAGAAAATAATTCTACTTTTTCTATGGGTCGCGGAAGGACCAATTCTGGTGGAAACTTTATGAACAGTTTAATTCAGCCTCAATCTTCGGGATCCATTTCAGACAAGGGTGAAAATGGACCTCTGAAGTATAATCGGACAAAGTTACTAGATGTTTACCGCATGATAGACATGAAATCATGTTGCAAGCTTTTGGATGGGTTTGTACAAGTTACTTCTCTTACACAGGAAGAACCCTTGGAGCCACTTGCACTCTGTACTCCAAATCCTGAAGAAATGGTAATTTTCACCATTGGCTTTGTAAATGCTTCCTAGTTTCTTATACTTAATGATTTGACGCTCTTTGTTGTTTGACTAGGATGTCTTGGATGGAATTGATAAAGGGGAACTAGTAAGCAGTGGTGCTCCACAATTATCGAAGGAAGGACCTGTCGGACGGAGCACTATAGAGTCCACTCCTTCAAGACGAGTCACAACTGGTATTGACTTCTCAAAGTTACTTCTGCATTTCTGTGCTCATTCTGGAGAAATTTATTTATTTTGTGGTTCTCTTCTCTGAGCAGGCAGCAGAGACGATGCATCACTGTCAGTAGAGGGTGCTAAAGATGACATTTCAAAAGCTGGTTATGAAAATCATGCAGAGAGAGGATATGCTGATGGAGAGGCATATCAGCAGTCTAACTCCAAACAACAAACCATGCAGGAATGTAAAGCAGATGACAAAATCAAAGGAGAAGGTAATTGTTACTTGATTTTGCAGTTTGCTTTGAATCATTTGATCATCTGAAACTAATTTGATTTTATAGACGACTTGGTCAACAACATTGTGTTTTATGTATAGGACCTGCTTTTTTTCAAAATATTGTTAGTTACTTTCATCAGAATCAGATGAAGTTATATATGTTCTTTTTACTCTTTTCAATTGTCCTTTGTTTGAGTTTCCTGGTATCGTGGTGGTTGTTTTTGCATTTTGCCCACATGTATCTATATTTTCTAATATTCTTTGTGAGAAACTTACTTCACTTGAAAATTAAATATGCCTGAGATCATTTTCTGCAGCTATCAGGGAAGTTACTGGTCCTCACAAAAAGGTTGGTGAAGCTCATACTGGTAGGCAATATACAATGCAGGCAACTAATCCTGTCCATCCTGGCACTCCATGGCGGGCTCATTCACTTGGAGAGCAGGGCATTGATTGGAGAGAGATTCCAAGTGATATTAGGTCTAGAAACTCTGATCTTGAATGGCCTCAGCCTCAGAAGAATCTAGAGAATCAGTGGGAGAGTAATTTTGTTAATCCATCATTCTCCAAAGATGAAGGAAAATGGCAAAGCAGTGAGAATTCCATAATGATGAGGCAGTCGTCTATAAGTCTTGATAAAGAACAAGTGGGCAAGAAACTCCCACCGCCCTCTCCTGAGAACCTAATTCTTTGCTACAAAGATCCTCAGGGTGAAATTCAAGGTCCCTTTTCTGGGGGCGATATAATTGGATGGTTTGAGGCTGGATACTTTGGCATAGATTTACAAGTTCGCCTTGCAACTGCACCAAAGGATGCACCCTTTTTATTACTTGGTGACGTTATGCCTCACTTACGAGCTAAGGCTAGACCACCCCCTGGTTTTGGCATGGCAAAGCAGAATGAGCTGGCGGATATGATGAAAAATGAACCAAGGCATAAATCTAGTTCAACAACAGAGGTGGAAAATAGATTCTTGGAGTCACTAATGTCTACAAATATAAGTAATTCATCTCAAGGTTGATGTACCTCTAATTCTTTCTGATCCTTTTTTTTACATATGTATACTTCTTATTGTCGTTTTTCTCCTTGCATTGCTAGGATTTTTTTGTTGGTGTCTTACCTTAAATTTGTTACATTGACACGCTAGCTCTTCTTCTCTTCTTTTCTGTCATTGTCTTCTGGCTAATGGATTGTGTGGTTATGTGAAAATTGTAGGTTTGCCAGGATTTATTGGTAATAATACCGTAAATTTGCCTCTATTGGGAGTTGATGGTGGGAATGATGCCCTCCTTTTGGCAAAGAGAATAGCACTCGAACGGCAGAGATCACTGCCCAATCCTTATTGGGCTGGCACGGATACATCAACAATGGTATCAAGGCCAGAGATTCTATCTGAATCTTCACTCCTTCACCCAAAACTCATATCCTCAATGAATGAAAATCTGCATCAGCTTCCTCATTCTCAGAATACTGACTTGATGACCATCCTCCAAGGACTATCTGACCGGCCTGGCACTGGAATGAATAATACTGTAACTGGTTGGTCTAATTTTCCTATACAGGGTGGCCTGGACCCAGTTGAGGATAAGATTGACGTGCATCAAGCTCAGAATTTTCCTTCTGAAATTCATTTTGGTCAACAACAGAGTCTGCAGCCACAGAATCTGTCCTCTTTAACAAACATGCTTGGCCAAGCTGTAGATAATTCATCTGGTCTTTTGGCAGCCGAGAAGTTACTTGCCTCCGGTTTACCACAAGATCCACAATTGCTGAATATTTTGCAACATGGCCTGGACCCAGTTAAGGATAAGATTGACGTGCATCAAGCTCAGAATTTTCCTTCTGAAATTCATTTTGGTCAACAACAGAGTCTGGAGCCACAGAACCTGTCCTCTTTAACAAACATGCTTGGCCAAGCTGTAGATAATCCATCTGGTCTTTTGGCAGCCGAGAAGTTACTTGCTTCCGGTTTACCACAAGATCCACAATTGCTGAATATTTTGCAACAGCAGTACTTGTTGCAGTCACATTCCCAGATTCCTCTTCCAATGCAGCAGTTATCAATGCTAAATAAACTTTTGCTAATGAAGGAACATCAGAAACAGGAGGAGCACCAACAGATGTTGCGGCAACAACAGTTGCTTTCTCAGGTTCTTTCAGAGCATCACTTGAACCAGCAATTTGGTGAACCAACATTTGTGCATTTGCAAACGGCTCCATTACCTACAGTAAATGGGGGTCCTTGGCTGCAACCATCACAAGAATTGTTTCATGTTGGTTCTCCGCTGCCACCTTCAAACATTCAAGATGAGCATACTTCTACCAGCTTCATGAATTTGCCTTTACAAGTTACCCAGGATGTCAGTTATGTTGTTGATGCTGAAGTGTCTTCTCTTCATCCTGTCCATGGAGAATATGTGGACATTTCTGATCTTCCCCAAAAAATTGACTCTCTCCATCAAAACGAATCCATGCTACCTTCATCTCTTACCGAAAGTGGAGATTTGCAAGGGGTCATGAACAAATCTTCAAATAAGTCTTCTGTTATACAGGAACCTGCCCAGGTTTCTGAATTTCATGCTCCGGTTTTAAGGCAGCCATCAGAAGACATTTGGAGTAGCAAAGAAACAGAAACGTTGGCAGCATCTGAGGCAACTGCTGATCCTATGAATCCCGAATCTAATGGAAACTCTGCTGCTGTAGCATCATCTGATGTTTCTGCCACTGAAATCTTAAAGCTTGAGAAAGATACTGCTTTGGAGGTTCAAGTGGATGAATCTCATAATGAGATGCAGGGCGAAAAAGCAATATCCGTTGATGAACTTTCTTCTGTGACACAAGTGAAGAATGTACTTCGTGAGTCAAGAAAAACTGAGAAGAAATCCAAAAAACAGAAATTAGCCAAGTTGAACAACTCTTCTGAACAAGGAAAAGGAGTGTCAAAGGGATCCACTTTACAGCAATCAAAGCAACTAGAAGCAGAAGGGTTAAATTTTGGTCACACCAACATGGCATCCTCTGATGGAAGAGGAATAAATGTTTGTGGGACGCCGCAACTGAAGACAAAAAACAAGAAGTCTGGCATTTCTTCTGAAATCATGGATTCCCAACAATTGAAAGGTGCATTGCCTACAAGTATGCAAATAAATCATATTGAAACAACTGAAGGCAAGAGTGGGCCAAAGCTCATTGAGCCTGTCTTATTGCAGCATGCACTAATACAAACAAGCCAAAGAGCTTGGAAAGCTGCTCCTGGTTTCAAACCAAAATCTTTGTTGGAAATTCAACTGGAAGAGCAGAAGGCACAGGAAGAATTGGCTGTTTCTGAAATAACAACCACTGTTGACTCCATGAGCTTGTCTACTCGGATGGGAGTTGTTGCAAATTTAGACCCTAAAATTTCTAGAGAAAACCAGAGAGATGCTACTGAATTGACTGTGAATAAACCAGAAGTTTCACCAAGTTCAAAGAGCAAGAAAAACCAACTACATGATATATTGGCGGAAGATGTTCTGGAAAAATCTGAGTTTAGAGAGATAGAGGTGGCAGAAAATATAACTAGCTCAACTAACCAACAGGTTAAAACTGCAAATGTGGACTCTATTGATGATGGCAACTTCATTGAGGCAAAAGACACAAACAAGAGTCGTAAAAAATCGGCCAAGGCAAAGGGTACTGGAGCTAAGGCTGTAGTGCCCGGTAGTTCTGCTGAGATACCTATCAGTTCCATTCCCCTTGAGAAAGGTAAAAAGTCCCATCCCATGCAACAGGAAAAAGAAGTTTTTCCTGTGATTCCATCAGGTCCTTCTTTGGGAGATTTTGTCCTTTGGAAGGGAGAGCCAGTAAACCATTCGGCTTCACCAGCATGGTCCACAGATGCCAAGAAGGCTCTGAAACCCACTTCACTGAGGTACATTTTGAAAGAGCAGGAGAAGAACACTACAATCCAGCCTCAGAATCAATTGCCAATTCCACAAAAGCCCCTGCGAAATCAAGCTGGCCATGGGAGTGGTTCTTCTTGGTCCCTGTCCACCTCTCCCGCCAAGACTGCTGCTCCAATCCAGATCAAAACCCAACAGGAAAAAGAAGTTTTTCCTATGATTCCATCAGGTCCTTCTTTGGGGGATTTTTTCGTTTGGAAGGGAGAGCCAGCAGACGATTCGCCTTCACCAGCATGGTCTACAGATACCAAGAAGGCTCTGAAACCCACTTCACTGAGGTACATTTTGAAAGAGCAGGAGAGGAAGACAACAATCCAGCCTCAGAATCAATTACCAATTCCACAAAAGCCCCTGCCAAATCAAGCTGGCCATGGGAGTGGTTCTTCATGGTCCCTGTCTACCTCTCCCGCTAAGACTGCTACCCCAATCCAGATCAAAACCAAATCTACTTATCAGCCAAACCATAAGCAGGATGATGATCTATTTTGGGGTCCAATTGATCAATCCAAACAAGAGACCGAGCAGTATGATCTGAATCTTTTGTTTATATCACCATTACGTCTTTCTCGTCTTTCTTGTTGTTGGTTGAAATTGACATTATTCCCCTCCTAAATGCATGACTTTTTGTAAGCAGGTCTGAGTTCCCACATCTTGCAAGTGAAGGCAGTTGGGGGACCAAAAACACTCCGATCAAAGCAGCTCCTGTTGGGTCATTAGGCCGACAGAAGTCAGGGAATAGGAGGACTGCTGATCATTCTCTTTCGTCCTTGTCCGTTTCTGCTCGGTCATCGCATCGAGGAAAGAAAGATGCACCGAGCAAACATTCAGGTAAAGAACTGTTAGATTGTTAATGTATTCTTATATACGTGGTCGAATCATCCTATATTTTTTTATTCTTTTGCAGAGGCCATGGACTTCAGAGATTGGTGTCAAAGTGAGTTGGTTAGACTGGTTGGGTCTAAAGGTAGTTTTTACTTGTTTATTTACATTTTCAATTAATTTGGTTTCCTACAATTTGTCACGAGTGAAATGAACCAAGTGCTATCCCAACATTTACTTCAAACGGGTTATGACCTTACAAGTCGCATCTTTGCTTCTAAAGAACGCGATGCAAGCATGTTTCCTTGTGTTAAATTTCAAAATATGCACTAAATATAGTAGGTCATTTCGTAGAGTTAATTGCTGTTTGACTGTTAAAGCTTGATCTTCTAAAAGTTTTTCCTTTGATTTTATGTTATGCTTCTGTAGACACAAGCTTTTTAGAGTTCTGCTTGAAGCAATCCAGATCAGAGGCTGAGACGATTTTGATAGAAAACCTTGGTTCCTTCGACCCTGATTACGAGTTCATTGACAAATTCCTAAACTATAAAGAGTTGTTGCCAGCAGATGTACTTGAAATCGCCTTCCAAATTCGGAATGATCAGAAGGTGACCGGATTAGTTGCTGGAGACATGAATTTCGGCAATGCATACAGTGATGATTCTGACCGAAAGGTTGCTGATGGGGCAGATGGGTCCTCAAAGGGAGGAAGCAAGAAGAAAGGAAAGAAAGGGAAGAAAGTTAGCCCTTCAGTTTTGGGTTTCAATGTTGTCAGTAACAGGATCATGATGGGCGAGATCCAGTCGGTGGATGACTAGGACAGTTCTCGGTTTCGAGAGGTACTTGTAAATATCTATATAGCTGAAAGAGGTGTAAATGTTTTTCTCCTAAAAGAGTTTTTGCTCCCTCAATGGAAAGGAGGCGGCGGCCGCAGCAGCAGCAGTACTTAATGAATCTGCTCGTGCAATTTTGTTAGTGTATTTCCAGGTGTTGGATTCCTGTGTTAAATTATTCACAGTATCAAGCTAACCCTAATTTATGCCCCAAATCAGCTAATGCATGGAGTATTTCACCTGTTTTTAGTTCATTTAGTTCATTCAAATAAAAGAAAATCTGATAACCCCTCAAATTTGATATGATTTTTCAAGTCTTATGCGTTTTGATTTCTGTAAAACAAAAAGAAATTAGAAGGGTAGGTCATTGTCAGGTGTCAAACCTGATGTTATTTCATTATCAATTCATCAATTTGCTTCCACAAAAGGGAATTGAAAAATGGAAAACGACCTAAAACTACAACCACCGATCACCAATTTCCACCTGTCATCCTGGACAAACTAAATTCAATGATCGAAACCCACAAATAAAATCTACACATGCTTTCGGTGACAAATTATTCCACCGGAACCACAAAAATAAACCGAATGATCGACGACACTGTCCTGCCAACTTGGAGAAAGAAGAGGACGTTTCATTGGATGGTGAAAACTACTACACATCAGTGAAGAGACTTGTCATTGGGTTTGGCTATACTTACCACTCGCACTTTCTTCTCCTTTTCATGGACTCTTGTGCTCCTTTCCTTTCCATCCATCCTGTATTTTATGCACATCATGTCATGAGACCACAAATTTCATACTTCTGTAGATCACCAACATCAAAAAACTTTTGACACAATCGGATCACGTCAAAATATAGAGCAGAATGATTGAGAAGAGTATCAAGATCGATCAAGAAATGCTTCATCAAGTCCTCTTTTTTTCCCTTTTATGTTACAAACTTGCAATGGAACTAAGGAATCCAAGAGAAGAGAAATGAGTTTAATGGCTGATTTAGATAATTAAATTAAGACAACCACAAAGATAATATGCAATTGAGAAGAGCTCACATCCACATGAACAGCATGCAGAAGAAAATAGAATCAGAAAAAGCATAAGGAATTTTGAGTAGAAATCAGTTGAAATTTGGTGTAGGAAAATAAAAAGAGAACAACTTTATGAACACAGAATCATCACCTTTACAGGTCGATGACCATGCTCATGGAAGGTGACTTTAAAATTTAGAATCAAAATTCCATAAAAAAAAGTGAAACCGAAAATCAAAGACATGAATTGACCAGTTCCATCAACTCCATAATCAATGACACTCATAACCCATTTCCCAGAACTTGTCTAAGCAGAGAGGTTAGTTACTAACAATTGTTGTTCCAAAAGATAGTCTCTCGTGATTGATGGAGCGAAGAGACATCTTGGCTATCTCTGAAACAGCCTCGTTCCTCACAGCAGCTACTTCGCTTACTAAGGCCTCATAAGCAGCTTCAAAAGCCTCTTGCCAGAACCTAGGCAGTTTAGTATTCGAGCTGTGTGTGTACACATCCCACATACGCCTCACCACTTTTTCCTTCTCCTCTACTTCCTAACCACCCATAAACACAAAAGCTCAAGTCTTTACACATAAGATTGAATCTTTACAATGAAAACAAACTCAAGATCAACGAGATCACAAGAATAGAGAGACCGTACGAGGACATCGAGATCATCATGGGTTGGGAAGTCAGGGTCTTCTGAGAGATGCGTGAGATTACCCGTGGACCATTTGAGAGTAACAGAGCCGGTGACCATGGACCATAGTGCGAGAAGGAGAATAGCAGTCAATACCCAGAACTTGTAGCCATTTTTAGTGAAGGAAAAGCTGCTCTCTGAGCTCACTTTCTTTACACCTGAAGTGGCTGCTGCTGATGGAATTGATACGACTGTTGGTGCATCGTTTCCTCTCATTTTCCTGGGCTCTCGGTCTTGGTACGGTACTTTGTTTTGCAGAGGGAAGTGATCAGAGAGAATTGGAGAATTCCGTAGGAGTAAATGCAACTTCGTACTTAAAAAGCAAGTTGGTAAAGTCATGGAACAGTTGGAGTTGTGTTTCGATATATAGTTAAAAGTCGTTTGACAGGATTAGCCAAAGTACCGACAGAAAGAGGGGTCGGGAAGTACGCGTAAATATGTTCACATTTCATAACTACTTTGACTTATTATTAAATTATATAATCTAATTGAAGTCTTATTATCTTGTTTTGAATGTGTGTATGTGTGTGTCTTTGTGTAATAATTCATAAATTATATATTTTAAATAAATTAGTTGGTTGATTTAATAGTTTAAAATTAAATAAAATTTTGAAAATGTAAATTAAATATAATTGATATTTATTAATTTTAATTTCTTTGTTTTTATCAACTATCCCCTTTGGAAATTTTAAAGTGAATTCCAATCTTTTTTATACATTTTAAATTTATAATTTTTTATTAAATCTCAAAACAAAAGCTTACTCTACCAAATTCATAGTTGAAAGTTTAAAATTAGATAATTTATAAATTACATATTTTAAATAAATTAATTTTTTAAGTTAATGATTTAAAATATTAATAAATGTCAATTAAATATGATTAACATTTATAAATTTTAGTTTATTTATTTTTGACCAATTATCTTCTTCAAAAATTTTAATTATTTACAATCTTTTTATAATTGGAAGCTTATTCCACCAAATTTACAATTTCTTGTAGACTCTCGAGAAAGAAGATTACTCCACTAATTGAACCTTCTCCACCAAATCTATCACTTCTTGTAGACTCCCGAGACAGAAGCTTACTCCACCATTTGAACCATAAAATCATAAATGGAGTGCGTTATTCTTAATCAATCTTATAGTCGATAATGCTCATTGTAACTCGGGATTTTGTGAATTGAAAAACTGGAAATATGAGATTTATTAGAACTTGCTTTATGTTAACAAAATGTGTATAGTTAGGCTTAGAATTATGGAGAGACGAACCTCTAAACCACAATTATATTACTCTAATAGTTCAAAGACTTACTCCTATTAAGCAACGAGGTCAACCTCTTTCAATTATACAACATGAATTCTAACAATGCAATGTAGTTGGACTTTCATATCGATCTGAATGAATCATCCTTTCTACAGAGGTCAATCTTTGCTTGCTAAGCAAGAGGATAGCAAGTTACAACTTCTGTCTCAGTAGGATAGACATGTATTTTATTTCTATTACTATGAAATTCATAATTCATAAATGAAGTAGTTAATGGTGAGCTACCATTAGCCTTTTTTTTTTGTAGTGACAAATACTACAAGAAAACTCGGATTTAGGAACGGAAAAAAACGCTAAATTCGTCCCAATTTCGGTTCCAAATCCAAACAGGGACGAATTTTTGGACCGAAATTTATCCGTCGGTATTTGGTTGGTCGCAAATGTTAGGGACGGAATTTAAT
>JANQAP020000158.1:566721-580884 GCA_026874005.2 Erythroxylum coriaceum
ATTAAATAATTAATAATATTATTTTTATATAATTAATAATAAATTGTATAAAATTAATAATAAGATAGTAAAAATTTTATTATTTTATTATTAAAGTCACAACTGTGACTTTTTAATTGGACATGATTTCTATTTTAAAATCATAGCGTTAAACTTCCTGTAACAATCATTTTAATGTAAGGGGTAAAAAATAGTCATTTATTATACATCACATTTTATTACATCCATCTTCTAAATAACATTTTACTTACATTACGAACACTTTTATTCTTCTCAAACAACTTTTCAATATATTATATTATACTATAAATCGTTCTATTTTGTTTCATTACATTCTATTATATTTTATTAATTAACATCTAATCAAATAGATTTTAAGAAATAATTTTTTGGAACATCGGGTTAGGCAGAAACAACCAGATTAATTGAGACCAAAATAATGTTATTTTGTTAAAAGTCTGAAATATCTAGTCCAAACCTAACTTGAAACGGCCTAATCAAATCAAAATAACATGACGGCCTTTTGTTTTATAAGTTGATGCAAAATCAGTCATGTATAAAGTTTGATTAGGTTATGGTCTTTTAAAACTGTTTGTGTAATTGTATTACAAAACAAACGGAACCATTGGCCCATCGCTAGCTGGTACTTAATAAAGTTAAATGACTTTGATTACTGAACACTAATTGCTGATAATTTTGTGGAAATCTAGTCAAAGTCAAAGTTAACATATTCGGTACATAAAACTCTCAGCTTTACGGAATCCGATGATGGTTATAATATACCCAACCTTTTTTTTTATATTTTTACAAAGAATTGTTTTCGTGAATTACACTTGTACTTACGAAGGAATAGCTTCACCAGTTGCTCACCATATCATTTTTCAAAAAAATCCCTATATATTGTTCACTTAGTAAATAATCTTTTTTTTTATAATACGAGAATTTTGCAATTGATATTATTTATATATTTATCGAATATGTAATAATTTATTAATTATACATTTCAAATAAATGATGACTTAAAATCTGAGTGACTTAGTTAAAATAATTGGTTAATTATAAACTCTATTGCAAAGTACATGTTTTCGAGAGATGTTTAAAGTCTAATCCTCCTTTACTTATTAATTAAAAGTTTGAAGATTAACATATGATTACAGAATTCTCATTTTGATAATTTGCAAGACGATATATTTAGATTAAAGACATTTTTAAGTTATTACTTAAATTTGAGTCATTAATTTGTTAAATAATTTATTAAAAATGTATCTAACAATTTACTTAATATATAATTGAAAATAATAATTAAATATTCAATTGTTATCTAAAAATACAAACTATATATGCACCAGCATGAGATATGTAAATAAATAAAAATTTTATCATATTTTTTAATTAAGATTAGCAAGTAAAAAATGATTCGAAATAAAATAAAATAGAATAAAAATTAATTTAATAACATTAATTTAATTCAAAATTCAAACAATTGGAAAACACCCTTTTAATGTAATTATCCAAAAATATTATATATATATACACACCCGATCTTCCTAAAAAAGTGCCCTAGGCTGCTTAAACTTAAATCTACCCGAGAATTGACTTTTATATACAAAATTACGTTATTTTGTAAAAAATTACATTATTTTGACATTTTAAATTAAAAAAATGATAGAACTGAGTAAGGTTTATGCTATAGTTCGGCTTGACAAGACAGGACTCTGCTCAGACTCATTGCCCCGAGGGCCCGAGCTGGCCTCATTACTAACCCTAACTCAAATTGGATTCAAACTACAAATCCATTGTCATGTCATCCTTTGAAGTGGGGCTCATCTCTTAGGCATTGTTTGGTTGAGAAATTAGTAAAGGAATGGAAAGAAATATAACACATTTTTATCTTTTAGTTGAGGGTTTTATAATGAAATAGAACACAATGAGATAGAAGCGGAGAGTTTCATGGTACATTTCATTCCATTATAAACAGTAAAAATAAGAAATCTCTGATTCGGGGGATTTAAGATAGAACGTAAACTAATAAATACTTACTATTTAATATACCCTTAATAATTTTTCTTAATACCAATTATTTCTTTTAACCCTAATTTCTTTTTCTCCATATTAATTTATTACGGTCCACAAAAATTGTATATAATTAATAATATTTTTATATTATTTCTCCTTACTCTAATAATAATATTTTATATTATTAATAATAAGTTGTTTATAATTAATAACATTTTAATATTATTTCTCCTTACTCTAATAATAATATTTTTATATTATTAATAATAAATTGTATATAATTAACAAAAAATAAAAATTTTAATAAAATTTTTAATGAAAAATAAAAAATATATAAAAATAATTATTTAATTGCTTATATATTTCTATATAAATAAAAATATAAATAAATTATTTTTAAATATAAATCATATATAATATAATAAAATATAATTAATAATTAATAATAATAATATTTTTATATAATTAATAATAAAATAATAAAACTTTTATTAAAATTTTTATTATTTAAAAATAGAAAATATATAAAAAATTATTTGTCACGTGACTTGAACTGTGAATTTTTAATTGGACATAATTTTTATTTTAAAATCATAACGTTAAACCTCCTTAAATAACTATTTTAATATCAGTGGTATAATAGTCATTTATTATACATTACATTCTATTACATTCATCTTCCAAATAACATTTTACTATATTATATTATGAACTATTCTATTCCTTCTAAATAAATTTTCACTATATTATATTTTATTCCATTATAAACCGTTTCGTTCTCTTTCATTCTATTTCATTAATTAACATCCAACCGAACAGGCCCTAACAGATCGGAATGGAATGTAATATAGTGAAAAGTTGTTTGGGAAAGATGGAAGGGTTCATAATATAACTTAGTGAAACATTGTTTGGAAGATGGATGAAATGAAATAGAATGTATAATAAATAACTATTATATCCCTGATATTAAAATGATTGTTACAAAAGGTTTAACGTTATGATTTTAAAACAGAAATTATGTCCAATTGAAAAGTTACACACAGCCGTGACAAATAATTTTTTATATATTTTCTATTTTAAAATAACAAAAATTTTAATAAAAATTTTATTATTTTATTATTAATTATATAAAAATATTATTATTAATTATTTAATAAATTTTATTCTATCATACTCGATTTATATTTAAAAATTATTTATTTATATAGAAATATATACAAATAATTAAAGAATAATTTTTTATATTTTTATTAATAAAAATTTTATTAAAACTTTATTAAAATTTTATTATTAATCATATACAATTTTTATTAATAATATAAAAAATTATTATTAGTGTAAGGAGAAATAATATAAAAATATTATTAATTATATACAAGAGATTAGGGTTAGAAGAAATAATTGGTATTAAGAAAAATTATTGAGGGTACATTAGGTAGTATTTATTAAGAAAAATTATTGAGAATACATTAGGTAGTATTTATTTATTAGTTTACGTTCTATTCTAAACCTTCCAAATTCGAAGTTTCATATTTTTACTATTTAGGATAGAATGAAAAGTAACATAAAACTCTCTGCTTTCATCCCGTTACATTCTATTTCTTTATAAAACCTTCAATCAAATAATAAAAATGTATTACGTTACATTTCATTTTATTCTAAATCCTCCGACTAAAGAGACCCTTAAAAGACAACAGTGGGTGGCGACATTTGCCAGTCATTTGAAACTGTTGGGAGTGTGGCAAATGTCACGAATGACGCAATACGAACCGTCTTTGCTAAAAAAAGATACTTCCTATTCCCGAGCAGTATTCTCATTTCCTCCAAAACAGTAACAGACAAGGTTTTGTCACGTTTTCTAGTGATACAACCTTGGAACTTGTGCAGATCGAATTACTTCGCTCCGGAATTCGAGCAAAGTTTCTCAGAACATTTTCCGTATCATCGTCGGTTTGGTAGTTGCGTCCATTTTTACTATCATTGTGGACATCGACTTGTACTACTTCCTCGCTACAGAAATTCTTAGGACCGAAGTATAGTCTGAAAAGCCTAGTGTCCTGCACTAACACACGTTCACTGTACAGACCCAAGTCAAATCCATTATCATCAGATCTAAAACTCTACTAATCTCTTACCATATATTCGTTAAATCTAACAAAGATTCCTGCTAAATCTTTTCTAGTCTCTGGACTCAATTATCAAAGATCTACGATTCCTCGCGTGCCACCTTCATAAATATCCCCTGAAAAATCGATGTCTTCAAGCTTCTCTCCAATGGCAACATTTTCCGACCAAGGCAAGTTCTTCATTTTTCTTTATTTGCTATTCATTTTGGCTTCTCCAGTTAGACCTTTTGGAAACTCTAGCTTAGACTTAGTCCCTACCCATCGAGAACAGGAACACAACCAGCATCATCATAACCATCAAGCCAACCAACAAGAGAGTTTGTTGAAGAAACTTGAAGAGTTAGTGAGGAACCTCAGTGATTTAGTTGAAAAGTTAGAGCTCAAGTTGTCAGAGATTCCACCAAAGTTTGTAACTTTTGATAGGAATGAGTATCAAGAACGAGGTAAGAGTGTACGAGGGAAAAAGATGGAAGAAACTCAAGATGGGGATAGGGTAGAGACTGTTTCAGTTACAAAGTTTAGTTCTTCATGGTCAGAGAGGTTGCAGTTTGTATCTACTGTGAAATTGGATTCTGACGCAACCTGTATTGATGTTTTGACAGTTCGAGACTACGAGGGGTTTAGCAAGTATGTTGCTGTTGGGGACGATCGAGGGAGGGTCTATGTGCTCTCGAGGAATGGGGATGTTTTGGTTGAGTATCACACCAAGTTGGATTCATCCATTACTGCAATGACTTCCTACTTGTCTGTTAATAAGAATGAGAGTTTTGTGATCACAGGGCATCAAAATGGTGACATACTGATCCATAAAGTTTACGAGAGTTCAAATGGGGAAGAGAAGGCTTCGATTTTTGTTGAAAATGTTGGTAAATGTGAAGATGAGAGTGAAGGTTTTGCTATTAGTATTTTGGAAATGCATCATGTTGGGAGATTGAGATACATTTTGTCATCAGAAGTTAGTGGTAGGATCAGGGTTTTTAGGGAAGATGGGACCATTCACGGTTCTGCTATGCCAGATAGTAAACCATTGGCGTTCTTGAAGCAGAAGCTTTTGTTCTTGACAGAGAGTGGTGCAGGTTCATTGGATTTGAGGACCATGACCATTAGAGAATCTCAATGTGAAGGTTCAAATCATTCGCTTGTTCGAAGTTACGCATTCGATGCCACCGAACGATCTAAAGCATATGGATTTACATCAGAAGGTGATCTGATACACATACTGTTATTAGGGGATGTAATGAACTTTAAATGCAGGATCCGATCAAAGAAGAAGGTCGAATTTGATCGGCCAATTGCGATTCAACCCATTAAAGGTTACTTACTGATTGTCAATCTTGAGAAGGTTTTTGTGTATAATGTTTCTTCTCCTCGTTATGTCAGAGTTGGTGTACCTCGCCTTCTTTTCTCTGCTGTTTTAGATGAGATCAGATCATCGTTTCTGGATTACCAATCAACTGAAGATGACTTTGATAGGAACAATGCAATACCCTTGGTAGGAAGTGATCATGAAAAGCTGATTGTTTTGGGTCTTAGGAACGGATATTTGGGTATGTACATATCTAATCTCCCAATACTTAAAGGAGATTTCAATACAATGTTATGGGCACAACCTGTGGTGTTCTTCTTAATCTTCCTATTTGGAGCCTGGCAATTCTTTGCTAAGAAGAAGGAAGCACTTACCTCATGGGGACCAGATGATCCTTTCAGCTCCAGACCAACTGCTACAACAGGAGCTCTAATGGGGTCAGACTCGGGAGATAGATCTTTTGTTTCGAGAAATGCTGATGTTACAAACTCGAGAGCTGGTGGTTTGAGAGATCGATCGAGGGGCCGATACATTTCACCGTCACGGTATCCAGGGGGAGCAACAATTTCATTCAGACCAAGTTCTGCAGATGTTAACACAGTTGATCCTAAATACAGACCACCAACTTCAGAGCTTTTCAGGGGTCCAACCATGGAGTCTACAGGTTTTCCAAAAAGAAGGGAGAGTGTGATTGCAAACAGTCAAATAGACGAAGCCAATTAAGATCAATTCCATCATTTTCAGGTGCTGGTACTTCCTAGCTGTTATTAAGAAACTTAATAAGAAAATGAAGATGTTCAAATTTTTAATTTTTTAATTTTATTTTACATCATTAGGGTATCCTTTGGTCAGAAGACACTGGTGAATGATAGAAAAGGTACGCGATATTGATAAACTAGATGAATCGAGAAAGACGCTTCTCACTAAAATACTTAGGCTCGTGAAATATTTCTGCATTTGAAAATGCCTCTTTCAAGCAGACCTTTTGAAATGCTAAAAGAACGAATAAGAATTCATTGATTTTAGAATAATACCCTTGTCTCTTCTCTGTAAGCTATCCCGATTCTTTCAGTGGAGGAATGGCTCTATCAACTTCAATCCCTGTCTATAGATGTCCTTTTCGGCCTACTTAGTTGACTGACAATGAGAAAAGCTTTCGAGACGATCCTCGGATTGGTGATTTTCAAAGTCTGTTGGGAACGTATAAACGCCATTTTGCTATGCCAGAGAGTTGTATCATGAATTTCCAACTTATATACTACTTAAAATTTTATATTTTTTTAACTTATAAATAATAAAATATTTAATAAAATATTATTTAATATGAACAAATACAACTATTAATCAAGTAGAGATAAGTCTTAATTATTAAAATATAAATTTTCAGTTATTTTAATATTTTTAAATTAAGTTAATGATATGAAAAATATTTTCATAATTTTAATATAAGAATATAAGCTATTATTAAATAGTCATTAATTATTTTTACAAATTAATTTAAAATTAATAAAGGATTTATTCTATGTTATCAATATTTTTCAATTCAAAAACATAAATCTATACTCACTTTAAAAACTTGGTATAAAAATAAGTAAAAATAAAATATATTGTTATTACTGAAGCCAAATTAAGAAAACATAAAGCACAATACTCAAGCCTCATATTTATTATGTCAGAAAACGATATCGTTTTGCCTATTAACAAATGATGTCGTTTGAACATTATTATTGAGATATTGGTGCTTCGAACTGAAATTAGGTTCAAATTATTTAGAAAATTTGAATTCAACTCAAATTAAATCGGGTGAAACTTATAGACTTTAGACTGGATCGGGCCGTTCGGCCCAAATCCAAGCCCATGTAATATATGATTATTCCTTTTTATAATGTCGAATTTACCAATCATTCGGAATTTATTCTTTACATTATTCCTCTCTAACTTCAAGTCGAACCTGTCACTTTCCAGAGCTCAGAGTCATACAATCTCCCGATCTTTTGCGAAGCCGAAATGGATAACACCGGTTCGTCGCTAACTATCAGTCTGCTTTTCTCTCCTTTTGTTTCCAATTTAGTTTTTATGGTGATATTAGCGGTTAGTGAGATTTGAGTTAATTTACTTTTTCGTAGGTGATGTGTATGATTATACTTGGTGGTTCTGGAAAGTGTTTTTTTTTTCTCGTAATTGAAGTTTAGAATGTGTCCTAATTCGGGTGAATCACTCAGGAGGGAATCATCAAGACGTTGATGTGCCTCCTGTTGAAGGCGTCGCCGGAGGAGGGACGGCGTATGGATGGATTGACGGTGGTCCGAATCCGCTCAAGGGATCGATCGATCCTTTGGAGGTCACAACCGCTGATTTGGTGCACGTTTGGTGCTTGCCAAGCACCGCGAATGTTGGACCACAGGAAATGCCCCGACATTTGGAACCTGTAATTTAACATTGCTTTTCTCTTGTTTGTTGTGGCTGGTACATGTTATTTAGTGCTTAATGGTGTAGAAGTATACATGCTGATGCTTGCATATTCTTAAGCTTTATTTTCCGTGGATACAAATTATTGATGTTTCTGTATGTAGATTGATCACTGGATCATGTCTAGGAACACGCAGATTTAGCTTAGTATTGAATGATTTGAGTATAGCAGAATTTTTATTATAGCTTAGTAAGTTAATTGGATGCTGCTTGGTGTCTTCTTGCACGAGCTTATAATATCAATTTCTGTTTTGAAGATAAACCTACTGGCAGCTAGAAATGAGAGAGAAAGTGTTCAAATTGCTCTACGTCCAAAAGTTTCTTGGAGTGGTTCTGGCAATGCAGGGGTTGTGCAGGTTCAGTGCACTGATTTATGTTCCACCTCCGGTGATCGGTAAATTCTTTAAGCTAAATTTCTCAATAGATTTTGATTGTTAGTGTTAATGTGTATCTTTCTGATTTTGACATTGGGCACTGGGCAGACTTCTTATTGGACAATCAATAACATTGCGGAAGGTGGTTTCAATATTGGGTGTTCCCGATGCTCTTGTGCCTCTTGACCTTCCTATCACTCAGATAAGCTTACTTCCAGGGTACTCCCACCATCAAAGATTTCCGGATTTTGTTCTTGTGTGATGTACAGAAATACTTAGTCAACTGTTTTCCTGACATCGAGGTGTTTTGCTTGGCTCAGAGAAACAACTGCTCTTTGGATTTCCATAGATGTTCCGACTTCACAGCCACCTGGTCGATATGAAGGGGAGTTCATTATTTCTGCCCTGAAAACAGTTTCAGAGTATAATTCTTCATCTCTTTTTTCTTAAAAGAAAGTTCATTGAATTGTAGTTATATGGTGCACGAAGATTGACTTAACCAGCAGATTCATAATTGCTCTATCAACTCTATATGAACCTAATAGTTCTTGATTACAATGCTGACATGTGGCAATGCTAGTTACTGCTAGTGAATATGGCTTAAACGGGATCATTTTTGTTATAATTTCAGATCTCCGTCACAGTACATGGGTAAAGCTGAAAAGCATAGACTGTACACTGAACTTCGGAATTGCCTTGAAATTGTGGAGCCGATTGAAGGAAAACCATTGGATGAAGTGGTATTGTTTGAATCACTGACTAATTTTACTGTTTGGGTTATCTATGGTTTGCAAACAGTCATATGGGCAATTCCTTTTTAGGTAGAAAGAGTGAGATCTGCAACTACGTCTTTAAGAAGAGTTCTTCTTTCTCCATCATTTTCTGAGTTCTTTTCAGATAATGGATCCGTTGATATGATGGATGAGGATGCTATTTCAAACCTTTCTGTTCGTGTGAAGATAAGTATAACCGTTTGGGATTTCATACTTCCTGCAACTCCTTCAATTCCTGCTGTCTTTGGTGTATCCTTGTCTTCATGAAGTTCACTTTTTGTAATAGTTGAATGTTCTAAATGAGTTCCTTTGTTCCTTAGCTATCCTCTAGTAATTTGCCTTCAAAGATGGATTGTGCATGCTGAGCTTTAAAATAATGCATCTCAAAGTTTTTAAGGAGCTGAACAAAGTATTGTCCTGTAAACTGGGTAGTTAAGACATGAATTGAACTTCATGTTAGAAGCAGCGTTGAAGAGGTCTAAGATCAAGATCCAAGTTCATTTCTTATTCTTGAAGCAAATACATCCCTTTATGTGGTCAAGTATGGTGCATATTTGCTAAAGGTAAATGACGTCCCTTAACTGATGATATTTATGTGAGAGACATAGATGAAATCTAGGTCGTATATTACCGTCTTCTTAAATTCTACAGAATGCTTATGTCCAAATGAGTTTGCCCCTCAACGGCCAACATGAACAGTGCTTGTTGGGGTGCCTTGTCTGTATATGGTATAATAATTGAATCTGATTTGTGGAAACAAAAGTGTCTGCTTCTTTAACTGTCATCTAGATATCTGATACAGTTATTGAGGATCGCTTTGGTGTTGAACATGGAAGTCAGGAATGGTATGAAGCATTGGATCAGCATTTCAAATGGATTCTTCGATACAGAATTAGTCCATATTTTTGCAGGTGGGGAGAGAGCATGCGAGTTTTGACATACACTTGTCCATGGCCAGGTAATTTGAAAGGGTTATATGAAGACTGAGATTTATGTATCCATGCAATAATCTGTATTTGGGCACATAACTATTTGATTTCTTCAGCATTTGTGCTTCTGAATGACATTTGGGGATACATTTCTTAACTATTTATATGCCTTTCTTTTAATCGATTATTGTAGCTGATCATCCAAAAGCAGATGAGTATTTCTCAGACCCAAGATTAGCAGCATATGCTGTACCGTACAGACAAGCAGTCTCAGGGTATACAGTCAGTTGTCCACGCTCGCTTCTCTCAGGTATATTAACTTCCAAAACTGATGAATTTTACTTGCTTTTTGATGTGCAACAGTAATGATGGAGCGAAGGATTACTTGCAGAAAGAATTAGGGATATTGAGGACGAAGTCTCACTGGAAGAAGGCCTACTTTTACTTATGGGATGAGGTGTGTAAACTGTATAATTAGCTTTATTCTCTTCCAAGTGGGATTCAATTTTTTTCCTAACTTCCCAGGCCTTCCTCTTTTTATTGTAGTTAATCTTCTTAATTTTCAGAAATTAGGAACAAGGAGGAGAAAATTTGTCTTAGATTTGCAGCCATGCTCATTATTGTAGCATGTTATAAGTGGCTGACATGCCAATATGATATAACCTCTCAGATTTATAACTTTTCAAATTACCTGTTTTCTATAGTATGTATTATGTGCAGCCTTTCTCTTAGATCATGAGGCTGTCTTTGCTCTTCAAAAGGGAGCACCAGGATCAACTTTTTCTCTTCATAGGCTGCATCCTGTGGTGTATGCATGCAGACTATTTGATTCCTAGATTTCTCTTTGTGGATAGTTGTGCTTGGATTCATTTCTACTTTCTCGACATTTTATATAAGTGATGCAATATACTTCACTGCAGCCACTGAATTTGGAACAATATGATTCTGTCCGCAATATGGCTGGTGAAATTCACGCTTATGCTCCTGATGCTCGCGTCTTGACTACTTACTATTGTGGTATGAATCCATTTCTCTTTTTGTGATTACTTAAGTTAGACTGTTTCCTGCCTTTTCCTGAGTGAATTGCAAACATGCTTTCTAATAGGACCAAATGACGCCCCACTTGGACCTACTCCTTTTGAGGCATTTGTTAAAGTTCCAAAATTTCTGCGCCCTCACACTCAGATTTATTGCACTAGGTATTGCCTCTTACAGCTTGTACGCATCTTTGCTGTTTCTGTATTTACATCAGTGAATATTTGCCCTTTCTGGTGCTTATATCTTTGCCACTTAACTAAATTCATACCAGCCTTCCCTTGCATGAATGGAACCTGCTATGAAAATCCTACTTGCTTCTAGCGAAATCTCCAGCAGTATTTTGTTCCAAAGAAGTCGAGAGAAAGGTTATAAATGCATGCTTATTTGTTTTAGGAAATATTAGTTTCTTAGGCATGGCATCTTTAGTACAGATATGAGTTTAGTGTCTTTCCCTTGTTTGTTGTGTGCAGAAGAATGCAACTTGAAATTCCTATTGTAATATACTCATTTGTTGGCTGTGCAAACATCTTATACTAGCTTCTATTTAGTTGATTGAAGACGCCATTACCAAAATTTTGAACTTTTCTTTTATATGTTCTCTTAATCCTTTCTTTTGTTTGCTAGTGAGTGGGTACTGGGTAATCGGGAAGATCTGGTCAAGGATATTATCTCTGAGTTGCAGCCAGAGGGTGGTGAGGTAAAAAAAATACATACCTTCTCAAAAGAAAAAAAGTGATACAATTATCTATAGTAGAGTCAGTATTTAGTGTCTTAATGTTTCCTATGCTTTTCGTTCCTTTCCACAACATTAACATTTATTGCTCTAATTAACACTCGAAACAGAAAGTTGATTTCTGGTGAGAAAGTTTTAGATCCTGGATGCCATTATAAAATACTCTTTTGCTGTTCACTTTTTGTTCATTTTGATGGTTATAGTTTTCCATGTCCGTCCTTAATCGCTCCATTTCTGAGATTTCCACTCAACAGCTTGATAGTTTAGTACTGGAATGTAGCACCAACTTATTGCTTTACTGAAGGGAAATGAGTTTTCAAATGCAGGAATGGTGGACATATGTCTGTATGGGACCCTCCGATCCTCATCCTAATTGGCATTTAGGAATGCGTGGTACTCAGCACCGTGCTGTGATGTGGAGAGTCTGGAAGGAAGGTGGAACAGGATTTTTGTATTGGGGTGCAAATTGCTATGAGAAGGCTACTGTCCCTAATGCAGAGGTATGCCCCTTGGTTCTCTGTACTTCAGTTGATAAGGGCATTCGTGCGCTTCTCCTTCCTAAAATTGCTACGTCTGTAAGCAGATAAGATTTAGGCGTGGGCTACCTCCTGGTGACGGGGTGTTATACTATCCTGGTGAGGTATTCTCCTGCCGTCAACCAGTCGCGTCAACTCGACTAGAGCGTATTCTTAGTGGCTTGCAGGCGAGTCAAAATTTTCAATCTAATAAAAATCATATGCATAGGTTTTGTTGTTTTGAAAAATGACATGCATCCAACTTACAATTTTTTCTTCCCTTTGGCGTTTCTTTAGGATTTCGAGTACCTGAAGCTTTATAGTTCAAGATATGGAAGAGAAGAAGGGCTTGCACTTCTGGAGAAGACAGGTTTGTATTTAGGTCCCGAGCGTTACACACATGAACACATGCCAATAGATGTGATGCGGGGTGAGATCTTCAATACATGCCGACCTTGAGGAGTTTGTTGCCTGCCTTTTGATATAATCGGCTTGAACATATCTTGTAATTAAGTGTTTATTCCTAGAAACTTGCGTGTACTCATTATGTTGCACAAACTCTCACATCAGCAATTAGTTTTCACTTGAGGCCCTTTAGAAGGAAAAAAAAAGTTGTTTATAGTTGGAAATGACTATGCGCACCATGAATTAGGGATGACTAAAAGGATTCAGTCGTGATCGAAATCGATCGGTTTAGTCTGAATTGGTTAAACTTTGGATCAGATTCGGACTTAAAAAGGTAGTCTAGTATGAACAGATCAATATGGTCAAAATGATGTTGCCCGACCTTTTTGGCGGCTCAGACTCAGCCTGGTCTAAAGTCATCCCCGACCACTACTATATCATTCATCAGAAGTCCTTGATCTTGTGCAGGGTCGTCTAATAAGGTTTCATGTGAACTTATATGGGTGAGGAATAATTGAAGCTTAGATTGCGTGTGCTTTCCAGCATATTACATGTAGAAATGAGAGGGGTCAAGACTTGAGGTTCCGAATCTTTTTGCAAGTCAATGGCGTGTGTATAAATGAAATCATGAAATAGTGACAATAAAATCTACCGTAGCCTCGTTTTCAGTGACAAGAAAAACTAGGGTCTTTCTGTTCCAAATTTCATAACAACTTCTGAGATTGAAGAGCCAAACTGTCTTCGATTTGGAGATTTGTCTTGTCTTAGACATGGACAAGCCATTTAATCCCGTTGTTCTAAGTCAAACTTGTCAATAACCGTGAGGAAAAGGCACAGAAGATATTCCCTTTCAGGTGATTGGATATCAAGTGCTTTGGAGTTAATCATGATTTGAACATAAGCAAGGTCAATAGCGTTGATTCTTATCATTTAATCACAGTTACCCTTTTTAATTTTTTGTTTCAATGTAAGCGTCTGAAATCCTAGTTGATTTGGTTAGAACATATTCGATACGGTTTGAACTAGTTCAGATCAAAACGATGTTATTTTATTTAATAATTAGAAAATTATACGATTAAAATGGCATCATTTTATTTTAAATTTAATAATTATTCGTATGTTGAAAAAGGACTAAGACACGATTCGTTCATTGCAAACCTTACTCGAATATCGACAGGACCCTTCCCAAAAGGAAAAAGGGCATGGAGTGGAATCACATAAAGGAAATGAGCTACTAAAAAGATAATCAACTTGGTGATGATTGTTGGGGGGACCTAGCAATCGATTCTCCCTTTTGACATTGTAGTCACTTGGTGCTTTGCTCGTTACATCACAGCTGTTTCTTCTTTTAAGCCATTAAATGTAGATATCCATTCTTAGTTCAAATTCACTTTACATATCAAATTTCTCCTTTATTTAGTTACCATAGTGGATATGCACCTTTTCCTCTTGAGGAAACTGAAGCTATTTTAGTCTTAT
>JANQAP020000158.1:651212-664240 GCA_026874005.2 Erythroxylum coriaceum
TTATTCATAAAGTCTGTACATGACTATGAACAAAAAGCGCTAAAGGGGATTGCCTTTAGGGCACTACTCTAACAGAAGGATGAGGCAGTTATTGCACGACGAGTTTATCCCTCCAGATTATGAGCAATTTTTGTTTCAGTAGTGCCAAATGTGCCAACAAAGTCAAAAATCTGTACATGAATATTATGCAAAATTTACCAGGCTAGCGACTAGGAATGACCTGAGAGAAACTAAAGGACAACAGGTAGTCAGATTTTTGAAGGGAATGAAATCAACCATTAAAGACAGAATTAGGGTGTAGGTAGTGAGAACCTTCTCTAAAGCTAGAAATTTGGCTTTAAAGGCTGAACAATTGATGCAAAAGGGGAACAGGTAAAAATACTCCCATAAAAATAACAGTGCGAATTATGGTGGAAATTATAGTAGAGATAACTCCAAAACTGGCAATGATAAAAGCAAAACAATCACAGAGAGCAGAACCCAGGAACAGAGAGTTGCAGGGAAGCAGAAGGTGGTTGAAATGAAAGAAGCACCTATAATGGCTAATCCCTACGCTAGGCCTATCCCAAGGAAGTACTTTAAGTGCAATCAGACAAGCCACAGATTCAGTGACTGTCCCTTCAGAAAGGTAGTCTATATGTAGAACGTGAGGATGAGGAGGAAGAGGCATACTGTGGTCTAAATGGTGAAGAAGAGGATTACGAGTTCGATGGTGGAATGAAGAATGAAAAAAGCCAGAACTATATGATTAGGAGAATGATGCTCACCCCAAAACAGGAGGATGATACCTAAGGGCATCAATTATTCAGAACCAAATGCACCGTTCGCAACTGCGTGTTTGATGTGATTGTTGACAGCGGTAGCTATGAAAATATCATAGGGAGAGATGCTTTACAGAGTCTGGGATTGAAGGTGGAGAAGCACCCTGACCCGTACTCAATCAGCTGGATTAAAGCAGGTGACAAGATCCAAGTGACTGAATGCTACAAGGTATCCTTTTCTATCGGTTAGTATAAGAATGAAATTTATTTTGATGTGGTGGACATGGATGCCTGTTACCTATTATTTGGTAGACCTTGGCATTTTGATGTTGCAGCACAATATGATGGTAGAGAAAATACATACAAGCTACAGAAGAACAAAAAGAAATATACTTTGTTGCTAATGAATGGAAGTTTTAAACCCAAAACTTCTAAAGCGGAGGGTAGGGCTTTCCTAACAATAACCCATTCTGAGGCCTAATTTGAAGAGGCAATAAAGGAGACCAAAGAAGTGCATGGTCTGATTATGAGTTAAGTGCTAGTAACTACGAAGAAGCAAGCTGCAGTAAAGTTTCCAGATGCTCTGAAGTTGTTGTTGGAGGAGTCCAATGACGTTCATGCCTCAAGAATTACCCATAGGGCTTGCACTTATGAGGGACATTCAGTATCACATTGATCTAGTTCTTGAAGCCAGTATGCCTAACTTACCCCGCTATAGGATGAGTCCAAAAGAGGCAAAAGTTCTCAGAGAGCAAGTGGAGGAATTGCTGTGTAAGGGGCATATTCAAGAGGGCATGAGTCCTTGTGTAGTTCCAGCTCGCTGACCCCTAAGAAAGATGGAAGTTGGAGAATGTGTGTGGATAGCAGGGCCATAAACAAAATTAATGTGGGGTATAAGTTTCTGATTCCTCGACTGGATGACATGTTGGATGTGATTCATAGCTCGTAGGTCTTCTCAAAAATAGACCTTCGTAGCAGATACCATGAGATCTGAATCAGGCCCGGAGATGAGTGGAAGACAACCTTCAAGATAAAAGAGGGGTGGTATGAGTGGCTTGTGATGCCATTCAGATTGTCCAATGCTCCTAACACATTCATGAGGCTCATGAATCAAGTACCGAAACCGTTTATTGACAGATTTTTGGTGGTGTACTTTAATGACATTCTGATATACAGTCGGTTAAAGGAGGAGCATATAGCCCATTTATGGGAAGTCTTAATAACATTGCAGTAGAATAAATTATATGCTAATATGAAGAAGTGCAATCTCATGACAAACAGACTATTATTTCTAGGTTATATCATTAGAACAGACGGTATTCAAGTTGATGAAGAGAAAGTCTGAGCTATAACGGAGTGGCCAACCTCTAAAACAATAATGGAAGTGAGGAGTTTCCATGGGCTGGATTCTATAGACGATTTATAAAGAACTTTAGTAGCATTGCAGCTTCTATTATAAAGTGCCTGAAAAAAGGGAAGTTTCAGTAGGGAGAAGAAGCTGAGACCAGTTTTGTTGTGCTGAAAGAAAAAATGTGCACTGCTCCTGTTTTGGCACTACCAGACTTCCAAGCCCTGTTGAAGTTGAATGTGATGCTAGTGGTCTTAGGATTGTTGTGTTGTCCCAACAAAAGAATCCAATAGCTCAGTGATGCTAGGCATAGGTGGTCTACGTATAACTAAGAGTTTTACTTTGTGGTTCATGCAATGAGGACATGGGAGCATTACCTAATCAGCAAGGAATTTGTGTTGTATACAGATTATGATGCCCTGAAATATTTAAAGAGTCAGAAGAAAATTGATAAGGATATGTATGCTAGGTGGACCCAATTTCTAGAGAAGTTCACTTTTACATTGAAGCATAAAGCTGGCGTGTATAACAAAGTGGTTGATGCATTAAGCAGGAGTGCTAACCAACTTGTACCATAAGTCAAGAGGTTATGGGGTTCGGAATTGTGAAGAGTTTATATGCCACTGATGAAGATTTTCAGGGAGTGTGGGAAAACTATGTAAATAAGCACACTGATGGTGACTTTCACATCCATGATGGCTTTCTTATGAAAGGAAATCAGCTATGTATTCCCAAAACTTCCTTGAGGGAGAAGTTGGTTTGTGATATACAAGGACGAGGTCTTGCTGGTCATATAGGGCTTGACAAGACCTATGCCGCAATTAAGGAGAGATATTATTGGCCCCACATGCGAAGGGATGTGAGGCATCTTGTGCAGAGGTGCTATATGTACCAGACAGCGAAGGGTCAATCTCAGAATACTGATTTGTATACTCCTCTACTTATTCCAAAGAATATTTGGGAGGATTTATCTATGGATCTTGTGCTCAAATTACCACAAACTCAAGGGGTGTGGATTCTGTTTTTGTTGCGGTAAATAGATTCTCCAAAATGGCTCATTTTATTCCTTACAAGAAGACTGCAGCTGCAACCAATATGGCCAAGTTGTTTTTCAAGGAGATTGTACGTTTGCATGGGGTACCTAAATCCATTACTTCTAATAGAGATAGCAAATTCCTCTATCACTTTTGGAGGACTTTATGGAAGATGTTTGATTCATCTCTGAATTTCAACAACACAACTCACCCTCAAATAAATGGCCAAACAGAGGTAGTGAACAGAACCTTTGGCAATATTATTTGGAGTATTTGTGGAGATGGACCTAAGCAATGAGATTGTAGATTACCACAAGTTGAGTTTGCCTACAATAGTGTTGTTCATAGTACCTTGGGCAGGTCACCTTTTTCTATTGTCTACACGAAGACACCACAACATGCTGTTGATTTGATTAAATTGCCCAAAATTCGGGCCGCTGTTGCAAATATAGCTAACAAGTGGTAGGACGTTCAAACAGAGGTGAGACAGAAACTGGAACAAGCTAATGCTAGATATAAGAAAGCTACATACCAGTATTGGAGAGAACGAGTCTTCAAAGTGGGTGATCAGGTTATGGTGTTTCTGCGGAAGGAGCGATTTCCAGTAGGCACTTATAGCAAGTTGCAACCTAAGAAATATGGATCATATCCAATTCTGCAGAAGATTAATGACAATGCTTATGTGGTGGGATTTCGAGATGCCTTCGGCATTTCCAAAACATTTAATGTGGTGGACATTTCTCCTTACTACTTTGCAGATGAACCTTTATATCCACATGATTCAGTGCACTCGAAGTCAAGTTTTTCTCAAGTGGAGGGGACTAACATGGAACGATTGTAGCCGTTTTCCTAAGTTTGTATTATTTTTAGAGTATTATCGTAATTTTCTGTTTTCTATTTCTATTAGGTTTACTGTCTTATTTAAATCCTTGTTTAGAGACGTTTTAAGGAATTAAAACATTTTGAATTCAGATACAATTGGAAGTTTTTTCTATTTTGTGTGAAATTTATCACTTTCTCGCTGCGTCATATTACAAGAAAATTTTGTTTGTCTTTAACTTGAAAGCATACAAATTATCTATTGAATGATGAGAGGCTTGGAGAGATTATTTATGTTGTTAATAATATAACAAAATTTGAGTTAACAATTATGAGACGACCACACTTTTTCTGTAGCATAGGAACTACATAAGTATAGCATAGTGATGTTGGATGGGTCTCCACTATCAAGAAGGAAAAATGGACATCTAGTCTAGTCCTTGTTCATCTTCTATGCTTCTAGACGCCTCTCAAGTCCCAAAGCGTAGAGAAGTTATTATGTTGAGAACTTAACTGCAAATTCTGTAATAGAGTTGGGTGCCAGAAATCACGACAAGCACAATGAAGATGCTGAAGAAATGGGAAGAAATAAGAGGAGGAAGAGAGGAGTTGGAGATAGAAGTGAATAAGGAGCTTCAAGACCTCTCAGCAGATATTATATCAAGAACAGCCTTTGGAAGCAGTTACGAAGAAGGGAAGCGCATATTCGCATTACAAGAACAGCAAATGCTCATCGCCGCTGAGTCTCTGAGAAGTTTAGCCATTCCAGGCCTCGGGTAACATGAACATATACATACTAATTTGTTTGATTTAATGGTAGTCATTCTTCTGTATCCATTTTACAGGTTTATACCTACCAAGAAGAACAGGGAAGGGTGGAGACTAGAGAAGGAAATTCGTGAATCAGTGAGGATGTTGATCAAAGCTAACAGTTCTAAACCAGCTCAACAAAATTCGACCAATCTACTTGGTCTGTTGATGTCTTCACATAAAAATCGAAATGGTGAGGAAGAAACTCTGGGAGTGGAGGAGATCATAGATGAATGCAAGACCTTTTACTTCGCAGGAAAGGACACTACTTCGAGTCTCTTAACTTGGGCACTCCTCCTCTTGGCATCACATCAAGAATGGCAAGACAAAGCAAGAGAAGAAGTGTTACGAGTTCTTGGGACAAAAGAGCTTCCAGTTGCAGAGGATTTACATAACCTTAAACTCGTACGTTTGAACATTCATACTTTTCACTTACAGAACAAACATTTCTATCATAGTTTCTGATAAATTGCATGCAGGTAAGCTTGATAATCCATGAAACACTTCGATTATACCCTCCATCTGTCGGTTTAGGGAGACAAGCAACAAAGAATGTTAAACTGGGGATGGTGGAAATTCCTGCTGGGACACAGATCATTATTCCCGCAATAGCAACACATCGTGATCAAGAGATGTGGGGAGATGAAGCAAATGAATTCAATCCTTTGAGGTTCAATGAGCCTAGAAAGCACTTAGCTTCATATTTGTCATTTGGATTAGGCCCCAGAATTTGTGCTGGACAAAACTTGGCCCTTTTCGAGGCAAAAATTGTGCTGGCCATGATCATCAGACATTACTATTTCGTTTTGTCTCCTACATATGTTCATGCACCAACCATGGTCGTCACCTTACAACCGCAGCACGGTGCCCCGATTGTGTTCACCAGGGTTTCTCTATGTAGTTGAGATTATGTGATAACGTGTTTGAATAGACTTTCCTTTTTTATATCATGTTACAACTTTGTGACATTAAACTTGCTTAATTAAGAATGTTTTGAAATACCAATTTGAATTATGACTTGCTCCT
The DNA here is from genome assembly GCA_026874005.2 of Erythroxylum coriaceum. Classification (NCBI taxonomy): domain Eukaryota; kingdom Viridiplantae; phylum Streptophyta; class Magnoliopsida; order Malpighiales; family Erythroxylaceae; genus Erythroxylum; species Erythroxylum coriaceum. The sequence continues at coordinate 657,011 of JANQAP020000158.1, forward strand.
TTTTTCAGTATCTTTTCCTTGTTCATTCCTCTACTAACAACTAAACTCATATTTGATCTACTGTATATATGTACTAAAGACTTTTTTCTTTAATTCTTTGAATTGCGGAGCATCTTCACATCATTGACAAAAATAATCCCTCTACCATATATTAAATTCTTAAAGAATATTACTAGGATCTTTTGGATATAATTTGATTATTTTGGATATAATTGCATAGCTAAGTGAAGATAAGCAGATTCATATCCTTTATATTAAAATCTTGAAATCTCAAGTGTTGCACAAGTTTGCTACCACTAATCTCAACTTTATTAGCGTATTCTTCAAGCAATTCACCTTCAATTCTATTTCAAACAACTAGAGTTTAGATGCTATAAATTAAAGCTATAATCTGTCATCAAATCCAAAATATAATTCTATAGCGAGGATTGGAGGAGATTATAGATGAAAGCAAGTCCTTTTACTTTGCAGGAAAGGAAACTAATGCAAATCCCTTAACTTGGGCACCACTCCTCTTGGCATCACATCAACAATGGCAAGACAAAGCACGAGAAGAAGTGTTTCGTGCTTCCAGTTGCAGAGGACTTACGATGAACTGTATGTATTCCATCTTGTTTAACTTAAATCACACAGATAAATGAAACATTAAGACCCAACATCCTACTATACCTGTCACAGTCTTTGACCATGTTTCTTACATTTCTTGTCATAATCTTGAAAACAACTGGAATTGCGTGCTGAACTTGTGGAAGTTTGTTAGGGGCAATATTCATATTTTCCATGAATGTGGACGTTTGTTGGGGGCCATACTCAGATTTTCCACGCTTGTGGAAGTTTTTAGGGGCAGTACTCGTATATTACTCTTAAGTGGTAAAGCCTTTTAATTTCAATAGGTAGAAAGCTCTACTCTTAATAAAAAGGAATCTAGTTCACTGATCTTAAAGAAGATAGTTGATTAATTGCGATAATACGTTAACATCTAGTAAGTTTTATGTGAATCAAACTCGTTATCTAATTTTGAGTTACTCTTCTATTAAATAATGTAATTAAAATATATAATTTATAAATTATTATGTATATTTAATGAGCTATCGGTTAGCAAGTAACATCAGAAACCAGAAATATCATATAAATTAATCTACGGTGACAAAGAATGGAATACTTTGAAGAAGAAGCGTGACTGCATAATTTTGTCAACTTTGATATTCAATATAGAAACCGGCAAGCCACTTTCTTCACGGCTTTAAACTACTCTCCTGAGCTGAACCCTGACTTTCTCTCTAATAGACAGGTGTTGAAGCATGGACGTTCTTGTTCTTCTCCAAGTTACTGCAGCCCTTTTACTTAGTTTCTGCATCTTGAAACTCATATACGTAACTATATGGGTACCCTTCAGAATTCAAGACCACTTCAAACGACAAGGCGTTGATGGGCCTGGTTACCTTCCGATCATCGGAAACGTCCTGGAGATGCGTCGGTTTTACGTTAGAGCTAATGCAAAAGCTATGAGTTTCAACCACGACGTGACTCGCAGGGTTTTGCCTTATTACCACGAATGGTCTGGAGTGTACGGGAGGACTTTCCTTTGTTGGATCACGTGGAGGCCGATGTTGATGATTCACGACGTAGAGGTGATAAAGGAAATTCTGATCAACACGAATGTGTCGTTTAAGAAGAGTGATCTCCCTCCTCAGGTTCAGATGCTCTTCACACAGGGGCTTCTTGGACTAGAAGGAGAGAAATGGGCTGTTCACAGGAGAATTTCAAACCAAGCTTTCAACTTGGAGCGAGTTAAGGTGTTCTCTACTCTTTCCTCTTATATTTCTTATATTATCCGTTTTGTGTTCCGAGATATAAGGAAAGGGTTCATCAGATTCCTTACATCTTCCCAAGTCCTTGGAGCAGAGTTGTTGTGTGGAGAACTGATAGCAAATCTTTGTAATAGAGTTGGGTCCCAGAAATCGCGACATGCACAATGAGGATGCTTGAGAAATGGGAAGCAATAAGAGGAGAAAGAGAGGAGATGGAGATAGAAGTGAATAAGGAGCTTCAAGACCTCTCAGCAGATATTATATCAAGAACAGCTTTTGGAAGCAGTTACGAAGAAGGGAAGCGCGTATTCGCATTACAAGAACAGCAAATGCACCTGGCCGCCGAGTCTCTGAGAAGTTTAAACATTCCAGGCCTCAGGTAATATGAATACATAAACATGGTAATTTTTTGTTTCAATGGTAGTCATTCTTATGTATCCATTTACAGGCCTCAGGTAATATTAATACATAAACATGGTAATTTTTTGTTTCAATGGTAGTCATTCTTATGTATCCATTTACAGGTTTATACCTACCAAGAAGAACAGGGAAGGATGGAGACTAGAGAAGGAAATTCGTGAATCTGTCAGAATGTTGATCAAAGACAACGGTTCTAAAGCAACTCAACAAAACTCAAGCAATCTACTTAGTCTGCTGATGTCTTCACATAAAAATCGAAATGGGGAGGAAGAAACTTTGGGAGTAGAGGAGATTATAGATGAATCCAAGACCTTTTACTTTGCAGGAAAAGAAACCACTGCGAATCTCTTAACTTGGGCACTCCTCCTCTTGGCATCACATCAAGAATGGCAAGACAAAGCACGAGAAGAAGTGTTACGAGTTCTTGGAACAAAAGAGGTTCCGGTTGCAGAGGATTTACATAATCTCAAACTTGTATGTCAAAATATTCGTAACTTTTACTTGTAAGTTACAGAACAAACTTTTGATTATGGTTACTGATAAATTGCAGGTGAGCTTGATAATCCACGAAACACTTCGATTATACTCTCCATCTGTCGGTTTAGGGAGAAAAGCAACGAAGAATGTTAAACTGGGGACGTTGGAAATTCCTGCCGGGACACAGATCATTATTCCCACAATAGCAACACATCGTGATCAAGAGATGTGGGGAGATGATGCAAATGAATTCAATCCTTTGAGGTTCAACGAGCCTAGAAAGCACTTAGCTTCATATTTGTCATTTGGATTAGGCCCCAGGATTTGTGTTGGCCAAAACTTGGCCCTTTTTGAGGCAAAACTTGTCCTAGCCATGGTCATCAGGCGTTACTCCTTCGTTTTGTCTCCTACGTACGTCCATGCCCCATTCATGGTCATCACGTTACAGCCTCAGTACGGTGCTCAGATTCTCTTCACCAGGATTTCTCCCTAGCTGAGAATTATTTCGTTAGGTCTTTCAGTACACTTTTCACTCCCTTTTTAGAAATAATTACGAGGCCTGGATGCCTTTTTTTCATTAATATATCAGTTGATATTTAATAATATCTTTTTTAATAATTCTATTTCAAAATTTGTTTAATTTTTATTATACATCAATTCAATAATGATCTAATATTGATTAAATATTTAAATTTAAATTTTATTAATTTAATTTATGATCTAATTTTTAAAATATTAATAATTATATTGAAGATAATCCCATAATTATTTTGAGTCAACCCTTTTATTGTCTCATTCATGACATACAGGCCTACAGAGATTTATATATGTTTATTGATATGTACAATTCAAAAAATCGCCAGTTGGTTCGTCGAAGAAGGAGTCCCAGGCGGAGACTCCTTCTCACCCTAACGATTAGACTAATGCCTTTGGACTGGACCGGATCATTTTTAGCCTTCTTCTTACTGGTCTGGCTTATACATATTATGTGGAACTCTCTGTTAAGATCCAGACCCTTAGCCAATTGGCCCAAGCATTGGTTTTCTTATCTTTGTTATTTTTCTTACTTTCTTATTTCTCATACGCTTGTACTTTGTCTGTTTTTACAAAATTTTCTTCTGTTGCAGGTTGTTGTAACAGACTCAATGACTACAACCTATAAAAGGCACCCCCTACGTTAATAAAATTTTTGAGCCGAATGTTTTTCGTCATCTTTTCTTTGTTCTCAACATAGTATCAGAGACTTGTCTCTGGCTCCTTTTGTCTTTATCATAATATCCTCAGTTTTTTTTCGTCCATCATCTTCTCTTCTTCTTCGTTGATTTCTTCATCATGTTTGGACCTTCATATGCCAGCATCACTGCAAACCAAGGACATCAAAATCAAAATATTTTAAGACCAGAAGATCATCCAGCAAACCCCTACTACTTACTTCCCAATGAAAACCCTTCCCTAGGAAGTCTCAACCCTTTTGACAGGAACCAACTATCACTCATGGGCAAGGTCAATCCAGATGGCCTTGTTATCCAAAAACAAGCTCAAATTTATTGATGGTACCATTCTAATGCCTGACAAAGATGACCCCCTATTTATCTATTGAGAAAGGTACAATACTATGGTACTTTCCTGGCTATTGAGATCTGTGACAGACTCAATAGCATAGAGTGTGATTTGGTTTGATTCTGCGGTAGATTTATGGAAAGAATTGGAAGGCCGATTCTCACAGGTAGACTCATTCAAAATATCGGATTTACAAGAAGAAATTTACAATTTCTGACAAGGATCACTCTCAGTTTTATATTAATATACTCATCTTAAGATGCTGTGGGATGAGTTTTTTAACCTCAGGCCATTACCCAGGTGTAAGTGTGAACCTCAATGTTCTTGTGATTTCTTAGCCACTATAAAAAGCTATCAAGATGGTGATTGTGTGATTAGATTTCTTAGAGGCTTGAATGAATCCTACTCTACTGTGAAGTCACAGATTATGATAATGGAACCTCTACCTAACATCAAAAAAGTTTTTGCCATGGTTGCTCAGCATGAAAGACAACTAAACCTCTCCTCACAAAATAACATGTCTACTCCCACTATTGAACCTCATGCTCTCTATGCCAAAACTGACACCAGAAAATTCAACCAACAATCCAAAAGACCCATTTGCACGTTTTGTGGTAATATTGGCCACATTGAATCTAAGTGTTACCAAAAACATAGTTTTCCACCCAATTTCTCAACATTCAACAAAAATTCATATTCCAACAGAGACAATAACCTACACAAATTCAAAACTGTCAATCAAGTTGAAACGAACCTGGATGCTTTCTCCTCTGATGTGGATTCCCAATCCATAAATAGAGAGACTTCCCAAGATACCTCTGTCTACAACTTGAGTGCCGAACAGTATGGCCAATTAGTGCAGCTGCTGCAAAAGAAGGAGATCCAAAAGGAAAAGGCATTATCACTTCTCAGGTTAATACAGTCTCTGCTCATAAACAAGATATATCCAAACCTATTTTATCTTTTGATCCTTGGTCTTTCCCATGGATTTTTTATTCTGGAGCTACCGACCATATTGTCTATTCTTTACATCTCTTCACAACCGGCAAAACCGTGGACAATTTAAATGTCAGATTACCAAATGGGGCTCTTGTGTCAGTAACACATGTTAGCACTGTCAATATCTCCTCACTCATTCTCACTGATGTTCTATTTGTACCTAATTTTTCTTTTAACTTAGTCTCTATCAGCAAACTCATTGTTTCTAGTCGTCTTTAACTAACGTTCACATCTACCTTGTGTGTCATATTCAGGACACCAATTCAATGAGGACAATTGGTTTTGCTAGACAAATCAATGGACTCTACCACCTCACTCCATCTACTCCAGACCCTTGTCAACTTGTTTGCAGTACCACCACACACCCAAAACATCTATGGCATAAGAGATTAGGTCATTTATCTAATCAACGGTTGCAGAGCATTTTTAAGATTGATCCCTCTTTAGTTTTTCAATTTGTTGAACAATGTGATGTTTGCCACTTTGCTAAACAAAAAAAAACCCTTTTTTTCTAGTAATTCTATTGCTTCTGCTTGTTTTGACCGAATTCATGTTGATATTGGGGGCCCTATCACACACCTTCTCATCTTGGTTACAAATTCTTCTTAATTATTGTGGATGATTATAGTAGACTGACCTGGGTTTATATGATGTGACAAAAACTTGAGACTAGAGAACTATTAAAGGGATTTTATACCTATGTTGAAAGGCAGTTTGACAAGAAAATTAGGTGTATACGAAGTGACAATGGAATTGAATTTTCAATGAAGGATTTTTATAAGGAGAAGGGAATTTTGCATGAAACATCTTGTGTGGAAAGACCACAGCAAAATGGGAGAGTGGAGAGAAAGAACCAACATATTTTAAGTGTTACCCGAGCATTAAAATTACAGGCTAACCTTCCTACCAAGTTTTGGTCAGATTGCATTCTCCATACAGTTTATTTAATAAACCGTGTTCCTACTCCCCATTTATCCTATAAAACTCTCTATTCTGTTTTGTTTAACACTAATCCTGACCTTCAATCCTTAAAAGTATTTGGCTGTCTCTGTTTTGCTTCCACTAAAGAAGCCAACAGAGGCAAGTTTGATACTAGAGCAAGGAAATGTGTATTTCTTGGTTTTGCTCCAAATTCTAAAGGTTACAAGCTCTATGACCTACTTCCTAAGCAGTTTTTTGTGTCCAGAGATGTGATCTTTTATGAAGATCAATTCCCTTTTCTCATAACACCACCTGAAGCACATTTACCTACTCCTATTTTACCTGTTTTTTCCTCTCCTACATCTACTAATCTCTCATCTTCCCCTTTACCTATCCTCTCTCCTGACCAAAGTTCTCCTCCTTCCCCTTCTTCACTATCTTCTTCAATAGCTTCTACACCTTCTCCATCACCACATTCTCAACCTCTTTGTCGGTCCACCAGAACAACCAACCCACTTTCTTATCTAACAGATTATGATTGTCCTACACTCCCTCACACCTCTCCACATACCCTATCATCTGTTCTTTCCTATGATTCTCTTTCCCCTCAATCCCAAGTTTTCTTAGCTAACCTAATCTCTCTCAAAGAACCTAAATCCTACAAATAGGCAACACAACACAAGGAATGGAGAGATGCAATGGAAGCTGAATTAAAATCCTTACAAGAAAACCATACCTGGTATCTTACCTTTCTGCCTTCAGGGAAGAAAGCTGTCACCTCCAAATGGGTCCATAATTACAAATTTAATGTAGACGGGACCCTTCAATGTTGCAAAAGCAGAGTGGTTGCAAAGGGTTTTACTCAGCAAGAAGTACTTGATTACACTGAGACTTTCTCCCCAGTGGTCAAATCAACAACCATCTGAGTCCTCCTTGTAGCATCCCACTACCATAGGGTACGTACTTAAGTTTTTAGGGACATAACCTACGATAATGGTATGTTAGAGCAATACGGATCTAACTTACACATGGCATCGTCTAA
>JANQAP020000158.1:708357-724789 GCA_026874005.2 Erythroxylum coriaceum
GATTGAAGTTTTAAAATTTTAAACCTCGTATTTTTATGAGTTAACTTCCTGTTTTGAAAATATTAATAAAAATAATAATTATCCTTAAATATTCATACAATATCTCGGAATAATAACCAAATTGGTAAAGTAACAGGTAAAAACAAATTTAAGGCAGGAGAGATATGCCAGTGATTTAGCACTAAAGCAGTCAGAAAGCAAATCAAAAAGCAATAATAGAAATCAGAGCCAAATGCTAGCAAGGGGGAGAGAGAATTTTGTGTGTTGTCTTTAAAGTTGCCATCTTTGGCTTCTTTGGCTTATTTTCTCCCACAAAGATCTCAACTTTGAGTGGTTTATCTGCTTACTGCTTAGAGGAGAGTGGAGTGTGTGAAGTGTGTGTGAGAAGCAGCTAAGGCTGTTTCTGTTCATGGGGTTTGCGTAATCTTGGCCTCTGGTTAGCTAGTCAAAGATGTTCTGTAGTGAAGGTGGTTTATTTGGCTTTAGTGGCTACTGTACTCTATAGCGCTCATAGGAAATCCGTGAGTTCTTATGTGCTCTGATCTTGCATTATTTGTGTTCCTCTAGTTTCTGCTTGCTTTTGAATTCATCTCCAGTATATGTTAGTACTTGTATCTTCATGGGTCTGCTTGGATCCCGCGAAATATTTTAGGGGAAGAAAATTGAAGGTCCAAAGCTTGAAATTTTATAACTGGCTGGCTTGAAAGTTCATTTTGCAGGATCCCAAGTCTTGTCCTTTTCAATTTCTTCTTCTTTGCAGTGCTAGTGATTCTGTCATCTGCATATATGTAATTGCAGTCTTTAGATAGGTACCCAGATTAATGGTTTTCTCTGTTTAATCTGCTACATTGTTAGGCTTTAATGGTTGAAAAATGGGGTTAAAGTTATAACTTTGACTAGATCTGAGACCTCCTTCACACTACTGAGTGGAACTTAGAACTTTTCAAGCTTGCTCGTGTTTCCTCCGAGAATTCTACGAGCATTTGGCTTCTGGGCATTTGAGACAACGCTGCTTGCTAATGTTGGATATGGAAGGTTTAGTTGAGGAGTTAGTGAAACAACTTGGAATCTTTATAGGGTCTGCTGAATTTTAGATCCAAGTCAATTATGCATTGCGGTGTTTCCTTCTTGGTTTTTAGTTTGGTAAAGTTTTATACATTTGAACAGAACTTTTCTGTTACCATTCCTAGCTGGTCTCGTGTAGGAACTTACTCTTTCTCTATGCTATTTTCGGTACTAAACTATACTTTTAAACTATTAGGGTTAGTATCTGTTGCACCTTTTCCTCAATGCAATGCTGAAGGTTCTGCATGTAAGATGTTTCTTTTGGCTTATCCAAAGATCCTTCTTTTCAAGTTATATGGACTACTCATCAAGCTATAAGGAATGTCCCAATTTATCTCAATAAAGTTCCAAGTAATGATGGTCAGACTAAAAGGGAAATCACTTAGGAGCTTGATGCTTTGCGATCTTTAGAGTTTTCGGTTGTTGTAAGTTGTCCGCTAAATACTCATATGGCTTGATAGAGAAAATTTGAAATTCTGAAAATATGAGTAGACATTGATTTGTACAATAGGACTGTCTTTTTTCTACGTACTCTTCAACTTCTCTTGCATCAGACACCCCTTGTTTCCAAGTTTTTCACTCATTATTTTTTGGGGGCTTGTGGGGTGACATGTTGATTTTTTTCTATAGGTGGAGGAGAAAGGATCTCTGAACTGTTGGCAGTCAGTAACTCGGAAGATGATACAAACTTAGGAGTTATAATGATTTGGTAGGATGAAGGATGGGAGTTGGGTTGATAGCAAAGACAAGGGTTGAAATTTAGATTATGTTGAGTTTCCTTATTTTATAGGGAGTACTAGTAAGATAACCATGTTATTCTAGTTTTAGATATGTTATCCTATTTGTTTATGACCTAAACTTATAGAACTTTTATTAGGATAAGATTTAAATCTGTTAGGAACTTTTTCCTACTAGAATAAGGGTTTTAAGAACTTCTCTATAAATATGTTTACTCAGCTTTTCAATTATAATAAATCTTAATTTTTTAGGAGTAATTCCTATTTTCTTCCTTACCAAATTCCGGCACCTTAAAAATCCAACTCTTATCAATTCTGAAATTTCAGCATTTTCAGCTAAAATACAGACCTGAAACTTGATATTCGAGCAGTTTAATATCAGTCATATTTTGTAATTTTGTGAGTTTTAGCTACTAGTTAATACTTCTTCTATTTGTCCTATGAAATTTGAAAAGTTTCAGCTAGTAGTTGTACTTTGTGCTTAGTTATGGTTCTCTGCTTCCATTGTCGTTGAAGGCCTCCTTCAATGGTATATTTTCAGGGCGGGGAGAGCCATTTATCGGATTGCTTCTTACACATTAAAGGGAACATGAAAGTTAGATCAAAGAAAGGATGGAGATCTATTATGCCTCTTCGTTTGAAAGAGAAATCAGTGATTCGCTTTTGCTTGTTTCCCAAACCAAGGTCTGGTAGCTATGGTTCTGGCAGTGCACCGGTTTATTTGAACGTTTATGACTTGACACCCATGAATGGCTACTTTTATTGGGCAGGCGTTGGTATCTTTCACTCTGGCGTTGAAGGTGAGGCTTAAACATGTGTACTTCCTGCGTGGGTTTTATTTGTATATCATGAACACATTGTGTCCATTGCGCCTGTGAATTTATCATGCTACACGATCCTGTAGGAGAAGTTAAAATACATAAGTTGTCCTCAGCTGTTAAAAGTTTTGGCCATTTGTTTTTCTTCATCATTTGAGTCCCATATTTAACTGAGTGCTGATTTGGTTGCCATCCTGCAGTTCATGGTGTGGAGTATGCGTTTGGAGCTCATGACTACCCAACAAGTGGTGTTTTTGAGGTGGAACCTCGCCAGTGTCCGGGCTTCAAGTTCAGGAAGTCCATATTCATTGGAACCACTCGCTTGGATCCTAATCAGGTGAGAGAGTTCATGGAGCAGCATGCTGCAAACTACCATGGTGATACATATCACTTGATAGTGAAGAACTGCAACCATTTCTGCAAGGACATTTGTTACAAACTGACTGGGAAACCGATTCCGAAATGGGTGAATCGGCTGGCCAGAATAGGTACTTCCCTCATGAACCAGCTTGCAAGCTTCTTCGGATAAATATCTGAAAATTTTCCTGCCTAAGAATGAGAATTTTATAATACAAAAATTGCAATTAAGATTTGCTATTTTTCATGTTATGATGGTAGACATTTTGCAAGAATACTTCATTTTGCCAACTTCATCCATAGAACTAAAATAACTAGCTTCTTTTTATTATGCATCGGATAAGGAATTGAAATTGTTATATTATAACAGGTTCAATCTGCAACTGCATGCTTCCTAAATCCCTCAAGATATCTGCTGTGCGGCATGAACCCGGGAGCCAGCCTTTTGACAGTGAGAGGACAAGGCTTAGAAGTGCATTTAGTTACCTGTCATCGATCTCAATGCGACAAAAGCAGCTATCAACTTCTTCAATGTTTCTTCAGTCACCTTTGAAAGGCTGCCTGCCATGGGAATTGCGAAGGTCCATCAATGGTTCCTTGAAGGAAAGGTGAGAAAAACCTGATTGGAATGGTTCGTGAGAGTTTACGGACATCCTCTGCTAAGTCAATACTCCCTCATTCACTTAATGGGGAAGAAGTTTGTGAAAAATGACTGGTTTTTTGTATGTCATGATTGTAAAACTAGTCTGTGTTATTGAAAAACGATTGTGGTGCCACTTCGATTCCTTGTAGCCTAACCAAGACAAGATATAAGTGGTCATGTTGCTCCTGTTTGTTTGTGGATTCTGTATGTATATACGGCTGCAATATGATTCTGAGTTTTAGGCATCTTCAATTTATATATATATCCTTGAGAACGTAAGCATTTACAATTGAAACTCCTGCATCCTGCACTCTTTTCTGATTATAAGCCAAAGGAACAAACTGCTTTTGTGTGGAATATGATCAACAAAGGAAACCATTCAAAATGGGTCAATTCATAACCAAATCTTATGTTTTACTATTTCTTTTACATATTGCAAACAGAAGGAAAACTCTTGAGATGCAAATCGGTAAACCCTTGATTTGGCTACGCGTAAATTTGTAACCTTAACTTGCAATCAGTTTCCAGTAGAAATAAAAGAGAATGGCTCACTTTGAAAATGCCGCCTAGAGTGACAGTGTAGTTATTACATGATCCAAGTAAATACAACTTTCAGTAGACGAGAGGTGTAATCCTGATTCTGCACATGATTTCTTTGGATTTTCATCTTTTTTTTTTTCTTTTTTGGGGGTTAGAACAGAAATCATACAAGAAATATACAGATAGACGGCGTATCCCAATAAGCATTGTCAAAATAAACCTGCAGGAACAGGAAAAGATGATTCAGTTTTTCATAAGGGACGTTCCAACTCATGAGGATTTTGGGGGGATCTAGTAAAACTCATTTTGTGGATAAATTGAAAGAGAAAAAAAAACCAGATAGATCTTGCATGCTTCGCAAACTGTATTCAATGGCCAAAGTTCTCAAAAGAAGATTTTACAAGACAGTACTAGCACACTGGATTTTCTTTTCTCTGTCCTTTTCAGCAAAAAATACCTAAAGCACCCATGTTTTGGCTGTCATTTATGAGTAAATACCGTCACAAACTAAGAAGTTCCAAAGAACTAAATATCATTTGGGAGCTGTGGCCATGATAATATCAATCGTCTTTCTGGTGCAAAACAGTAGGCAGGCTATTATTACCATTGAGAGCAGCAAGATATATTCGCTTCTCGGCCAGTCCAATATCAGATGTGAATAAATTACCCTGCAACAAAAATAAAACCGAAATAAAAATCCAATTGCTACTTGCTGTAACACCAATTTGTGATTTTGTCACAACGATTGAACTTAGAATCGGCTTCAACAACCTAAACCACCTGTCCAAGAATATCGATGTTAAGTCGTATCTTTCCAAGATTCTATAATTTATAAGGACAGATGCATTATTTTTGTCAGTGGTCATCTAAAATCTAAAGCTTAAAGAATTGTAAAACTGGTATATCATTCGTGCCAAGTGCTTTTCCATCAATGCAACTAAGAAAATAGTTTCAGATCATATTGTAGTACTATAAAAACTCAAAAGGAAACTATCACAAACTGATTTCCAAATTCATCAATATTCCAACTTTAAGGAAATGCACACCTCTCGAGCCATCAACTGTCTGACATTATTAGCATACAGCTTTGGGTCATCCTTCTCTTCCTGCGATGGGTAGTAAACAGGGAGCTGAATCACGTCCATGTGATTTGTGAATTGACATAGAAGAAAAATTACATGACGCACCTGCAAATAGGGAAGTTTACGTACAATAGAATCAGGTAATAAACCCATGTTGAATTCAACGAGCCTTTATCACCAAAAAAGAAACTTAATGTGCCATTCAGGATTATTGACAAACAAGAATTCACATACAAATTGAAAAACCTGATGTCCAGTAAGGACTGTTTGACTTGTAACATATTATGATAAAAATCAGGTGATCTTCCAAGTCTTCTTTTTCTCACATATAGTCATTTACTAGATCACATGCAGTGTTTTAATTGTTGGGTATATTATTTATCACAAGAACGGAGGAACATCATTACCAATATCGAAATTAATAAAACAATTTAGTTGTATCTGAAACTTTTATTAAAATCAAAATTGCACAAGTACACCCACCCCAGATATGGAATCCCAAGCAAGACTGAGTCTCTGGTAAGGATATCTTAGAATAACTGGAAGCACAGGGACCCCTGCCAAGAATGCACCAGTCTTGAATGGAAGGATGTAATCCCCATTTGTGGTTGTGCCCTCTGTAGCAAAATTAGAGACCAAAATATTAAGTATATTGGTAATTTATAAGCAAAGTAAAAGCTCCACTAGCTTCAAATACAAAACAGTCATAGCAAAACAGTCGTCGCAAAAAGACATCCGGTCATAAGACCTTAACTAACCCCGCAACAGTGCATCTTGACACAGGTACAGCATGTGAAAGTAAAATTGCCAACATTGAGTAACAGGCAGAATCAAAAGAAGAAGTGCTGAAGCATTTTTAAGAAAAATAAGGATACCAGCATACAACAAGAAGTAAAAAGGCAATGCATTTATGCGGTGAAGTTACTAACCAGGAAAAAGCATCATCATAGGAGAAGATCTACATTCATGAGCTTCCTTAACTTTTGCAGTCACAATACCTGCAAATAGTATTCCTATCATAGGTGGGTGTTGAAATTTCAAACAACAAACGTTTCACTGTCATGAGATAGCACCAATAAAGAATTGACCACAAGTAAGTATTCGTATCATAAACCTAATAAGTTAATTCAGTTGACTTTTCAAGTGAGGTTGTACAGTTTTCACATGCTTATTTACGTTACAATGCCACATATGTTCACCACAGATTACAAAATATCTCTCCTGTTGTTTGCTCCCCTCTCTTGTTATTGGTCTTCTATTTTTCTGTCAATGATGAGCTTTAGGAGCACATGAGTTTTTCTTTCCTGCAATGACTGACTCCATTGCAAGATAGATTACACGATATCTATAACAATACTAAATTAAGCAGTAAGATGTATATGTCTGAAAAAGAAGGCAACACCTTGATGCATCCAATGATGGTGAAGGAAATCCAAATGCCAACTGCTTATATTACCTGAAACACCCTTGAAGTCAGATGACTTTGATTCCCGCTGAACAAATACACAACCCAAGCACTTGCTGTAATTCAGACCTCAAGGCTTAATATTACCAATGAATATGGACCATTATTAACTAATCAATAGTGCACAGTATTGTTTACATCAATCAACAACAGATGATAATGCAAGAACGAAACCTACTATCTAAAGAATGTAAGACCATCTAGCAAAGCATTGTCATGATATGCATCGTCACATTATCTAATCACAAAGCTGACACAGCAGAAAAAGTAAACAGCAGTTCTAAGAGTAGAAGAACTTGAATACGAAAAAGAAACCAGCTCAAAGGCCTGAATTTCAATAAAAGAATCACGGGCTTAAAATGCAGATAACAGAAAATTTTCTACGTAAGAAATAGAAAACAGTACAGGGACATTGGTGTGAAGTAACTGACCTGATGAGACCAACTAGAGGAAGTTTAGCCACTGATCTCTTCAGCCAAGAAATTCAGAATCAATAACACATACAAGCCTCAGTTTCACAACCAAAAGGTATAAAAATTCCAAGAAACTTACAAGAAAGTAACAAGCCACTCTGACGGGGTACAAACCTTGGCGACAAAGCTTGGGAAAGAAGAAGACATATGATACAAAATGTCCAAGTATGAAACATGGTTTGATACTATTGCCCCAGGTCTCTCAGGTTCTTCAGATTGACCTTTCCCCTGATCAAATGTCAAGCCGAATAACATAGAAAGAAGGGAAAAGAAAAACAAGCGTTAGAGAAATCCATCCTTGAAGACCAAAACTTGGACGATTTTGAGGGAAATCGACGTTTGAACTCATGCACAAAGCAGTCTTATATGCTTTAGTGCGAAGTCTAAACTTAAGATAAAGTCAAACGAAGCAAAAACTCCAATTCAAGTCAGACCGAACATTAAAATTTAGAAGAATGCAGATCAAATCGGAACAAGCCAGAAATGGAAAAACCCTACATAGCCTCAGAATTATCTAATTTCACAACCATAAGCGCATGGGACAGAGATTAGAAACGAATACCTGAGTAGAGTTGTTGTTTTGACGCAGTTCTAGATCTCTATAGCTCTCGCTAATCCAATAAAACCCTAACAAGAAAAGCATGAACCTCGAAAGAAGCTTCCCGCACGTCACAATAACCGCCCTCCGCCACCCTCCCATGTGCGCGAAGTCCTCTTGGCCCTCCTCCTCGTCGCGATTCGGCGCCGAGAACAGCGTACAAACGCGACAGATCACGTAGTACAAAACCAGCAAGAACATCGCGAGAACTACTCGTATAGGCACGAACGTCACCAACGCGATGGCCAACAGAACCTTCTCCGGCAGCGGGAGCTCGCCGCGTCCCATGGGACCGTACACGTCGTTGCGGACAAACGCCGCGTACTTCTTCTCAAGCTCCTCGATGTTGACAGGGGAGCTGCGGCTGGAGTCCGACTTGAGGAGTGGTCGGTCGTCCTTGCTGGAGCCGTGGTCACGCGCCGTCTCGGCGGCGCGTGGCTTAGGTGGTTCGGGTTCAATGTCCATCTCCGTCTCCATTATTAATTATGCTTAATAATCCAAATTTGTCGAAGCTTAATTACGGATAGGAGATGATTGAATTTAGATATATAGGCATCTTTGATTACTTAATAATTAAGCGAGAAAACGAGAAAGAAAGAACAGAGGATGTGACAGAAGGAAGTGAAAGTGCAGGGTGGTTGGCCTGGTTGAATCACCGTCTCTGGGAGTGCAAGTTTCTGATATTATAGATTCGCCACTTCTCCGCCGTAAGATTGATCTGAACACGCGGCAGTGGATTAGATAGATAATAGATAGAACAGAAGCCAACAAACAACAACAGTTTCGTATAATCCGTGAATGTAATTAAGCTTACTGAAGATGAAGATGAAGATGAAGCTGATTGCTTGATTGAACTGCATTATTCGTATAACTATCTGTTTCTGTCACACTCAGATAGTAGCCGATAGTGGCATGACGTGTCTGTGTACCGCAAGTAATATTCCTTAGGCTTCCAAATCAAATTTGTCGTCTTATATGCTTACTTGTACGTTTAGGCTGCGGATTTGATTTGATTAAGCTTTGATATCACATAGAATTATTGTGATTTAGTGATCCAAGTATTGAGATTAAAATGAACCTATAAATACTAATTAGACTCAATTTTTGAATTTATTATTAATTATTGTTGAGTATTTAATATACTAAATAATCATTATTCAAGATAAATCACAATAAGTTTACAAGAAAAATTATAATGATTTATTTAAATTTTGATATGCTCATATTCTTATCTTATTATTTATTGTTAATCTTTGAAATATTTTATATATAAGTTATTTTTGTATCGTCTTACCTATTTTTATTATTAATGTCACTATTGTTTCTACTTATTATTTATTTGTATTTATGTATTTAGTTATTTTATTACTTTTTATGTTTATTTGACTTATTTATTTAGTCATTTTATTTTATTTTATTATTTTTGTTTGACATATGTATGCATATCTATTTTTAATTTTATAATATCTTCATAATATACATTATATGTGAGTCTATTAAAAATAGTCTCTCTATTAGATAAAGATAAAATTGCGTACTATAAGATCTCTTCAAATACCTTAGACTTCAACTGCGTATTGATGATGACGATGACGTTGCCATAGTTAAGAGAAAATTTAATAAATTAGAAAAAAACCTCTTAATTGAATCAAGGTATATATACTTTGTCATAAACAAACACCAACAACAACATTACTCAGTATAACTCTCTCTATCGCGGATTTGGGGAGGTTTAATAGTAGATAACCTTATTCTTGACAATAGAGAGGCTAACGTAACAATAACAATAACAATAATAATAATAATAATAATAATAATCTTTGTCATATTTAAGACAAAATTTGAACATTTTTTAAAAAAAAAACCCTCTTGATTAGATCTAGGTTTTGTGAAGAGAATGTGTTGATTTTAAAAGAAGTTTAAAGGATTTTACAAAAACTTGTTTCGAGAAATTTGGTTGGTGAGGCTTTAACTATACGAAGAAAAGTATCACACTTTGTGAAGAACAAAACACATCCCATAGTGGAAACTAATACTTAGAAAACCATTTCATGATCAAAGGTACTAACAAACGCACAGAAAGATCATTTCTTGATAGTTTAAAGATAAGAATTATGAACATGGAGCTGATAGATCATACCGTTGCATGGATGATTCAGGCAATCAATCAAAACCCATAAAGTCTTCCGTGGCCTACAGATTCTGTAAATCTACCTATCCTATAACATCCAAAGACCGCTGAAGCTCAACTAAACAGATTGTTCATACGGATGATCAAGTTCAATGGAAAAGGAAATCCTGTATCATGCATGCTTTATTTAAGATCAATGTCAAATAATAGCATTAATGAGTTTTCGATGTATCCCCTAAGCATCAGCAGTGGAGTTATTTCAATCCTTTTATCCGAATTTACCAACAACAACAACAACCATCCCCAGACCCGGCGCCTTAGCGGACTTCATGATGAACCATACCAACCTTTCTCAGCAGGAGACCCAGTTCTTATGAGTACTGATAATGGCAGACAAAAGCCCAGCAGAGGACACCACCAACGGCGCCGATAAAAACCCATTCCCATCTCGAAGATCAGCAATTGCCATCAACCCATCAGCGAAATCCTGAACAATCGAAAGCCTCTTCATCAAAATCTTCTGCTTCAACTTTCTCAATCGAGACTCTTCCTCTACGCGCCCAGTCCCTCTCGAAATCGCAACCTCAATGCTTGACAATAAACACGTCTCGTCCTCGCTCAGCTTCTTCAAATCCCTAAACTTCAAACAAATACTCCCCACGTACCCAACGAACTCCGCCCACGCGCTCACTCTTCCAAATGTCCGCGCGTGTCGCCCGTCGATCAAGCCCGATTTCGCGAGCCAAACGAATTGCTCCACGAAGTAATACAATCCCTCGCCGCCGTACGCGATTAAGGCGAGGACTATCTCTTCCTTGGAGTCCAAATGCGAGGCTCGCAGAGCGTTGACGTCTTGGACGAATTTTCCGAGACGGAACGCTTTGCGACTCAGCCCTACGCTTGACTCGAAGCTCTTGAGCCGTTTGGTTAAGGGTGACGACTCTGGAAGAGCCGAAGAGGCTAAGATGATTTTGGTCGCGTATCGCGAGATTTTGAGGAGTTTATCGACGCCGTCGCGTTTGGCGAGATAGATTTCGAGGTGGCTCAGGAAGTCTATCTCATCCGGAGACGTTGGGGAAGTGGACTTCTGCGATGGAGCCGCGGTGACTAGAGGTTTTTCCGACTTCGAATCCATGGAGTAGTAGCGGGAGAGGGAAGAGAAGCGGGGAGACATAAATTGGGGTCAGTCCAAAAATAGAAAATAATTTGGATAAGCTAAACGACGTCGTGTTGACAGATGTTTGTTCTCTTCCAAACTCTGCCTTTTTTTTCATAGACGTGCGTGCCACATCTTTGTTCTCATTTTAACAAATGTAATTCTTTTAATTGTTAAACCCTAATTTAGAATCTCATATGAAAAAATGTTTATTGAGTTTTTTTTAATTCTATAAAATATATGAATTACATTCAAATGAATAATTAGATGATTAAATTAAGAGTTTAAGACCAATTACATTATACAATAGTTAATAAAATATAATTTTTGTTAAAATAAATATAATAGAAAATAGAGATGACAATTTCGGCCCAGCTCGGCCCAGCCCGTTTTTGGCCCGGGTTGGACGGGCCACATGGCGACCATGGTCAGCCAGCAGGAGCCACGAGTCAGCCCGGCTCAGCCTGCGGCCTGTCCATTTTGGACAAAAGCGGCATCATTTTGTCCAAAACGACGCCGTTTATATTTTTTAATTAAAAAACTATAAATGGGCTGGCACCCCGGCGGGCCACGGGCCGAACAACTCGTGGATGGGCCGACCCGCGGGCTGGGTTGGGCCGAAGACGGTTTAGTTTATAAAAATAATGTTTAGTTTATAAAAATCAATCAATCAATTAATTAACTGATTAGTTTTTAACTATAAGAGTTATTAAAAAAATCGAACCAAAAAATTGACCAAAATCAAACTGGATGAATTTTTTAATCATTAGTCACAACATTGCAAATTCATATTTAAACTTTAAATTTAAGCATGATCAAATTTAATTTGACCAAATTTATATTTAAATTTAAATCCAATCAAATTTAGTTTAAATCTAAGTCCAATTATTACGTTAATTTAAATCATTGACTCAAAATTATTACATTAATTTGTTGTAGTCAATCCAATTTTAAAAAATATCAAACCTAAATCCATTGAATAATTCAATCAAAATAAATTTAATTCATTAATTTTTGAGTCGAAGTGGATAAGAATATTTTTTTTGGGTAAATAAGACTAATTTTCTATCCCTACTAACACAACAATACTCAGTGAGTTTGCGGTGTCTAAAGTGCTTGGTCTGTTGTTGCATAAGGTTATATTTAGTTAGGTGGTTATTAATAGAATGAAATAAAACGTAATGTTATTCCATTGTTTGGGTTTGGGATAAAGCTTTATAATGGAATTGAATGAAATAAGATGAAAAATAAGGATTTCACAATACATCTTATTCCATCATAAACAGTAAAAATAAGTTCTCTTATTTGGGAGGTTAGGATAAAATGTAAA
Source organism: Erythroxylum coriaceum (assembly GCA_026874005.2). Classification (NCBI taxonomy): domain Eukaryota; kingdom Viridiplantae; phylum Streptophyta; class Magnoliopsida; order Malpighiales; family Erythroxylaceae; genus Erythroxylum; species Erythroxylum coriaceum. The sequence continues at coordinate 720,753 of JANQAP020000158.1, forward strand.
ATGATAAACAACATTTTATTATATTACACTATAAACCCTTCTTTCAAATAACATTTCATTATATTACGTTATGAACTCTTTCATCCCTCGCAAATAATAATTTTTTAATATTACATCTATTTACATTTTAATCCATTAGAAACTATTCCATTACATTTCATTCTATTCCATTCCATTAAAAATATTACGTCCAACCAAACATAGCCTAATATTTAACTGTGTTCACAATCATCACAAAAACCATTTTAGCAATATTTGAGCACATGCCTTGTTGATGATAGGCTATAATTCGATAAGGGACTCCAGCAAATAATAGCATACGACTTGGAGGATTAACAAAGAAAAACCACGTGCACCTATTATAAACAATATCGGAAACTCAGGTGAACTGATGAAGATGATCAACACATCAATGGCTATTAAAAATATGGATGTGCATATTATAATTCTTCCTTTTCATTTTAGTATTAAGCGAACGTGTTGATATATCTGTAATTGCCAGGCAAGTACCAACTCATTTTTATGAGTTATGGTCCAGATATAACAACATGCTTGGGTTGTAGAATCAGCCATGGGAAGAACATCCACACCACTTTAGACCATACAACTATAAAGTTGATGATCAGTCCACGAAGAAGGTTTTCTGATACCAAAACAGTAGAAGAAGAGAAGGTCACCGAGACCTCCTACAGTATTTACAGGTAATGCTTGCGCATAGACTTCAAGCATTTGAGGTGACAAATTCTTAGCTGCATTCAGTAAAGAAAATGCAAAACTACAATAAGATAAATAATCAACCAACATGAAACTATATTTCTTCCTAAGAACCAAACTGGTTCAAGATATGCACGTCCAACTGAAATATCTGACACCATGACCAACAAATTCTGTTGTTCAGCAATCTAGATATAACTTAACTTTCAAGTTCTTAACATTTCCTCACCATGAGTTCTAGCAATGTCTGTCTGTCCAACTCTAACTCCGAGCCTTTCCGTTTCCAAGTGTGAGCTCTAAGTCGTCCAATCTTATCTCATGAATCCTCTCTCCTTCCCAAGGCTTCACCTGTCCGCCATCGAACTCAAAATCCATGCCCCTCTCATTCTTTTTCATTGCATCACCGGATAGGATATGCTGAGCCACAGGTTTGACAAGGTTATATGTTGGTGAGGTTGGCATTGCAGCAACCATAGAGGGTGCAAACTTTTGGAAGCTTATCCACTGACCGGACTCGATAGTGGATGCATCTGATTCGTCGCATTCAGGTATAGTAGCAGGAGCCTGAAACTGCCGGTGAGTTGGGCTAGTTGGTGCAGACACTGCATAGAAAGGGTAATTCAAGGAGGATATGGATTGCTTGGCAATGGTCTCCCAACAGGGAATTGGCTTCGGATTTCTTGACGTCGGGGATGACAGAGGTGGGGTCACAGGTGCACTGTTAGAGATTCGGAGAGGTGGGAGGGAAGCAGGAATGACATTTCGGAGGAATGGTAGGAGATTGGAAGATGCATTATTGTCAACTCGAGTAGGGCTAGGGAACGAAGAAGAGGAGGGACTGACTTGGTACGAAGGAATTGGGCTGGGAAATGATGAAGACAATGGACTTGGATTTTGGGAACAGTATGGGAAGGCTCTTGTGGATGTGCCTACTATATCAATTGGAGGTGGTTTGCATCCCTGCAACAATCATGTTTACTTCAATCAGACAACTATCAAACTCCTGTTCTAGCTGAAACAATACAAGAATCATCATTTATAGCTTAATTCAATTGGCTTTAACTATAACCATCTAACTGTTAAAATCAACCTTCCACCTATAGAGACCCACTTCTTTCACTTTAAATTTCAGCCACAATTCACAACCCTTAGACAAAAGAGGAACTGGGTAAGAGAGACTTTCAATTCCTTAAAATTGAAAGCGACCCTGCTAAACTGACCGGTGACTAAATCCAAAACCAGCAATCAGTACCAATTTAACCCACTTACAATTCTTGCTAAAAGAGTCCAAAATTCACAGAAATCCACTTGATCCAAATGAAACAAACCAGTTCCTTTCCAAGTTAAGAACAAAAACAGCAGCAGAAACAAATCAAATTCAAGAAACAACATTAGATCCAAAGTACCTTGCGATAAGTGGTACCGTCTTCTTCAACCACCCAACCAGCCTCAGCGCAAAGAGCCTTGAGGACCTCATTATTGTCACAGTGTTTGGGCAAATTGTAATTCCCTTGAGCTCTTAAGCCCGAATATATCTTCGCAGCTATAGCTCTTCTTCTCCGCTCTCTCCTCCTATTGTTCTCCCTCTCTCTCCACGACGGCTTCCTCCTTCCCGCCACCGCCGCCTCCGCCGCCGATGTCGCGCCGTCTGACGTCATTTCCTGGCAAGAAACACTATGAAGAAGCTTCGAGCTGAGGTCCAAGAAGGAAACAGCAGAGAAGAAGCGGTCACGAGGACTTCGATTATACACTGCGAAGTATGTTATGTATGTATAGAAGAAGACGAAGAAGAAGAATCTCACTTCCTGTGCGTGAAGAAGAAAAAGAAAAAAGAAAGGGGGAAGTGTAAAGATGTTACGATGTGTTCGTGACTACGAAGAACAGTCTCTCCAATGTTATTTAAAGGTAAAAGGTGAACAAATCAATCAGTTGGAAGATTCGATTCAACGTTAGTGACGTTCGCGGGTGCACAGTATATGTGTGGTCTGATACGCACGGATTATTTGTTAGGACGGGAGGAGGAGAAAGAGGGGGTTTGCCGCGTGCAAGGTTGTTTTAGAGGAACCTGTCCTGTAATGAAGTAATAATTCTTTATAAAGTGGGGTCCAGTAGTTTCTGCGGGGCCCACGGAGGTCGTTGTCACCGTTGGATCGACATGATTGAAGCCCAGTCCAATGAACAAACATAGAGTGACGAACGACCTCCAATTATGAGGAGAACCGGTTGTTGATAAATTATATCAACCTATATTAATTATTGATTTGCATATGCTAGAATTATAATAAAAAGAAAGTATTTTTGTTACAAGTATAAATTTTATTATTTAATAAATTAAAATTATCAATAATAATAACCACACTCAAAATAAATTGCTGATATATAAGATTTAAGAAAATTTAATAATACGTGACTTTATTTTTAATTAAAGTAGCTATTTTTAAATTAAAAATATCAAACAACTTAAAAAATTTAAACATATAAGAAATGTATGATTATTTTAAATTTATGATATTTTTAATTTATTAAATAATAAAATTTACACGTGACATAAATATAATATATGACATTCACGTAATAAAAATGAAATTGTTAATTAAGTTCTTATTACTAATGAAATGAAATTGTTATCACAATAATCACAATTAACTCGATGGATGTGTTCGTGTGTTATCGCCAACAAAATTAAAACGAAGAGGTTCATTCCCCCTAAGAAGTCCATCCTGGCAATGGCACAGGGATATCAATTTGAGCCTGACTTGAATTATCTAAATTTTAGGCCAAGCTCGAGTTGGAGAGAATTGGCCGATGTCATTTTGGTCTGGCTTAATCAGACTTTATTCGAACCCAATCAAATTTCAGGTTGGAATCGAATAAGAAAAAATTTAGATCCTATAATTTAGAATCGGTCCTATCCGTAGTCATCCCTAATTGCAAATAGCTGAATGCACAGCAAGTTTTAAGGCTAAGAATAAGCTCCAACAGCAACTATATTGGTTGTATGTGGAGATGGCAATCGGGCCTGGACCAGCCTTAGGTCACCTCAAAGTTAATGGGTCAAGTCCAATAGAAAATTTTCAAAAAAAGGTCTGGCTTAGTCCTGCCAACCCGACACATATAACCAAAATACCAAAAACATGTCATTTTTATATTTTATTTTTAAAAAATAGCTCGGGCTGGGCCAATTACGGCTCAATTTCGGGCCCAATTGCACCTCAAGCTGGACCTAATCCCCAGCAGTAGCACCAGCTCAGGCCAGACTTGGCATTGCCATCCCTAGTGTTACGAAGAGAATGAAAGAATAACTTATTATGGTTAACATATGT
>JANQAP020000158.1:842215-857215 GCA_026874005.2 Erythroxylum coriaceum
AATATTTTATTATTTATAATTTTAAATTTATATGACTAATAATATATTTTTAATTATTTATACAACAATTAATAGTTATTAAATCAATAGGATTTTTAATTATTTTATCTCTTTTCAACAACCGCAACCGCACTTGTCAAACACTTATTTTCATATTTCAACAGTTACCAAGACAGCAATTCAAAAAATATAAGTATTTATTGAGAATAAGTATTTATCATTTCAACAGGTTGATTTCGGCAGGTTGTCAACCGCCACCGCTCCCCTAAACCAAGCCTATATCACGTTGATTTTCAACGAGAATTTCAAAGAATATGTTAACAAACAAGCAATAAAATTTAACGATAAAAATTTTAAATTAGTTAACTTTTTGACTCGATTTTTATATTTTCGGTTTGATTTAGTTTAATAATTTTTATTGTTAAAAATTGATCACTTTGTTAATTAATCATTCAGTTTTTATAAACTAATTAGTTTTGATAAACTAAAATAAATCAATTAATTTTTATTTAACAGGCTTATTTTTCAATTGAACTTTAACATTTTTATAAGTAAGGACAATCTTTTCCTATCATTTGTTCAGATTCTTTAATTATATTGAAAAAATATAAGAATATGAACTCAATTTAGCCTCATCTTTTAAGCCAAAAAGATTATTGACTACTTTAATCCATATTAAAATAAATTATTTTAATTTTATAAAATCTTGGGACAAACTTAATTAACTAACTTTGATTATGCCACAAGAATAGAAGAATCATTCCCATAAAAAAATAGGTACATAATATAAAATACGTCTTTTAAACAATAAATATTTTTTAAAAACAGTTTACCTTTTCTAAGCATGGCATCTTATGCCTTGCATGCATAGGAGTCAATCTAGTTAATAGAGTTAACAAAAGTATCATAAATTGCAACACTTGGAAGACCTAACGTAATTGTTATTGTATTTGCTGTTGTGAAGTTAATATTTATCGATGTTTTAAAAACTAAACCCGGCGTTAATCTAATAAGACAAGACATTTAAGATTTAAAACCAAGTCCTTGTACCACCTTAGCAAAGCGCAAATCATTCACATCAAGGTAGACTTCTGCAAAATTGAGTTCACGATCAAGAGCAATAAAAAACTAAGCATCACAGGACTTGGTCTAGCACTTATCGCGTCCAACCAGCAAAGCATGTTTCAGAAGTTCGGACCATGGTGTCTTGGTTTTTCTGCCTTCCAAATGCCTCAAGACAATACAAGACCATTCTATATTATTTCTATATCCCCTTTACAGGAAACCAGTGGACACAATAAACAAATGAAAGAAGCCATCCAAATACGTATTTGTTTTAGGAATTCTTCCTGTTTTTTATTCTATTTCTTAGGAGTTGCTTGCGGTCTATGTAGTTAACTGTCCAGGTCAGTTTTCTTGAAATGAAACTGACCAAAATTTTAAATTACATACTATAAATTATTCTAGGGTTGCGAACGATTGAGATAATTGTAAGTAGGCCAGTTCAACAGGAATAAAATATTAGCAGTATCATCAGGAAATCAACAACATAGGTTTAGATTATTATTTGTGTGGGACTTGAAGAGAATTTCTGGTCTGTAACAGTAACAATCTGTTGAACATTTTGAAACCAAGTCAAGTCTATGCTGATGAAGAACACTTGTATTCTAGTTCTTAAAACATTGCTGCTTTTCAGGTGAAATCAAAGGGTATCAGGATTGAATGAAACAAGACAACCCAGAAACTTACTGATATTAGGTTGGCTTTGTGTAGCTTATTTAGCTTAGCACCAAACCGTCCTAATTAAGATCCTTAACTCTCTGAAGTTCCCTAGTAGTCGTTTCTCCAGTATGTTCGAGTTGTTCCTCGGTTTGCTGGTATTAAGCTTCATTATTTTTTCAAGTAAGGGCCAGCAAAACTACTCTGGACTTTCAGCTCTAGATTGCAAAGCAAATGATGAAACAGGGCCGTCCTCTGCATTTCTTTACACCTGCAATGCAGAACAATCCTGTAAAACCTTTCTCATATTCAAATCTCAAGCTTCTTGCAAGTCGGTGCGTGATATCTCAGCCCTGACATCAGCGAATTATAGGGAATTGGCCAGAATCAACGATGTTAAAACTGTGTCAGTTTTTCCTGTCAACCAAGAGGTTATAATTCCTGTAACTTGTACTTGTTCAGGCAAGTATTATCAGGCCAGCACCACTTTTCCTGTATCTGTCACAGAAGGGACCTATTATCAGATAGCGACTAAGGCTTATGAAGGACTTACCACATGCGCTTCGCTTTTGCGTGAAAATCCTTACGGGGAGTACGATTTGTATCCCGGTATGGAACTGCAGGTCCCTCTTCGTTGTGCTTGTCCTACGACGAATCAAGCTTTCGACGGTACCAAGTATCTGCTGACTTTGCCACTCAGTTCTGACGACGAAATTGCTGATATTGCTCAAAGGTTCAAAACAACCAAAGAGAGTATACTTGAAGCAAATGGCTTGGGAGAAAACCCAGATCTTCATCCTAACACGACTATTCTGGTTCCTCTGCCTAATTCACCAATGAGTTCAAACACTTCAATTCATGGAAGTCCGCCGCAGATTTCTCCTCCGGTAATTGTTGGTTCTGAAGCACATAAATCAAAGAGAAAATTGATTGAAATCGTTGCACTGGCCTCAAGTTGTTCTTTCCTCGTGGTGAGTATCAGTCTAGCCGTCGTCCTTGTACGTCGTAAAAGGAGAAAAGACGACTCTCGAGCTAGCGGTCCACGCAGAAAATGGTTCTCCCTGGAAGATATTCGTGTTGAAATTGCGAGTTTCGAGAAAGGATTGAAAGTTTTCGAAATTGAGCAAGTGAAAAAAGCTACTGATAACTTCAGTCCGGAGCGTACGATTAAGGGTTCTGTGTATTCCGGAGAGTTTGGTGGAGAGATTTTCGCTGTGAAGAGAATAAGCAAAGATGTGTCGAAGCAAGTGAAGATTTTGAAGAGAATCAACCACTTCAATTTGATTAAACTCCACGGTCTTTGCGAATATGGCGGCTGTTACTATCTCGTGTTTGAGTACATGAAAAATGGATCTTTGAGAGAGTGGCTTTCTTCTACCAAAAGATGTGAAGAAAACGAAACTTGGCATAGGAGGATTCAGATTGCTATAGATGTTGCTAATGGATTGCATTACCTCCACAGCTTCGCCGAACCTGCCTACGTTCATAAGGACATCAAGTGCAGCAACATTCTGCTCAACAGCAATCTAAGGGCAAAGATTGCGAACTTCAGTCTTGCAAGAGCAGCAACAACGAACGAGACCAAACATGTTGCAGGAACTAGAGGTTACATGGCACCTGAATATATAGAGGCAGGACAAGTGACTCCCACGATCGATGTCTATGCTTTTGGAGTTGTTCTGTTAGAACTCATCACAGGAAGAGATGCTGTTTTCATGCAAGGGGGAAGAGAAGTACTACTTTCAAAAACAATAGTTTCAATTATGGAAAAAGAGAATCCAGAAGCTGGGTTGGATTCGTTCATTGATCCTAATCTCAAAGGAAGTCCTGAGACAGAATTTGCTTTGAGATTAGCCAAAGTAAGCGTGGCCTGTCTGAGACAAGAACCTGCAAGAAGGCCAGGTATGGAGGAAGTAGTTTCAAGTCTGTTGAAAATTCAGGTAGATTTAAGGAAATCAGAATCTGGGGTTAGCGTCAGCAGTGATACAGTCTCACTATGGTGCCCATACATAGAGGAAACGAATTCAGACTAAGGATCAGTTTCAACGTAACAGATAATTCCATATAGTTGTATTACAGTGTTCTTGTTTCATCTATGAACGTGCATATTACAAATCTAATTAACATATTCTTCTTGATGATTGGTATCTGCAACTTCCTTTCCTCTAGGGATTGTCTCTGGAGCTGCTGTGTAAGGAGAAACTGAATTTCTCTAAATTATAAAGAATCTTGAAACCAATAATTTTCACACACCTGGATTTAATGAAGTAGACGTGATGTTTGATCTTGATAACGGTTACCTTCTTTGCGTAGAAAAATTGATTTCTCTCCCTTTCTCCATTTCTTTAGTTTACATATTCTTTTATGATGGATGCGTAAGTTTTTCTTAACCGTGTAAATTAGGGCACAGAGAGGACCAATTTTATATGTCCTTTCTTTTAATCTGATACGTCCATTAAGTATCAATGTATAATTAATTAACGAATTAGAATTTTCTATATTAATAATTTTCCGTAATAATATCAAATTTGAGTAGTTGTATCTGAATGGAAAGTTACAAGCCTCAATCCCTAATTTTTAGGCCACTTTAGAAAGTTGTTTTATAGCAACTTCCAACTTTCTCCCACTTAGCCTAAAATTGGATGAAACTAATACATAAGTATGATGCATTTGCAATTAAGCACCAAAACTCATCATCAAAATATCATAATTATCTAAATATGATAAAACACTAAATTTGGGTTATGACGGTTGTATATTTATCATATAACATACTCCCTTCTATATACCACAAACACCAGTGTTTTACCATACTAGAATTATAAATGAGACATAAATTCCTTAATTATATCATATTTGACTAGTTGTATCTGAATGGGAAGTTACTTGTTGGCCTCCGAAATTTTTCGTTTAGTTAAGCATGATTTAAATAAATTATGAGGTCATGATAGAATAATTTTTGGAGTTTAATTATTTATTACAACGTTAGTAGGATTTTATTACACTGGTTAGTTAAATTAAAGTAGTAAGAATGTATTGAGGGCAATTATGGCATGTCACTTAAGTTTCAAAACCATGAAGCATTAAAGGAAAGGTAGGGTTGACATTTTACACTCATTAAGGGTATAATTGGAAGAGGAAAATGTTGTCTTGTTCTTTAGATGAAGAAAAACGTGAATGAAGGGAGAGAATGAGAGAAAAATAAAAAAGAGAAAGAGAAGCGAGAGAATTTCGGCCATTAGAAAGAAAAAGAAGAAGACAAAATTAGGTTTTATCTTTTCTTAGTTTTCAAGAGTGATTTTGAGATTATTCAATAAGAGAAAAAGAAAGAGGAAGAGAAGAGCTTCCATTTGAGCAAAAAGTCTCTTTATTTGTTGAAGATTCAAGGTAAGTCCATTTTTAATCCTTTGAAATTTGGAAGAAATTTTGGTTCATGAAGCTTAGGAAAGACATGGGTTTAAGTATTCTAGAATCAATTTTTAGTAAATATGCTATTTGGATTCCCAATTTGTATTCCCATTAAATTGGATTTTTGCCAATGTTAAAGGAAATCAAGAGAGGCAAGAGAAGCAAGAGGAGGGACATTTTTAAGCAAGTTTTTAAGCAAGGAATCTAGGTGGGTTACTGTTTATATTTTGAGTTAATGAGCCATGAGTATTTTCCTAATCAATAGACTTAAATGATTTCAATTGCTTTATAAATGTTGCATTTATTACTTCTTAAATGATTTAAGTATTTGCTACATGTTTGGTACATGAATCTTGATGATGATTCATGAAATGATGATGGAAATTGTATTTGAAATATATCATGCTTATGAAAATCATGTTTCCTAAATGTGCCTTTTATGCAATATGTTTACAAGTCATGAAATTCATGTTTGTGTGGGTTTATGGTGTCCATCATGTTATGTCACGTGCACGTTGACTATGTTAAAGGCTTCTCCCACCTGCTCGCTAGTGGCATGAAGCTCCATTCTGGACTCCCTCATGTTTATTGGAGCTTTGCAAGAACTCCCTCATGTATATGGTTTAGCTGCAAGGCTTCTCCATCATGTTTATATGGACTACCCAAACCATTATGTTTGCTTATGCTGTGTAAGATTTGTCTGACAAGTTTGAGAAATACATATTTTATGGTTTCAATGCATTTTACCACGACATGAATATTTTCAATGGTTTTGTTTGTTTCTCTGCTATAAAATTGTTACCCACGAGCTTTTAGCTCACCCGTCTCCTCCCTATCTCTGGGTAACAAGCAAGAGATCGAGTGATCGAGAGTCGAGGCACCACTCCATAAGTTAGTATATGAAAACTCAAGGCTTTACCTGCATTTCCAATATTACTTATTCATGTATATTTTGTATTTTGTATTATGAGTCCAACAATGTAATTGTGTCCTGAAATGCTCATTAAAGCTTTGTAAAACTCCACTCTTTTGAAGTTAACGAAATATATTTATGTTTTACTCATGATTTTTCAAGCTTCGACATTGCATTTTCAAGCATTCATAGAGGTAAAATCTGTGTTCTTTCTTCACGGAAATAACTGTATTAATCTAGGTTGTATTAGATAAAATTGTCTTCTTAGAAGTTGTAGTTTATCCTCTTAGCTTTCCAATGATATAAAGTTTGTAATTTTTGGACATCGGAGTTGAGAGATATGCTTTTTACTAGTTAGTGATGCTGCACATAGTGCATGCTGGACACTTCATATCCCTTTTCTAACTTGATTCAACAGAAAAAGAGTACTATGATGTCTTGAACTGGGAAGAATTAGTGTGATAAGTTAGAGATGAAATGAAGGTGATAAAGAGAGTTGAACATGTGTAGAAATTTATGATGAATGTGTATACGTTTGAATGTTATGTTTTTAGGTTTATGACCAAACATAGATTATGATTTGGTTGTTAATGATATTGAGCTGAAATGGAAGTGAAAATGAAGGGAAATAATGTGGAAATTAAAGTAGGAATAGATGTGTTAGGTATAACTTGTAGGAGTGAGAAATCTGGAAATTGGCCAGTAAATATCCGTTGGGCGGACCTTCTTGGGAATTCTAGTGTTCCAGCTCCGTTCATATCCGTTTGGAGGGATATACATGTCCGCTGGCAGATATTCTCAGGATACCTACATAAATGTACAATTTTGACCCTTTATATGGCAAAATCTCTCTTTACGGTCTTCATGGAAGTTGTAGAACTCAAAGTCCTTTTTGAAACTGTACTTGAATGACCTTGATCCGACATCCATAGTGAAAGTTATGCTTTTTGTCCCAAATCATGTACATTTATAAATTGTGGACTTATCAATACTTTCCTATGATACTTTTAGGCTTGAATGGAGCTTAAAATGTACTCAGTTTGATGTGGAAATAAGAGATAAAATGAGTGATATGTTTAGGGTGACGATTAGGATGTAAACATAAGAATTGATTGTCGTATTTCAAGTGTCCAAATATGAAATTTTGGGATGTTATGAGAATGAAGATGAACCTATGATGGCTAATGAGATTTCATAAAAACCCTATAGAGTAATGCGCTCACATTTGACTTACGAGTTAGACTCCGAAAAGGAGGCCTAACATTACTAGCCTCAATCCCTAATTTTTAGGCCACCTGAGAAAGTTACCTTATGGCAACTTCCAATATTCTCCACTTAGCCTAAAATTGGATGAAACTAATGCATAAATATGATGCATTTACAATTAAGCATCAAAACTCATCCTCAAAATATCATAATTGTTACGGAATCAGAGAAGGGAAAATGGGGACTGCAAAATATGATAAAACACTAAATGTAGGTTATGGCGGTTGTATATTTATTAAATCACGTATTCTCATCCATATGCCACAATTGTATATTTATTACATCACGTACTCTCTTCCACATACCAAAAACACCAGTATTTTACTATATTATATCTATAAATGACACGTAAATTTCATCATAATCTACAGTAATGTTTCTAGTAAATTCAAGTTATGACATGTTATAATACAATTATGTGCACATTATAACTAGAAGCAATATGGTGCATATCAAAAACACATCAATGAGCTCAACATGTCAACTTCATTAAATGCATTACTCAAAAGGACAATCAAGACTCATTCTTTGTACATGTTCTTTAAATTTCTTTGGTTGTAAACCTTTAGTTTATGGTTCTTCTATTATGAGATCTGTTCTAATATGTTCAATAGACATTCTCTGTTTCTGAACCTCCTTTTTGACAGCAAAATACTTTAGTTCTATATGTTTGGCACCTCTGGCGTATTTTTTGTTTTTAGAGAAGAACACTGATGTAGAATTACCACAATAAATTTTCAGCTGCTTAATAATGCTGTCGACAACCCTAAGTCCTGAAATAAAGTTCCTCAGCCATAAGTTTCTTCAAAACATGCCACAAATTTTGTTTCCATAGTGGATGAGGATAAAGAAAATAAGTAATGTTGTGATTTCAATGAATTAATTCCCACATTTTATTGATAGAAATTATGTGTTATATAGAAAGTGGAATAGAAGCTAATTTAGGAAACACCTATACGGTAATGCTAGAATTGTGTTAATTATTACAAGAGACAGTTATATAATATAAAATTAAAATCAGCTTCAAATAAAGAATTGATGATCATATATTTTTCATGATTTCAGGCTAAACATGCTCTGTTTTGACTTGAGAAGAATTCACACATGTTTCCCTTATATGCCCCCGTAAGATTGGGCTTCCATCGGTAAGACCAATCTTGATACGTAACAATTTTGTGTGCTGCTTTGACAGTGGCTTGATTAGCAGATCAGCTAATTGGTTTTGAGTGTGTACATGTCTTACTTGGAGGTTTCCTTTTTGGACTAGGTCACGCACAAAGTGAAGATCTATTTGAATGTGTTTCATGCGCGAATGATTTAATAGGTTGAAACTTAGATGTGTGGCTCCATGATTGTCATATAATAGATGGGGAGATTCTTTGAGTGGAAGTGCAAATTCTTTGAAAAGAGTAAAAAACCACATTGTCTCGGAAGTCGCATTAGCTAGTGCCCGGTATTTAACCTCGATTGTGGATCTTGCAACTGCACGTTGTTTCTTGGAGCTCCAAGAAATTGGATTAAGACCCAAGAAATTGATGTATGCAGAAGTTGACGTGCGTTCATCCATATTTCCAGCCCAATTGGCATCAGAGTATGTCTTTAGTACAGGAGTGCCAGCTTTGTGGATCTGAATACCATAAAAAATGGTTTGTTTTAAGCAGCAGAGGAGTCGTTTAGTGGCTGTCCAGTGATTTACAGTTGGCTTGTGCATAAATTAAGAGAGTTTGTTAACTGCAAATGAGATATCTAGACGTGTCAAGGAAAGATATTGAAGATTGCCAATTATTTGATGAAACTCAGAGCTGTCCACAGCAGCCATGCCATCAACCAATTTAAGGGATTAGGTTGTAGCGAGAGGGGTTGAAACATCTTTTGCACCACTCATACTTGTATTGTCTAAAAGCTCACAGATGTATTTATGTTGTGAGAGGAATAATTCTGCCTTTATAGGAATGACTTCAATCCCCAAGAAAAAATGAAGAGAATCTATATATTTGAGAGAAAACATGTCACCCAGCTGTTTAATAATGGAGGCTACTAGAGTTAGATTATTTCCTGTGATGACAAGATCATCAACATACACTAAGAAATAACAAAGAATAGAGTCATGACTGTAAATGAAGAGAGAAGAGTCTGCCTTGGAGTTTTGAAAATCCAATTGAAGAATGGCAGTTTTGAGGGCAGTGTACCAAGCTGGTGGGGCTTGTTTAAGTCCATAGATAGCCTTTTTTAGTCTGCAAACATGGTGAGGTTTGGACAAATCTTTAGACCCCGCAGGTTGTGCCATATAAACAGTTTCAGTTAATCTATCATTGAGAAAGGCATTATTAATGTCCAATTGCCTCAAATCCCATCCATTCATGATTGCAATAGATAACACAGCTCTAATAGTCGCAGGTTTAACTACAGGGTTAAAGGTCTCTGTGTAGTCAACACTAGGATGTTGATTGTAGCCCTTAGCCACGAGACGGGCTTTGAATCTATCAACAGATCCTTCAGCTTTCCATTTTACCTAAAATATCCACTTACACCTTACAAGTTTGCAATCTGAAGGTGGTAAAACAAGGTCCAAAGTCTTATGTTTCATTAGAGCAGTGAGATCAATAGACATGGCCTTACGCCAATAAGGTTGAGAAATGGCTTAGCTCACACTCATTGGTTAATGGTCTGAGGAAGAGGATGTTTTAACACTGTATGGATTTGTTTGGGTTTGAAATTTTGGTTCATTGATCTTGTGGTCATGGTGTGAGTGCATTGAGGATGAGGATTTGTTTGGTTAGGGTATGTGGAATCCAAAGTTGGGAGAGGATGATCGACACTGAGATGTGTATGAGAGGAAATTTGTGAGATTGTATTTGTAGATTTAAGGAAGACCTAGGCCGATTATCATATGGAGGAGTATTCGGATGGGTGGGGTGTTGATTTACAGCTTGCAAGAAATCATAAAGTAAAGACGCAGAGGGTTCGAAATTACCTGAGGAGGACGCAACGATGGCAGATGAGCCTTCCGGAGGTAGCAAGGTTGCTGGTGCGTTGGAGATCGTTGATGAGGACACTGCAGTCAGCTGGGCACCGAAGTGAAGAGGATGTAAATGGTGAGGTTCTCGAAGGTATTGCGTGGGCACGGAAGTCATGGGTGAGGATGGGCTAGAGTGTATTTGATTTTCATCAAATAACACGTGGTGAGAGATGAAGAATTTTTTTGTTTATCGCTTAAAACACTTGTAGGCATTTTAAATGAGTGAATATCTGAGAAAAATACAGGCTTTTGATTTTGGCTACATTTTATTTGAGTTATAGGCCCTTGTGAGAGGATAACAAATACACCCAAAATTTTTAAATTTTAAATAATTAGGTGATTGACCAAAAAGAGCTTCAAAAAGAGATTTGTTGTTGAGGAGAGGCATGGGTTGTCTGTTTATGAGATAAGAGGATGCTTGAAAAGTGTGGGGCCTATACGAAAAATCAAGATTTGCAGTATGAAGGAACTTAAGGCCCGTTTCAACTAGATGACGATGACGACATTCAGAGACACCATTTTGTTGTGAGGGGTGGGGAGCAGTAGTGAGGTGAGTTATGCCATTAAGTAAAAGATATGATTTTAAAGCAATAAACTCACCTCTATTGTCAGAATATAGTGCTTTGATGGATTTTTGAAAGCGGGTTTCAACAAATTTTTTGAAATGCAGAAAATTGTAGAAACACCGGATTTAGTGGCCATTAGACAAACCATATATATTTTGTAAAATGATCAACAAAAACAAGGTAATATCGTGATCCATCAATCCCAATATAACTAGCAGGTCCCCACACATCCATGTAAATAAGATCAAGGGGCTCATGGCTTTGGAGACTTGTGACACGAAAAGGTTGTTGATGTGCTTTATTAATAAAACATAAATGACATGATGAAAAATTTTTGTACGAGGAAATAGGATGAGAAAAATTCTTGACAAGATGATGTATAATTTTGAGAGAAAGATGCCCAAGATGCGTGTGCCATCTAATGGAGGTCTGGTCATGCACATTAGTAACCTTTTTGGACGCCATCAGTGATCTGGGAAGGTGTAGATGTCATTGTTACATGCTCCTTTTAGTAGGATCACCCCCGTGATCTTGTCCTTCACAAGAAAATAAAAAAGATGAAATTTGACAAAGATGTCATTTTGTAAAAGTTCGGTGCGGAGAGTGTAAAGCCAAAGAACCAATGTGTGAGACGGCCAAACTTGAACCATCACCGAGAATTACTTCGTCAATTCCATCATATTTGGAATGAATAGATAAATTGGAAAGATCACCTGTGATATTGTGAGAAGCTGATAAATCAAGTAGCCAATTTTTATCCTTTCCCGTAGAAGTGGTAGCACAATTGATAGAGGCATTCTGTGAATAAAATTGAGGACAGGACTTGACAATGTGGCCCAACTGGTCACAAAGTTGGCACTTGGGCTGATAGCGTCGAGTAGTATTATTGAGCTTATCGGAGTTTGTGTTAGGGTATCGTCCATCACGTTAGGCTCTATTGAAGTGTCGACCTGGACTAGAGCCTTGAGACCCATGGGAATGATCATGTTGCTTAAAAAACTGCTGGTGTCTCCACCCATTTGCAGATGACTTCGTCTTCGTAAAGTTAACAAATGCAACTAAGTTCTGCGTTGCAGCTTCTAGGTGCCTCAGATAAGCCTCGTGTCCAACCAGCAGATCGTGTAACTCCTCAAAGGTTAGTGATGATTCTCAGGCACGAATAGGTGCTACAATCTCCTGAAAATTTGGACCTAAACCATTCAACACATAAAGGGTTAGGTCATCATCCGAAATTGAATGATCTATGATGGCTATTTCATAAGCCAAATTCTTCACAGCATGGAGATATTCTGTGATGGTCCGATTTCCACACTGGATTAAAGTGAGTTCCTCTTTTAACTGCATTGCACGAGTTCTAGATCGGCTAGCATATAGATGAGTGAGCTTTTTCTAAGCTTCATGGTAGGATTTAGTCATAGTAATGAGAAGTGTGATGGAAGGAGATGTAGAGGCTAAAATCGCACTCAAGATAAGTTTATCCTGTTGGACTCAGTGGGTCTTACACAGCTCTTCAGCAGTGGTACCGTCTGAAGAGGGACACCGAAAGGTGCCTTGACATAGTCGAGTAAGTCATAGCTAATAAGGAGTGCTTCAAATTGAGCACGCCATTAAGGAAAGGTGGAGGGAGTTAATTTTTCATTGATTTGGGCAGTTATATTGAGAGCAATAAGGGGTTTTTTGACGCGGAAGGGGGTTGGGTGTTGATGGTAAAGTTGGGAGTTTGATCAGAGGAGGAAGACATTATAACGACTTGGATCGGGGGCTCGGTGGAGATTGGCTCTTCTAATACGATAAAGAAAATAAATACTGTTATGATTTCAATGAATTAATTCCCACACTTTATTGATAGAAATTCTGTGTTATATACAAAGTGGAAGAGAAGCTAATTTAGGAAACACATATACGGTAATGCTAAAATTGTGCTAATTGTTACAAGAGACAACTATGTAATACAAAATTAGAATCAGCTTCAAATATAGAATTGATGACCAAATATTTGTCATGATTTCAGGCTAAACATGCTCTGTTTTGACTTGAGTAGAATTCACGCATCTTTACCTTATAGAGGCAATGACAGATTGTTTATCACTTTTCCATGATATTGCTCCTTCGGTAAGAAAGAACAAATAACCATAAGTTGACTTTCTATTGTCAATGCATTTAGCAAAATCTGAATCTGAGTATCCAATCGCTTCCAAGTGATTCGATCTTCTATACATGAGCATGTAATTCTTTGTTCCTGAAAAATATCTTAAAACTTTCTTTGCAGCTTTCCAATGATCAATTCTGGGGTTACTTTAATATCTGCTTAGCATTCCAACTGCAAAACTGATATCCGGTCTTATACAGGTTTTTGTATGCATTAGATCCCCCCTCCCATAGAAGCATAAGGAAATGATTACATTGACTTTCTTTCTATATCATTTTGTGGACATTGCATAAGACTAAATTTATCTCCTTTTTAAACTGGAACAATTTTAAAAGAATATTTTTGCATATTAAATTTCTTTAGAATTCTTTCAATATAGGCTTTTTAAGACAATCCCAACAGTCCTAGTGGTCTATTATAGAATATTTCAATTTGAAAATTTCCTATCACATAGGATGTCTCTCTCATATCTTTCATTTCAAAATTCTTTGAGAAATAATCTTTTGTCTCATGCAATATACCCAAATCATTAATAGCAAGCAAGATATCATTAACATATAGGACCAAAAATAAAAATTTTCTTCCACTGATCTTTAGGTATATCCAACAATTAACAAGATTTTTCCAAAACTGAAATAGGTGATGGTATCATTAAACTTAATATACAATTGCCTAGAAGCTTGTTTAAGTCCATATATTGATTTTTTAAGTTTATAGGCCGTATGACCTTTTCCTTCAATGGAAAAACCTTCAAGTTGGTCCATATAAACTTCCTCTTCAAGATTTCCATTCAAAAAGGTTGTTTTCACATCCATTTGGTGTAACTCTAAATCAAAATGAGCTACCAATGCCATAATAATACGCAATGAGTCTTTCTTTGAGACAGGTGAAATTGTCTTTTTTATAATCAATATCATCCTTTTAAGTATATCCTTTGACAACAAATCTAGCCTTATATTGTTCGATATTGCCATTCGAGTCAAGTTTGGTCTTGAAAACCCATTTACACCTAACTCGATTGGAATCTTCTAGCAATTCAACAATATCCCAGACTTTGTTATCATTCATGGATTTTAACTCTTCTTTCATAGCATCAACCCACTTTTCAGAATGAACACATTCTATGGCTTGTGACAATGGAATCGAATCTTTATTAATTCTAATATAAAGATCTTATTCTTATAAATAAACTTCATAGTCACTTGAAATAGTTGTTTCCTTATTCTTTGAGATCTTCTCAAAGGTATTTCTCGTGCCTCATTTGCTTTATAACTGTGTGAGTTAGTTTCTTTAAGGGATGTTTCGTCATTTAACTGTTGTTCATTGTTGTCAATATGTTCTTCAACAATTGGAACAACACTTGGAAAAATAATGGACGAAGGTACACTTACAGATAAAGGAACATTTAACTTTACTTCCTTTATGTCCACAGTTCGTTGTTCCCCACTCCCACTAACTTCACTATTTTCAATAAATTTTGCATTATCAGTTTTCATTATTCTTGGACTATGGTTTGGATAATAAAATATATACTTTTAGATTTCTCTGAATAATCGATAAAGTAACCACTAACAGTTTGAGAATCTAATTTTCTTTCATATGGATTATAAGCTCTTGCTCTACTGAGCAACCCTAAACATGTCGGTGCCTTAAACTAGGTTTCCTATTTGTCCATAACTCAGAAGGAATTTTTGGAACCGCCTTACTAGAAACCCTATTCAGGAGGTACATGGTTGTTTTTAGTGCATACATCCACAAGGATTTGGATAATGATGAATTAATTATCAGGCTCCTAATCATATCCATCAACATTCTATGACACCTTTCTGTCATACCATTTTGTTGAGGTATGTATGGCACATATGCCATGCCTTTCAAGAAGTTTAGAAAATTGACCTGGACATTGCTTTGTTTCATCATATTTCCCTAAATATTTACCACCTCTATCAAACCTTACAAT
>JANQAP020000158.1:980192-996341 GCA_026874005.2 Erythroxylum coriaceum
CTTTCAGCCACTCCAGTCTTGTAATTACTAAACTTTGGTCCTGTGTTTATAGTTGAATGCGATGCATCTGGAATAGGGATTGGCGCTGTTTTGCAACAACAACGGCTCCTGATTTCTTTCTTTCTCAGGAAATTGGCTTATCGACATTTGAAGCTACCAACCTATGAACGAGAATCAATCAAATTAGCTAGAGTAGTTCAACACTGGATGTTGTACTTGTGGGGAAGAGTATTCGTTATTAAAACTGATCATTACAACATTAAATACCTGCAACAAAGGCTGGTCAGTTCCCCCCAGCAACTTTGGGTTAGCAAGTTGTTGGGACTCGATTTTCGGGTCGACTACAAAGCTGACTCTCTTAACCGAGCAGTAGATGCATTGTCTAAGCGTGATGAGGACACTCTGCTTCTTTGTGGTATTTCAAGTCTCCGAGTCACCTTATTGGACGGCATCAAGTAGAGTTGACAGAGTTCACTGAGTTAAAGGCTCTGGTCCAGAACATTTAGTTAGGTTGAGCAAACCCAAATTGGGCTTTCACAAATGGACTCGTGATGTATAAGGATCGGGTATACTTATTGGCTAATTCCCCTTTGATTCCCTCCATCATTTCCAGCGTTCACAACTCCACACATGAAGGGATCCAAAGAACACTCCATCGCGTCCAAGTTGATTTCCATTGGCTAGGAATGAAAGCGTCTATTAGGGAGTTTATTCAAAATTGTTCAATCTGCCAGCAAAACAAGTGGAACATTTGCTTCTAGCTGGTCTCCTATGGCCCCTTCCGATTCCAACGCAGATATAGGCTGATATTTCCATGGATTTTGTGGATGGGTTGTGCAAAGTTGGAGGAAAATCAGTCCTTTTTGTTGTGGTAGATCGCATCTCCCAAGTATGCTCATTTCACTCCCCTTTCTTATCCCTATAGCGTTACTTATGTTGCCCATGTGTTTTTCACTCAAAATTTTCGTTTACATAGGTTACCTGAAATTATTTTAAGCCATCGGGATCCAATATTTACTAGTAACTTTTGGAAAGAATTATTTCGCTTAAGTGGTATAGCCTTAGCTTTTTCGTCTGCATATCATCCTCAATCGGATGGTCAAATTGAGGTGGTGAATCACACTATCGAGATGTATCTTAGTTGTTTTGTAGGGGATCAGCCAAAAAAATGGGTTGATTGGATTTCTTGGTTTGAATATTGTTATAACACAGCCTATCATTCTTCTTTCAGAGCTATGCCCTTCCTAATCTTCCTCGCTACTTGTCCTATGAACCTGGTTCTACCCGTTTGGAGGAAGTTGATCGTTCATTGCAAGAACGAGATGCTTTTTTGGGTGAGATACATCATTGTTTACAACAGGCTGAATTCTGAATGAAGCAGGCCTATGATTAGCATCATCGGGAGCTGTCATTTGAACCTGGACAGTTTCTTTGATTGAAACTACAGCCTTATCGGCAGAGGTCTTTAAGGAAATGGACTCTTCATAAGTTGGCTCCTAAGTTTTATGACCCATTTAAGGTTTTGCAGTGAATTGGTGAAAGTTGCTTATCAGTTAGAACTTCCTGAGCATAGTAGGATTCGTGGTGTTTTTCACATTTCATTGGATGTTTTTCATTACCATTGGATGAAGCAACCTGGGTTCCCTTGACTGAGTTCCAGGATACTTATTCAGAATTCAAGCTTGAGGACAAGCTCTTAGTTAAGGAGGGGAGAATGTTATGGACTCTTTTACTGGGAAGAAATACAGTCGCAAACAATAGCAGTAATTCCTTTAATATTTTTATTATTTAGAAAGAGAATATTATTATTCTTTATTTAATGGCTGTCTTTTAGGTAGTCTTCCTAAATAAGGATTCTTACTTTAAGTAAGGATTCTTATTTTAAAATAAAGATTGTTACCTTTGCACTTAAGTCCTTTCTCTGTTTAAGGGAGGACAATATTTAATGAAGTATCATTATTCTGAGTCAAGAAAAGTGCAGAGGGAGTTGGTGATCTCGTACAAATCTCCATTGGAAAATCTTTCAAAATAGGTTCTTTAAAGTGTGAAAGGACTAGGAGAAATCAAGAAGACTTTCCCACTAACAGACCTGTGACGAGATCCATTTCACGGCCTGTTAACATCAGGTGCTTGAAAATAAGAAGTACTGAACTTTAGTTACTTGTTTTGTATTGAGCTCTCTTGCCTTTCTTAGATGAAGACCTTCATTTTTCGTTTAAAGCTCTTAGAGTTGTTTGTTTAAAGAATGCTGGTTCTTTTAAATCTTCCTCTTTCACCAACCATATGGGAGTATTCAAGAAGTGGATGTGTGGACATTGTAGTCATTTATATGTGTAATTTATTAGTTAATGACATTGTTATTGATTTGTTTGAAGATGCTTGAGTAATTACATGGGGCTGAAATGTTTTTGAGGTAAAAGGTTGCTGGTGCGGTGTTTCTGGGGTGCTTATAATTTGCATGTTTACTTTATGGTGCAGATTTTTTTTGAAGCTATACTTGAAGATGGATTTTTCACGTTCTGCTTGAGATATAGATTGTATGGAATTGCAGTTAGGCCCTTGTTTTACCCATTTGTTGCTGAAACTTGGTTCTTTGTGTTTGTGTACTTGTTGTTTGCCAGATGATTTGAGTTTTTTGTTGGTTCCTTGTCCGGTGGCATCCTTGTGCATATGGAAATGGTGGATGCATTCTGTTGTTCTGTTGGTACAAGCTTGGTTTGAAGAATTTCAAGTTTATTGGTTGTGCTTCTCTCCTTCTGAATGTAGTCGCATTTGCATCTCTTTCTTTCGGACTTGTTTTGTTGTGAGCATACTGTTATTCTTATTTATTCAGATTTTTGTAACTAGTTGAAGCTTCTATTGATGATGTGTTAGATGTGAAACATCAATTTTCGTCTATATAGATGTTTTTGCATTACTGTCTTGTTGATTCTTTCTTCTTGTGTTGCAATACCTGTGATGATTTTGTTCTAATTGTCTTTTATTACAATTTTCAGTCTATTTTTCTTGTTTCCTTGAAAATTTGGGGTTCTTTGTGATAATAACTATCATGATGACCGCGTATACGATATATGGCTTGCATGTACACTCTGTTACTGCTGTCCTTTATTCGGCGACAATCATACACGTTTTTTTGCAATTTTTGCATTGGTGTGTTTAGGTGCTTATATGATTTGTGTGTAACTCCGCCTGTAGTGGATGTGGAATTCACACAGCCGGCCCCAAGCCCGGGCAAAGGAGGAGGGCATGCAAATAGTTAGAATACAAGATCAGAGTGCGATGTTTGATAGTAGATACATGATGAGTGGATTATTATGACTTTTATTTTTTGTTGAATTTAGGTATGAATGTAAATTGGCAGTGTTTCCTTTGCACTATGCTATTCATCCTGTCTCATGGTACTTTTCAAAATGGTTCAAATTTATCCCAAATCAGAGATGTCCTTTTTTTTTAGTTTTTTTTTCTGGAGCTGGAAGCAACTCACAAATTGGTGGCTATCTGCGGACGGTATACTATCATAATTTATAAGCTAAAACGATTTATGGCCCTATATTCTGGATTGGCAAGATGATCGTAACACATATGCGCTTTTGCACCGGAAATCATGTTTCCATAATTCCATTTATTCATAATGGACTTGTCAACATTGTTTCATGTGGCGTCATCTTCACTTCCTCGACCCAGAAAAAGAATTTATGGGTGTCAGGAGGAAAATGGGCTGTTGAGTGAACAAAACTCCAAATGGTTGCTTTGAACCATGGTCATACATGGTACGTGATATTGTCCATAGATCTTATGATATGTATATTTTTTTCATGATTAAAGGAACTGGAAATGAAACGGTTGGTTCATCTATGGAGTTGGTGCAGGTATACAATAAACGACGAAAGTAAGGTGGATTAGGTGGCCAAAACAATTAGCGGAATGAGTAATGCATTAAACAGATCTTCGCAGGCGAGAGAAACTATTTGGATTTCCTCTAATTGGAAGTTGCTGGTCAGTATACAATGGTGTGCAGGGTCATCTTCTGCATTGCAATTTCCCTGGCGGTACTGGCGGTTGTTCTCTTGACTTTGCTTTCATCAGTACCTCACAATCATCCCTCTAATAATAGCCAGTCCAGGCCTTGGCTGGCCTTATCTCTGTACCTCCAACAACCTCACGTTCCAAGCTCAAACTCCCACCCAATACCACAAGCAGATGCTGAAGCATTCATCTTCCGTCGAATCCTGACAGAGGGACCTGAGAACACTTCTCGGGTCGTTGGAAAGGCTCAAGGCTTTATAATCCCAGTCGAACAATTTGCACATTCAGCTTTCAATATTATCTATCTGACATTTGACACACCTGAATTCTCTGGTAGCCTTAGTGTTCAGGCCGAGCGTGTCGCACACAAAGATAAAGAAGAGCTCACAGTCGTTGGTGGCACTGGTTCGTTTGCCTTTGCACGGGGCTTAGCTGTCTTCGCACAGACCGATCGTCAGCCTCTTGACACGGATGCAACTTACCATCTACAGCTTCAGCTTCGGTGAAGGACCCTCACGTTCTTTTAACACATTATACGTGTCAATTTTCCTCATTTTCTTCAAGAATCCAATCTTATCACGGTGAATCTATAGTACACTTACTATTTTTCATATTAAATGTATATAATAATTTATAAATTGTATTTTGAATAAATTAATTAATAAACTAAAATTAAATAAAAACTTAATTTAATTAGTATTTACTTATCTAATGTATTTTCCTTTCTAACTGTTATTTTATTTTTCTGCAAGTTGAATCTCTGTTTAGAGCTGGTAGATCATTCGTCAAAAATTTTTTTATTAGATTATTATAAAATTAGTTAAAAATTAAATAAATTTAAAGAATTTAAAAATGGTTAAAGAAGATTATCAATAAGTATAAAGTTTAATTAAAAAAGAAGACTATTAATTAATTTTTATTTATAAAATTGATTAATTAAAAAAATGAGTGAATAATTAATGAATCGATAGATTTTTAATAAAGAAAATTATTAAATTAAATTGAATTAAAAAATTAAAAATTAAATTAAAAAATTAAAAATTGACCAGATTAATTTGATTTTTAAAACATCTCAAGTAACAAATCATAATATCTAAATTAAAAAAGAAATGCCAAAAGGGTTAAGAGCCAATAGTGAAAAGACTCCGTATTTCATTAGTCCCACAGTCACAAAACAGCGATTCGGAATTATCGGACCAAAACCGAACCCGTCAACCGCCAATGTAGTCGTCACGCATATAAATCAAATCATTGATGTTGATGCCGTGTGAAGGCGACACCTGTCCTCATCCAGCACGTGAAAATCAGAAAAAAAGAAAAAAGGAAGGAGCACCATATAAATGGAAAATTGTAAAACTAAAAACGTAAAAACGGGAAAGATGCAAAAATTGTTGCTCTAGTCTTTGTTATCCCATCTCTCTACCTGCCTTTGAATCTGTAACCTCTTATCTGAGACTCGCTTTCTGACACCAGAGATGGCGAAATCGAGTGCCGACGACGAGGAGCTAAGGAGAGCTTGCGAAGCTGCCATCGAAGGCACCAAGCAGAAGGTCGTCTTATCCATCCGCGTCGCCAAAAGCCACGGCGTTTGGGGAAAATCCGGCAAATTTGGTCGCCAAATGGCGAAGCCTAGGGTTCTTGCTATCTCTGGCACGTTCCTCTATGCTTTGATCATTCTAATCCTTTGTTTTTCTCCATTTTGCATCCGTTTCTTGTGTGAATTCTTATTGCCTAGCGCATTGCAAAGAAATAGAGCGTTATCATTTGTAGAATGAGCTCTAAGGTGGAAAAAATGTTCGTGTTTGACCCGTGTAGCAGAAAGGCTTTGTTTGGATACCACACGTTTCGTTGAATCTAATGTTTGGTTGTGAACTGTGCAGATCAAATTCAGCTCTTTTATTGACGAGATGAGCGTGTAGCAATAGTGTTAAGTTGAAATGTATATGGTGTACTACTATTCTCGGAGTTGCATATAATTTTGTTGAATTTACTGTTTTCGGA
The DNA here is from genome assembly GCA_026874005.2 of Erythroxylum coriaceum. Classification (NCBI taxonomy): domain Eukaryota; kingdom Viridiplantae; phylum Streptophyta; class Magnoliopsida; order Malpighiales; family Erythroxylaceae; genus Erythroxylum; species Erythroxylum coriaceum. The sequence continues at coordinate 986,220 of JANQAP020000158.1, forward strand.
CATACTGTTACCTGCGTAATAGAATTTTTATTTTCTGGAGTAGAACTATTTTAATGTTTGTGTAGGGTACGTATGGCCAGCGTAATGAGGTTTAAAGAGTTTTAATCTACCTTCTTTTATCTTGAAGCTTTGCTTGCCTGGATCAGCATGGGGAGAGGGTCTAATTTAGCACTTCTCACCTGATGTGATCAATTGTTTTTGCTTTAGAATTCGGATGCGTGAAACTCGTACTGTTGCTTGCTTGGAGTTTCATTACCTGTTGCTTATCTTTGTTGAAACATTGCTTCATTGTTTACAGAATAAAGCTAGAGGATGCCTTTGTTGACTAGTGGGTCCTCTATTTTGTTGTGCTGATTGTTTATTCACTTCAATTGAGTTGTGTCAGCGATTGTATTCATTTTCTTTAAGCTTTCATAGGTTCTGTTGGCAATATCTTGTCATTTCATTTGCATGGTATTGACGGTGAGATGCTTCATTTGTGCAGTGAAATCAAAGGTCCAAAGGAGTAAAGCATTTCTTCGAGTCTTAAAATATTCCACAGGAGGAGTTCTTGAGGTATGATTAGTTTGAGTATGTTATTGTCTAAAGGAGTTTCAGTAAGTTCAGACAATAGGATAAGAAAACAAAAGAAGAAGGCTGGAAAATTTCTATGGCCTACAACTACTTACTTGTGGGCCTGAGGCGTTGGTATATGGGCAATTCTTTTACCCTGCCTGTCTTATCCGTAGATGTAACAGTTAAAAATGGGGTAAAATTTCTGATCTTCTGATGCTGATACCACTGTACCATAACTTAAGTGTTTGAAAAAGATAAGGAATAGAAATCTGATTTATCCTATTCATCTGCTGAAAATTGTCCCATAGTTTACTAATGTGGATATATTCAAGTCATTTAGGTTAGTTAAATAAAACTTGAGTAATACTTATCACTTTCTCCAAGGAGCAAAGATTGCTATATCCTGAACTGATTTTGGAATGAATATGAAGCTGTAAATGACTAGGACAATATAATGTCCTGTGAAAATATGATGGGGAAATGCTTTAGATAATGGACACGTAGTAACTTATTCATTTTGGTGAAGGGTTGTAACATTATGTTATTTCGTGATCTGATCTTGCAGCCTGCAAAGTTATACAAACTCAAACATCTCTCAAAAGTGGAAGTTATAGCTAATGATCCCAGTGGTTGCACATTTACCCTGGTAATGCTGCATCCTTATGGTCATGGCAAGCATTGTGCCAAATGTGGGTTTGTTGCTGAGTGACTATACTAGGAGCACTTGAGAAACAAAAGATGCAGCTTCTGTTGCTTTGGACTTTGCATTTCCTTATCTCCTCATGGGATGCTTTTGACTGAGCTTTGTGCAGGGATTTGACAACCTAAGAAGCCAGAGTGTTGCTCCTCCTCAATGGACTATGCGTAACATTGATGATAGGTAATTAGAATTAATGCTTGTTGCTCTTTTATTTTGAGTGCAGAACTGAAAGGTTTATGCGTCCTAGTTGCTAACTTTTTATGAATGTAGTTGTTTGAGTATATGTTAATCTCAGTTACATGTTTTATGCTGTATATTATTACAGGAACCGCCTTTTATTTTGCATCTTGGACATTTGCAAAGATGTCCTTGGGCGGCTTCCAAAAGTAGTGGGCATAGATGTGGTAGAGATGGCACTTTGGGCTAAGGTATATCAAATTTTCTCCTTTTTCTTAAAGGGTGTACTTTCTTTCTTGATGTCCTTTATGAGTATGATGCTCTATAACTGCAAATGAATGCCATTACTTTTTCTTTAGATGAATGTTTGTTGTTAGAGCAAAGTATATGTTAGATTCTACTTGTGAGGTTTATGGTACTAGCCAATTAAAACATGACAGAGTAGACATCAAGACGAAAATGAAGAATTGCAGAACTGAGAGCTGATGTGTTCAATTTGGTTTAGTTTGCAACTTTTTGGTAAAAGTTGGATGCCTGATTTTTCTTTCTCTGTCTACATCAACATGCAGTTTAAACTTTTTCAATAAGTTGGCCAAATATCTTGGATTATTATACACGCCTCTTCTTTTCTTTGCTATATTAGGAAAATACATCCACAGTTAACAAGCAAAGGAATCAGCAAGAGGGGCCTGTTGAAGCTACAGTGGCAGAAAGTGATTTGAAGGTGACTTTTGAAAAGGAATTAGTTTCCCAAGCTGAGGATGAGGACATGGATGCTCTTCTAGACACGTATGCTTTCTCTTTCTCTTCTGGATTTCTCTTTCACTATGATCTGTACTTTGGTATAGTCAGCAATATATTCAAAACACATGGACGTGGAACTTGAACAACAATCTTTCTGTGAATTTTGGTTGAAATGGATGAAATTATCAAGAAGTTTGATACAAAAATGATGAAAGTGTCCAACTTCTTGACCTGTCTGCTACATTTAACCACTTCTAAATTTATACGAATGAAGAATTTATTGTAGTTGTAGTTTTTAGGTGAAAAGCAGACCTACATGGCACATAGCCAAATCATCTTGATTCGATCTTTGTAAGTCATCTGGAAAGAGATTCTTCTTCTCTAGTTTGGAATTAGTTGGAATTGTCAGTCTATTTGGTGTCCTTTGTTGTCAAATTTGGAATTTGTTTTGCACATTGTTTTATTTGCTTGAAACAAAGGCACCTGTTATATGATGAAATTGATTTTTTGCCACATCTTTTACCCTCTATTTTTTTTTCATGAACTGTAGATTAAAGTTACTTATCCTGATATTTTTGTCATTCAATGGTATGCAGTTATGCCATGGGTATTGGTGAAGCAGAGGCATTTTCTGAAAGGTTGAAAAGAGAGCTTCTTGCCCTGGAAGCAGCAAATGTCCATGCCATTTTGGAAAGTGAGCCCTTGATAGATGAGGTAATTTATTTAATCCTTGATAGAGTTTCTTTCTACCTTTTCTTTTTCTTCTGCTTAAATCTTGTTTAAACTTTAGTGCTTAAACATGCTTTTGTTTTTCAATGATATGGCGCTCTGTCATCGATGTATCTTTGCCAAGTTTTTTTTTGAATCTATATGCTATGGTGCTTTTAGAATCTTCTTATCTTTGATCTTTTCTTGAGCTTCTTCATTAGTATTACATTGAATGTCACTGCATTCCTCATTAACTACATTATTTCCTCTGGGAATTACAGGTATTGCAGGGACTTGAGGCTGCTACATATTGTGTTGATGACATGGATGAATGGCTTGGAATTTTCAATGTGAAACTTAGACATATGAGAGAAGATATTGAATCGGTATGTATGTGCTTACACCTTTTTCATAAGTCTTCTTGTGCCGGATGTCGTCAACAGTGTGCGTAGATTTGTTCCACTAGTATTATAATCATTGCAATTCCCAGATTTGACTATTTAATCTTCTGCCGATTTATCCTTCAATTGCTTGAGATGTGTCAAATCATATTCTTGAAATGAGTGCCAAATTTGTCTTTGAATTCACAGCTAGAAAAATAATGCAGAGAGATTGTGTTTTGTTTACTTTCAACTCTACTATTCTCTGCATTAATGTTCAAGGTTCATATTTCTGTTGATGTTACTGTTAACTTTATAGTAACTCTGTAATTTTAAGAATTTCTATCTTTAATTTAGATAAGCAAGATTGGTTTATCTTTAACAAATGAGATTCTGTAATAGGTAGCCTTTTAAAGCTAAATTTATAATTGTTATCAGCTAGGGTTCTGATGGTGGTAGAGAATTTTTCTTGACAATTTTTTTATCACTTGTCTTCTAATATAGAATACCAACTTTGGTTTAGTGATTGTTTTTCTCTTTGATTCAGTCTAGATGTAAGATTAGTCGACCATCTCTTTATGTTTTATACTAAAAAGAGGCTTGGCATGAATTCATACTCCAAATTGAATGCCTTATTGATCTGAGGTTGGTATTTGATTATTTCCTCTGATGATATTCAGATAGAGACACGTAACAACAAATTGGAATGGCAATCTGTAAATAACAGAAAACTCATTGAAGAGCTTGACAAGCTTCTTGAACGATTGTGTGTCCCTTCTGAGGTATGTTATCCATTACTTTCATGCCTACTTAAGATTATTAATTTAGTGAAATGCATTTAAGTCATCTTGTTCTAACATTGTTCTGTTGTCTACAGTATGCTGCATGTCTAACAGGAGGGTCATTTGATGAGGCTCGCATGCTCCAAAATATTGAAGCATGTGAGTGGCTAACAGGTGCTTTGCATGGTCTTGAAGTACCAAATATTGATCCAGTCTATGCAAACATGCGTGCTGTATGTGCTTTGCCTCCTTTCTCAATCAAATTTCTACCCAACTTAAACAGAAAGTTGCAATGTGATTGGTGTAATATGCCCCATGTTCATAACCTGATATTAGCCCATTTGAGTTGCTAGTTTAACTCTAGTTTTGTCCAGGGATCATATTGTTTGTTCACACAAAAAAAATCCTTGATCAATCTTTAAATATAAACATCCCCCTAGAGGTAGATTGCAAATTATATCTTCAATCTTCTTCTTATTATGTTTCGACTAAATTCAACAGGTAAAAGAGAAAAGAGCCGAACTTGAAAAACTAAAAACTACTTTTGTCAGGAGAGCTTCTGAGTTCTTGAGAAACTACTTTGCTAGTTTGGTGGATTTCATGATAAGTGACAAGAGTTACTTCTCACAGGTATTGTTAGGTTGTAAGTCTGTATCTTCTTCTTGATGAATGTTAATGCAAGTAAAAAGATTCTAAGCATTAATTGTGTGCTTGCATTGAAACAGAGGGGACAACTGAAGAGGCCTGATCATGCCGACCTACGGTACAAATGCAGAACATATGCTCGCCTACTTCAGCATTTGAAGGTTGACTTATCAACAGATATATTTGACTTCCATTTATATTTTTATGTGTCCGTCTTACTTATCCCTTTTTGAACTTCATCCTCTGTTTCAGAGTCTTGATAAGAATTGCCTGGCTCCTTTAAGGAAAGCATATTGTAGCTCCCTTAACTTACTCCTTCGCAGAGAGGTTAGAAGCTCACTCTTTGCATCAAATGCTTTGTAGCTAATTGTTTATTTATTTGAATTTGTTGGTGTTATGTTTCCCTAGATTGTTCTGTGGCTTTAGAAGATGGCTGGAAAAAAAATTTGCTAAAAGTTTTGAAACCTATCCTTTCACAGGCTCGTGAATTTGCTAATGAGCTCCGTGCTAGCACAAAAGCATCTAGAAATCCTCCAGTTTGGCTTGAAGCTTCTTCAGGCTCTAATCAGAGTACAACTGCAGATACTTCCGCAGTTTCTGATGCTTATGCTAAAATGCTTACTATTTTCATCCCACTCCTTGTAGACGAGGTCATACTTCTTTACATGTGTGAAGTGCATTGGTTTTGTTCATGTTTTGTACTAATTTTTAATCTTCTATGGCTTATACCGCAGAGTTCATTTTTTGCACATTTTATGTGCTTTGAAGTTCCTACACTTGTTCCTCCAGGGGGTTTTGCTAATGGCAGTAAAAGTGGAAGTTACCATGATGCGGGCAATGATGAAGAAGATGATGATTTGGGAATCATGGATATTGATGATAATGACAGTAAAGCTGGTAAGCCTTATTGGATTCAGCTGCAGTTGGTTTGAATTAAAATTTGTTTCAGACAATTTTATGATAGGGATTTCATTTTGCAGTTAAAAATTCTGCAGAGCTGGCAGAATTAAATGAATCTCTTCAGGATCTACTTGATGGAATTCAAGTAAACATACAATCTGTCTTTCTATTTTGTGCAATTTGTCTTGACTCTTAGTTGTAACTTATAAAGGCTGCTCTTTAAGTTCTATCAGCGTAGGGGAGCTACAGGTTTAAATTGTTTTGTTTATAAGATTTTGATTAACGAAGATACAGATTGATCTTTGTATTTTATTGATATTTAAAAGATGCACATTCCTTTGAAATTTGAAGAATTTTGAAATTTAGATGTGGACCAATTAGAGTGTCCACATGCCTTTTACTGAACCAAACTTGAGTCATACTGATGCTTAGCTCTGCTCTAGCATGTGGATTGATTCTCAAATAAATAATCTTTGTATCATTTGGTTGTAATAATCACTGGGTAGCAAGAATGGTAATTGGTTATGCAATTCCGAGATTAATTTCCTATTCTTTGATTTTGACTTTTGAGAGGTTTTTATGTGATGAATTTAGGAAGACTTTTATGCTGTTGTTGATTGGGCCTACAAGATTGATCCTCTGCGCTGCATATCAATGCATGGGATCACAGAGCGCTATCTGTCTGGTCAGAAAGCTGATGCAGCAGGATTTGTGCGTTTGTTGCTTGGTGACCTGGAGTCAAGAATTTCTATGCAATTTAACCGTGTATGTGCTGACTTTGAGAAGAAAATAAATTCCCACCTTACACTTATAATTGTTTCTTTAGATATCTACTTTACGCTGTCTTCTGCTTTGCAGTTCGTTGATGAAGCTTGTCACCAGATTGAGAGAAACGAGCGCAATATGAAGCAAATGGGGGTCTTATCATACATCCCGAGGTAATATTTTTGAGAAGTGCCAGATGTTGCTGAAGATATGAAGTTGTGGACTGCTGCATGAATATTGCAAGTTGTTTTTGGTTTTCTGTGTTCTTTTCTTGTATGGACCTTTTACATGAGCGGCAGAATGAAATGCAACGTATGACCTTGCAAAGATAGTAGTAATATTTTCTTGCTATTGAACGTCTAGGCAGATGGTTTGTTGACTATGTAAGGAGGTGATTTTGTAGGTGTTTGATCTCACTAGATGTAAAATTTAGCTCAACTCAATATTGTTATGAGACAATTAAGAACAAAATAGGTGAAATAAGCAAATAATGGGTTTCTATGTGAACAAACAAGAAAAATAAACAGATAAATAACTAGAGTAGGTATTACGATGGAACGTAGGCCATGCAGTTGGACCCAAAATCAGTTCTTGAGCTTCTAGATCCTTGGGAGGCATGAGATGCAATCTACAATTTTTTTTCAAATATGGGATGTTGCGATAACGTGCTGTTGTAGACTAGCCGGCCCTAAACTCTGAATTGATAATTCTACCTGAGTTTTTACTTTCTTTCTTTGTTATGCCGTCAAACACTGTCATCATGATATAAGCAGATGCACCCTTCAAGTCCTTCTTCTTGAGGGGAAAGAGATCCACCTATTTAGATTGATAATCTGGCATAATAATTTTATAATTGACAGCATAAGGTGTAGCTAAATGAGATTTATTATCTAGTTGCTACTTCTTGTTAAAATACTGGTTTCTTACATGTTCATTGTTTTTCTACTTCTACATAGATTTGCAATTCTTGCAACTCGCATGGAGCAGTACATCCAGGGACAATCAAGGGATTTAGTCGATCAAGCTTATACCAAATTTGTAAATAATCTTTTCAAACCTTTTTGTTCCATCTTTGTTTTTTATGACTTTTTTTTCATGTTACCATATGCTATATTGTTTCACAGGTGAGCATCATGTTTGTGACTCTGGAGAAAATTGCACAAACAGATCCAAAATATGCTGATATTTTTCTTTTAGAAAACTATGCTGCATTTCAAAACAGGTTTTCTATAGTTCTTTTTGTTAATGCTTTTGAAACGTTATTAAACGGTGGTTTTTGGAGTGAAATTTTTTATTACTATTGTTGTTATTTCTTCTTGGTGGTTACGATTGTGTATGATGGGGGTATTTCTGCTTTGATTTGTAAGCAGTAACTGTCAAGTCTGCTGATTGGAAACACTTGCATGCAGCTTGTATGATCTTGCAAATGTGGTCCCTACATTAGCGAAATTTTATCACCAGGCGAGTGAAGCATACGAGCAAGCTTGTACATGCCACATAAATATGATTATATACTACGTAAGAAATCTTAGCTGCTGATCCTTTTTTTTAAATATATAATTAATTGTTAAATTGAGAGCAGCTAATGTTGCCGAATGAATTTTCAGTTACATTCTGGTACTATTTGTGCTCATTAAGTTGTCTATTGCAGCAATTTGAACGACTTTTCCAATTTGCTCGCAAGATTGAGGATTTGATGTACACAATTCCACCAGAGGAGGTCAGATTTTGTGATCATGAAGCATCTCTAACTAATAACTTCTGTATATTGTTCACACTACATAGCTACTTTAAACCATTTGACGTCTGCTTGAAAACAATATTGTGGGATACTATTCCACGCAAAATTATGCTTTCAGAATAAATATCTATGAGTGATTCTTGTTAAAAATATCAGGAATTATGCTCCTCCTGATATTTTTAGTTTGTTCCATAGATTTATCGTAAATGTATCTCCTTTTTCTCTGAGTTAAGAAATAGACATGCAATGTATGTGGATGTTGAAATATGGATAAAATTCGGATGCCAACCGCTCTCCTTTTCTCCTTAATGTTGTTTATGGAATGGGTATTATTCTAATTAAAGCAGGCATCTGCTTGTCTCTTTTACATACATACATTAGAAGCATGTGAGCTTTCGAAAGCTTTAAAAACTTGCATGCCTTGTGCTGCAGACAAATTAAGAAAACTTAAATAAGCTGGCAAATTAGTGTGATGCTCACAAATTTAATAGAAATGTAAAAATTCAAGCCTGGTATTTGCAAAAGTCATGATAGAATAGTGAACTAGAAAGGCAAAAGAGGGAAGCTTTGCTTTCTCTTAGGCCCTTACCATTCAAATGTTTTGTTGCTTGCTTCTATATACGATGGTTGTTTTAAGCCCACTGCTTTGCCAATATGCATCAAAAGGGTTTTATACCTTTTGAGTTAATAGTTTCAGTGAAAAGGTTGCTACCGTTGAGCTAGGAAAAGCTATATAATGTCGTTGCGTCAGTATTAATATTAATCTATGCTTTTATCAAGTTTTCCTTCCACCCTGCTAACTTCAAAGTTTGTGATTTTTCAGATCCCATTTCAGCTTGGGTTGTCAAAAATGGATCTGCGGAAGACGATAAAGGCCAGTTTATCCGGGGTAAGTCGGTTAACATCTCCATATGTTATTCCTGACTTCAAACAAATGTGTTGTGACTGCTGCTTCTTTTCTGCTATACAGGTTGACAAGTCCATTAGTGCCATGTATAAGAAGTTGCAGAAGAACTTGACTTCTGAGGAACTGTTACCTTCTTTATGGGACAAGTGCAAGGTAAAGTCTGGACCTAAACATTGGGTTCCATGGTTGGTGAAAAGCTTTTCCTAAGAAGATGCTTGGCAAATGCACGTTAGTTGGATTTGCCCCTAATTTAGCTAAAAATCATTTTATTTTGACGGTCACAGAAGGAGTTTTTGGACAAGTATGAGAGCTTCGTACAATTGGTTAAGATCTATCCCAATGAGACGATCCCGTCCGTGGCGGAAATGAGAGAACTTCTGGCCTCCATGTAAGCTTTTGTAAAGAGAGTTTCTCTTGTATAAAAATGATAGTAGTAGTTGTATTAAAACTGCCGTGAGTGTTCTTTTTTGTTATTTGTTTTATTTCTGATATTTTTATTCGTTGTGTAAAAGTTTTGGCCGCATGTAGCTGAATTAAATTATCAATTATAAATATATTCTTTTTATTATTTTATTAAGGATATATTATTCGATTTCCTGAGTTTCTTTAGTTTTTATTTTTTTAAAAAAAATTTCGTAGATTTTGATTAAAAATAAAGAAGAAATATACATAGAATGAACGTTAGACGAGAATTAATCAATATATGGTAATTTAATTAAATTCTTAAATTTAAATTTATTTTAAATTAATAATTTGAGTTTTAAAATTGAGTTAATTTATCATATAAATAATATGTGATTAGTCACATTCACTGCTATATTATTTGTATTTTGTTGATATTTATTACTAAAGTCTAAAAGAGGGATTTATCTGAAAAATTAGAAAAATTTTATGAAGTTCTTAAAAATATAATCTTTTACCCGATAATTAATTTGGTTAAGCTTGGCCTTTTAATCTAAATGGTAACCTTTCCTGTGACCCACGTGACGAATCTTTGCCAAATGGGCAAAGACAGAACTGCTTCGGAATTTCCATAACCAGTAGTGTTCTTTATCACTACATTTCGAAAATGACATGTACGTCTTGTTCAATGCAACTAGTCCAATTAGCCTTGTTAT
>JANQAP020000158.1:1042163-1058419 GCA_026874005.2 Erythroxylum coriaceum
AAAATTTTATGTCTCTGTCATCCGGAGTCCGGACAGAAACTGGTAGAGACAGCAAGCAAACAGGTCGGAGACAAGATTTTTCTGTCCCTGTCATCTGTCCCCACCCACAAGGACATCAACCAAACGCAGGGTTAACGACAACAGTAGCATGAGTTGTGTTAGCTTACTTAGCTAAGCTTCTTTTTCCTATTTATTTTTCATTTTATTATTATTATTATTATTATTATTATTATTATTATTATTAAATTTAATAAAAATTTATTATTTTGAAATTTTCTATTTTTTAATTTTATGAAAATTATAAAAAGTAGTTTTTAATTTTTTATGTGTATCAATTATATATTAATTATTAATAAAATTATTTTGATATTATATTTAATTAATTAAAATTATGAATATTTTAATAATTTATTTAATTTTATGTTAAATTAAATAAATTAATTTAATAATTATTAATAAATATATTTAAATCTAAAATATTTTCAAAACATACAAAATTTGAAGTAAAATTTTAGTTTAATAATTAAAATATATTTAAAATAAATATTAATTTTTTAATAAATATTAATTTTAAAATTATTTTTTAATAAAGTAAAATAATTTTATTGATAATTTTATGAATAAATATTATATAAGAGTATAAAATGAATTTAAATAATTAAAAATAATTTATTTTAAAGTTTTATTTAATATATAATTACCATCAAAAATAAAAATATACATTAAAAATAGTTTTTATTTTTATTTAAAATTAAAAGTTAAAACAAAAATTAAAAATAAAACTACGGTAAAAAAATATAAATTCAACCATTGGCCCCTAAAATTAGAAATGTCAATAAAACCTGATCCATCATATATTTTTTAAGAAAAACTTAAAAAATGACACTATTTTAAATAAAACGTTGACGTTTTTAAAATAATGGTTAAGTCTATCTAATTTCAATTCGTGACCTGATCAACTCAAGCCAAAATCAGACATAACCGGCTTTTGTGACATCCTTAATTATCATGCAACGGCTGGAGGAGGCATTTAACAACAATAGTCATGATTCCCATTATGGACCTGCGTTTTGGGTTTATTGGGCCTAATCGAAAATCAACCAACTAATTGCAGCAAGTAAGAATAATTAGTACGAGCATAATTACTTGCATAAGCGGCATTCTTAAAGTCCAAGTTGTGATTATCGTACGTACTAGTTTAGTATTGGTAAGATATTTATTAGTATTGAATACTGTTTAGATAAATTATTAAAATTATAAAATATAAAATATTAAAATTTTATATAATGAAAATTTAGGACATGTTATAATTGAAATTAAAAAAGTATTTCAAGTTTTGGATTAATAATTGAATTTATTAAAATTAATATAAGATAAATCATTTTTAAACATAATAACTATTAATTGATTTTATATTTAAAAAATATATATTCTTTAATATTAATTTTTATTTTTGCAAAAGTTATAATATTCACAGGTAGGGATTAAGCTAAGCTATCAATAAAAAGTGTTATTCCATTCATTCAGCAAACAGCCTCATGAAGGTGAACTTTGTTCACTTAACCATGGATCTTGAACAGAAACAGGTGAACCACTTTTTTCTACTTCCAGTGATTTCATACTAATAGCCTCTGTCTTCAACAGAAGCAAACTTTTATGTTTCAATTGAGCTTTCTTGATACTGAAGCTTAGTGGCGTCTCACTGGCATTGGATGAGAAAGAACAAAGAGGTATCTCTGTTGAGCTCATGTCGTTGGCTTCCTTGGAAGAAGCATTTCCACTAAGCAATATCTGCTCCAGTTCAGCTGCAACTTCCACCATGGAAGGTCTCATGTCTCTATGAAATGCAAGGCATCTAAAAGCCAATTCTGCCATTGTTTGCACCGAAAATAGGGTCCAGGCATCGCTATGCAGATCAATCACAGGGTCTACAATCTCTTCCAGGTGCCCATTTCCTATCCTGTCAATAGCAAAATTAGCTAAATTAACTTCATTTTGAGGCCTACAGAAGTCCACCACTTTCATTGCTGTTATAATCTCAACAAGAACCACTCCAAAGCTATAGACATCACTTTTGTCCGAAAGGTGGAAGTGTTGATGGTATTGTGGATCCAGATACCCTGGAGTTCCTTGCGGGGCAGTTGAGATATGGGAGAATTCTGTTCTCCCAAGTCTGGAAAGACCAAAATCGGCAACTTTGGACCTGAAATCGTAGTCTAAAAGTATGTTGCTTGACTTGATGTCTCTATGGTATATCGGAGGATCGAAGGAGTGTAGATGGGCTATAGCTTCAGCAGTTTGAGTGGCAATCGCAAGCCGAATCGTCCATGGAAGTCCCTTACCTATCTCTCTTTGTAAATGCTGGCACAGAGTTCCATTAGGCATGAATTCATAGACAAGGATTTGTTCTCCTCGTTCTACGGAACAACCTAGGAGCCTGACTAAATTTGGATGGCTCACAGATGAAATAAGGTTGATTTCATTCATGAACTGCTCAATGCTATCTGTATCTCTCTGTCTGATTCTTTTAATTGCAACCCACAAATCATTGTGGAGTTTACCAGAATAAACTGTTCCATAAGCCCCAGTTCCAAGCCTCTGTTTCTCTGAGAAACAACTTGTAGCTCTTTCAATCTCTCTGTAGGGATAGACAGGAATACTAATGTCTGTTGCCTTAGTAATGCAACATCTTCTGTAACTTTTTGCCGTCCAAATTGAATGCCTCCGGATGAAGCACCGACATAGCCACATGCAGACCATTAAAGCTGCCGCTGTACCTATAATACCTGAAACATGAACAGTTCGCAGACTTAATGTTCCAACTTATCTACCGATGTTTAACATATAAAAGTTTTTAGTTCCTTCTATTTTGGTAATAAGAAAGATCACCTCCAGTTAGAACAGCGATTCTAATTTCCCCTCCACAGTGACCAGATAAGTACTTTCTAGCATTGCAATCTGAAGAGTTCACAGGAAAGAAAAATTAGTAAAGTAAGATAAACGGTATTAAATTGTCTAGAGCTGGATGAATACTTTAATCCTATACATGGTAATAATAAATGGTACAAAGTACAAACATTGAAACTAATGAGTTAATATACAATTAAGGACATAAAGATATATAGTTGTTGAACTTTGGTTTTGAAATCTTCCAATAAGCAAATTGAACAGCATTCCTAGCATTGAACTAATAAAGACATCGATGTGCGTGTCAAATAGGGCCAGGGCTTCGTGTTTTGGTAGGAGTTGGATGAATATTATCAAGAAAGTACAGTAAAGTTTGATCATTTAGATCAAAATTATTTATATCAAACTCAATTCTTGATGTTAAGTCATCAATATTTACTCGAACTTCGTACTTAAAATAATTTTTTATTAGTGATAAGATCTGATTTTCTATCTACTATTTTGGTGTGATTAGATTTGACTAAAGGAATATCCTAACCCCTAACCTACTAGATTTATACGTAGGAATGCATAGTCACCTTTTGTCTTACACTAACTAATCAGTTTAATAATTCCCAAACTTTGACAAGATCTTTCCCTGAAGATAGCAGATTATTTAACTCTATCTAAAGTCACCCTTTATCCCTACTCAGTTTGAAACTTAACAAGTGAAATTTCGCACAAAATGTTATGTCTCAAGTCTCAACCTTAGGGCTAAAACCAAATGGTTTCACCGATGATACAATTCTATCATCTTGATAAGTCTCATTGTTAAACTTGCAAGAATAGTGGGTATTCTTAGACTACAATTATTGTGCGTGCTAAAGTCCATGATTGCTTACCCTACATAAACGTGAAAAGAGAAAACATAGTCCCCATATAATGGTACTATATGTTTTGGCCAACATAGAGCCACTAGGCCAATCTACATCACTTGGCTGAGTTCTCCCCAAGTGGACCTCGCATCGTGTAATTGGTAAATGGGAATCTCGATATGATGGTTCGGACCCATATGGTTTTAGTGGAGGAACCCTAGAGACCATTGCACTGGGGTCAGTTGCAAGTACAATTTGCCTCAAAAAAGACAACCCATTAGCCGTCATCCCAAGTTACGTCTAGATCAGAGATAGAAGTTGCAAGTTGTTGCCATTATAGCACGTTATGGTGAATTGGGTGGGAAGATGGGAGCAAGGTTTATATGTTTGACTCTAGTTAGAATCTTCCAAGACATGCTCTCGAGTTGGAGTGTTAGAATTTATAGATCCTTGTCCTGAACTCCAAACGAAACGATTTGGAAAAAGAAAAATAGAAAACCAAATGAGAAAAAGAGATTTGAGATAGAAAATTTGATTTGTTGATTCAGAAAACCAGTACATATATATACTGAGAGACACTATTTTCGTGCAGATTCTAAACATAGCTACCTAAATGTATGCCTTAATTTACAACTAATTGCATGTTTATAACTAAGCGTAATATTCTCCGTGATATTAGGAGATATGACATAATATTACGACAGATTTGAGAGATATACGCTGAAGTTCATGATTAAAAGTTCTAATATCTAAAAGAGAAGTAAAATCATCTTAAATCCTGAATAATGGGTTGTAAGATACATAACAATCATAAGTGATGAAGTGTTATTAAACAAAATTTTTCCTTTTGACGTTAGTCATTAGCAGGTAATTAGATGATGCTCATACCATTACTTCATTCAATTATGGGAACCGAACTTACCTTTCCGACAGCCGGCTCCGCTGGCGTATCCATCGCCGATTAGTCCATCTCTGCACTTGCATCGATACCCTCTTCCGTTCCAAGTACTGAAGTTTGCACAGTAAGCATCCTTTGAACACTTGCAGTCACCTGGAAGCCACCATGTTAGCCCCATCGCCTGAACATCCAAAGACATAAGATGACCATGATGGAAATACGCTGCAGATATCGACGACAGAAGGTACTGACACTGCCCGAAAAGTTTAGGCAAGGCACTGTGTTTAAACAAATTATCAACAGTTTCCTGATTGAAGCAACTAATATTACTATCCTGTGAACATTTAACCGTCTCAAAATGAGTCTCCACGTTTAAAGTAGTTAAATTACAGGGTGAGACTTTCGTGCAGTTATGCAAAAGAATAGCGTTTGTTGATTTTGGTTGGTAGTTGTTGGAAAAGAGAGTTTGCAGGACTTGAACAGGTCTGGTACAATTGGTTTCAAGACTGATCTTTATAGTATCTTCATTTACAGAGTAGACCGAAAACTCTCCCATGAATAAATCGCCGGTGGAGCTGCAGTTCAAAGGAATAAGGCAACCAGGTGAGAATCCAAAAGGGTATGGAAGATGGTTTTTGCCACATATTGGGTTGCACCTAGATGATGTATCAGCTGAGACTAGTGAAATAACAAGGTTTGCCAAGAAGAAGATGGCATGTGAAGCTGCAAAGGACATGTTTCAAGTTGCATAGGTCTTGACAGGCTGAACTGAAGTTGTAAAAGTTGAAATATAGAGAACAAGAATGGCTTGTGGTCAAGAGATGGGAGATGATTGACTCTGAGATTGATAGGTTGCCTTGAATGAACGAACTGAGCATAGGCTGACTTGTCAGAAACAGAACAGGGGTTAAGGTTGTTATTTTGGATTGGAACGAATGCGTGGTAGAAAGATATGTG
Organism: Erythroxylum coriaceum; assembly: GCA_026874005.2. NCBI lineage: Eukaryota > Viridiplantae > Streptophyta > Magnoliopsida > Malpighiales > Erythroxylaceae > Erythroxylum > Erythroxylum coriaceum. The sequence continues at coordinate 1,047,780 of JANQAP020000158.1, forward strand.
GGGAGAGTTTCTTCTTTTCACACTCCTTTGGTCTTCTGTTGATAGAAAATAGCATCACCTAACTACATTGAACAGCGAGACCACCCTTCACGATCAATTTAACCCTCTTTTTCTGGGAAGTTTCTCGCTTTTCCTCTAAAGTCTAATCATTTGTAATGTTACTTTTTTCATATGAAACTCCTTTGACCCTCACTCTTGGTAATGTCTTTAGCTATATGTTGTACATAACTCGTAGGAGATGTGTGATTCCATAACAGCTTTAGATGATGAATGAATGCTTGGTTACTTACTGCTTAGTAGCTATTTGGATGGGGTTTGTGTGCGAAAATGGGGCCATCCTTAAGCTTCTTGGCAATTGGTGATTGATGAAATGTGTAAGGATGTGGTAATGGCAATTGACTTATACGGAAGAGGCTTTGTGCCTTCAGAAACTTTTAATAAATCAACTCGGGCATGGAATTTTAGGATTAAATTATGAAATTTCCAAAGGATAAAACATAAAATGTACTTTTTAAAGCTAATCCTGTGAGTTTCAAAATGAAAGAAATAGCTCTTAATGTTTATGTTTTTTTATAATTTTTTAAAAATAACTACATCATTAATATTTATTAAATTAAAACACTGAATTCTTATTTGAACCAATTGTAAGTTAAATGTAAAATATGATTAAAAAATCAACATATCTAATGTACAAAGCTCTTCACTTTGTAGAGGTCTGGAAAGAGCCATATTGGACGCAGCCTTTTTTTTTTTATAAAGAGATTGTTTTTGTGACTTAAACCTTTGTATTTTTACAAAGAAATAACTTTACTAGTTGCTCTAAGGCTCACCCTCAAATATAAAATATGATAATACTTATTATTGATCAAATTGCATCTTTAATTTTGGGTACAATGGAAAACACATACTTTCTATCTTTGACTCATTAAGTTATGAAGTTACTAAGAGATTACATTGACTAATTGACAATTACTTACGAAATAGGCATGTTTTTTCTCTGCCCCTTTCAAATATTGACGATCATTTATTGTTTTAACCCACATGAGATATAAACACTAGCATCGAAAATAACCTCATCAACACCTAACTTGACATCATTCTTTTCACTATCCACTCATCCCTTTCTTTTCCATACTTTATGAGCATTGAAAAACAAACTTTATGTGACATCTTTATCTCTTCCTGCGTATGATTAGCCTTGCTTGACTAGACTGAATTCAGTCATCCCGTGCACCAGAAGGCAAAGCAAAAAGACATCCATATATGTGTGAACATAAACTTAATCTAATACTAACCTTCTCGTGTTCTTTATTATTCTTTTTCCATTATTGTCTTTGGACTTAATGATCGTGGGCCTCTGAATGTTAACTTATTCAGAAGTTTGAATAACTTGTCATTTTCAGCACTTGGTTGTCATATTGTTTCTATGATTGGTCTTAGAAAATCTATTATTAAAGCACGATTTGGAAGCCATTCTTTTGCGGACATTGGGGCCATGGACAAGTGTTCTATGTAGATTTTGAAGAAACTTGTATGTAGAATTGAGTAGTCCGTAGGCCACATGCTGAAACTGGCGAGTCAAGAATTCTTACTTCAGAACTGCGTTGTGCTTCGTAATAATGGTAAGCTAGCCAGCTTCAACCGTACTCTACTCGTGCAAGTTGAATACAAACATACAAGCACTGTAAGGAAATCAACATCTAAAATCAGGTAAATGTTTGTTTTTAGTATTTAGAGATCAGATAAGTTTAAGGCAAAGATTTAAACAATAAACTGCGGATTATATTATAATCGTAGACAATTACAATAATTGATCACGATATAAGCCTAAATGCCTAATTATAGAAAATATGGTATAACAATTTCGACCATTGCTGCTAATATTGCAACTGCAAAACAATTAAAACTATAATTCAATAAGGCGATTTCTTTAGAAGTGATCTTTTTATAAACTTTCTACTTAAATTGGAAAAAAAGTTATTAGTTACTCATCCATATTTGTAAATTTTAAAAATGATTGTCTCGATGAATACGAAGATTGGTATTAGAGGAATTTTTAAGTCTCATCCGTTAACACCAAGATTAGTGCCTGTTTGATTTATTCTGTGTGGAATATAAAGCACTTCATAAAAAATAAAGCATCTTAAATAATATTTAATAAATTTTAAAGTAAATTTGTTAATGATAAAAATTCTTTTTAGATTTTAATAATTTTACTAAAATTTAAGTGAAATTCTAACATTTTATAGTATATAAATTTTTTGGAACTTATTGAGGACATAATTCATAATAAAAAACTTTGACGCACTACGATTTAGGTAAAGAATCATTCGTAAAAAAGTCCTGATAGTTTTCTTAAATCTTTTAACTCCTTCCTCTCGTAGTTAGCCTAAAAGGTAATTACTTATTATTATTATTATTATTATTATTATTATTATTATTATTATTATTATCATCATCATCATCATCATCATCCTCATCATCGTCATCATCATCTTTATTATTTTTATCAGTATTATTATTAATTTTCTTTTTCTTCTTTTTCTTTTTCTTCTTCTTCTTCTTCTTATTATTATTATTATATTTATATTTTTATTGTTACTTTTTTCCTCATGTGGGGTCATTTAGAAACAGTCTCTCTACTAATTAGGGGTAGGTTGTGTATTAATAAACCTTCCCAAATTCTGCACTTCTGTGGGATTTTTTTTTGGAAATTGAAAAGGGATTAACTATAGACAAAATTATAACTTCATTACAAATGAGAGCTAATCTAAGAAGATATATACAAGAACAAAAGAGGAATCAAAACGTTAGTAAAACATTATAGGAAGCCAAGCTAAAGATTCCACGTGAGTCGCATGTCGGGGGAAAGTGAATGAAGAAGATTTTTAGCACTTAAGGCACCTCGAATCCAATTAATGATCCTGTAAGCTACTTGATATTTCCCGTCTTCATTAGTATACAGTTGAGCATTATATTCTTTCCAAAGAGAATATATAGCAATAGTAAAGGCAACTTTCACAAGAGAAGCGTTAGTTCGTCCTTTCTGGGAGTTTTTAATAGCCCAATTAAAAGCTTGATCCCAAGAATAATAATATCCATTAATAGATAGCAGATGTAAGAGTCTACTCCAGACTACTTTAGAATAACTGCAGAGAAAAAACAGCTGATCCCGATCCTTGGGAACCATTTTACACAAAACACAAATTGTATTAGTATTGCCATGCCACCTGTCCTTGGTCTCAAGTTTGTTTTTAATCGCTAGCCATGTAATAAAAGAGGCTTTAGGATGTATGGAATTCTGCCATAAAAGCGGAAACCAAGATACGTCGCGTAGACCCCTAAGAAGTAGCTGATGAAAAGATTTATTGGAGAATGTACCGCTCGGATCAAGAGACCAACTTATAGAATCATCATTCAAGACATTAACTTGTTGGGGTAGGAATTGTACCAGAGTGTCAAAACCTCGATATCTCCCATACCATTGACCATTGCAGAGCAAGGATGAGACTTTTAAGTAGAGAGGAATACAGTTCCTTAAATGTTGGACCTGAGGTTCCGGATAAGAGGACTAGAGTCAGCCCAATTATCATACCAGAGCTAAGTACGTGCATTATTGCCAACCTTGTGTTTGATACAAGGATAAACCAAGTCTCGCAACTTCATCATCTAGATTAGTATCCATGAGAACTCCCTTGCACAAGGAGATTGCCAAAATTCAGATTTTTCAAGTGAAACTCATGAATCCATTTGACCTATAGAGCATTATGATCCGTGTATAAACGCCAAAGCCTCTTGCACATTAAGACTTTCTGCATTGAATAACTATTCCCAGTCCCCCAAACTTCTTAGGAATCACTATCTCACTCCATTTAACCTTTGCATTATGAGCATTCGCAGATCTAATAGTCCATAGGAAAGTTTTTATAAGTCTGTCCACCTCTTTAAGCACTTTCTTAGGTAAGGCTATATAAGCAGACCAATAGATATGAAAACTACTTAAGACAGAAATAATAAGTGTAATTCGAGCAGCATAAGATAGAAACCTGTTTTGCCATGTAATCACTCCTGCCTTAATTCTTTCAAGTAGAGTGAGACAGTCGTTATACTTCAATATAAAGGCAGTGATGGGAACACCAAAATAGGAAAAAGGAGCAGATTTCAAAGTCCGCCCAGCTAGATTCTGAATTTCAGTAAGATTCCACGCATCAACAGAGTGATACATACAACTTTTTGCAGTATTAAGCTTTAACCCAGACCAATCAGCAAATATCTCCAATGCATGGATCATCATGGTAATCGATTGAGAATTGGAACCACATAATATCAAAAGATCATCTGCATATAAAAGATGCGATAGATTGAGACGTTCACATTTGTAGTGGAATTAGAAGCTCCTATTGCATGAGATCAACTTAGTTGTTAGTCGAGAAAAGCCTTCCATCATAAGAGTAAACAAATAAGGCAATAACGGGTCTCCTTGACGAATTCCTTTAGCTATCTGTATTGTCTTAATAGGAATCCCATTCACCAGAATGCTCAGTAGAGTAGTTTGAATGCATGTGATGATCCATGCTATAAATTTAGAAGGCAAGTGCAATGCTTTCAGACATACCCGTACAAACCTCCGGCTCACCGTATCAAATGCTTTAAAGAAATCAAACTCACCGTATCAAATGCTTTAAAGAAATCAAATTTAATTAAACAACTCTTGAGCTTCTTGCCTGATTAATACTCTTTCAACAGTTCTTGCAGGAGAAGAATTTTATCCCCAATATTCTGTCCTTGGATGAAAGCCCCTTGAGCCAAGTTAATGATACCATAGATAGCCTGCCTGAGCCGCTCTGCCAAAATTTTAGAAATCACTTTATAAATAGTGTTGCAACAAGAAATTGGTTGAAAATCATTCATACTCTGAGGATTACTTCTTTTAGGCACTAAGCAGATGTGTGTATGATTCAATGCTCGTAGAATTTTCCTAGATGAAAAGAATTCCAGTACAGCCTTAGTAAAAAGCTGCCCCGTTTTGCCCCAAATGTGCTGAAAGAAGAGAGCAGTGAATCCATCTAGCCCAGGAGCTTTGAAAGGATTCAAATTGAATAATACTCTCTTGACGTCTTGCTCATTGATTGGAGCCACCAACATTTCATTAACATTGTGATCAATCATCCCTTCAAACAACCGTCTCACATTCTAACTAGGAATAGAGGAGTTATATGATCCCATAAGATTAAGAAAGTGATTGTGAGCTATGTCTTGTAGCTAGGTCAGCTTTATGTAGGTCTGTCCCCTACTATATTTTGTTGTAATTCCGACGAGCTAATAAGGAAGAGTGGAAGAACTTTGAATTAGTATCCCCTTCTTTTAGCCAGCTAACTCTGAATTTTTGATGAAGAATAGAAGACTAGAGTTTAAGAGCTAAAGTGTATGCTTGGAGGCACATCACTTCAGCACTCTTAAGCTCCCTATTATGCGGATCCTCATAATAAACAGTTTGTGCTTGGATAAGTTTCTTTGTCAAGGATGAGAGGTGGAGGTTTTGGCTGGACATGAAACCTTTAAAAGATTCCTTCACCAATTTAAGCTTTTGCAATAATTGAAAAGATTTACAACCAACAATTTCTGTAGTCCAACATAGACTCACTATATCATAAAACCCAGCTCTCTGTATAAGTCCATTATAGAATCGAAAAGGGGAAGCCTCTCTCCGACATACCTCCCCCATAAGTATCAACATATATGCATGGTCTAACAAAAGATTCTCCCCAAAATGTACATAAGAATTAGAGAATTGTGTCAACCATCGAGAGTTGACTAGACCTTTATCCAACTTCTTATGGATAAGAAGACTACCTTGTTGGTTATTGGACCAAGTAAGGAGTCTCCCTATAAATTTAAGATCCACCAAGTCCATCCTGGTTAAGAAATTGGACAATTCCTTGGTCAACTCGAAATTGGACAATTCCTTGGTCAACTCGAAATTGAACCATCGACCTCTTTCCATTTCAGAAGAGTTAAGTGAACAATTAAAATCTCCCACCACAAGCCAAGGTTGAGAGATCTGATTTTGAATAGTTTCTAAGTCACACTAGAGTTGAGTTCTTTGAAATCCAAAATTCGAAGCATGCACAATAGACAAATCAAAAGTAGAAGCAAGACAATGCAATTGACATTGAAGATGAATAAGCTGATCTGAATTTTCCATCACCTGAACGCCTATCAGATCTTTATTATATAGACATATAATTATGCCGTTATAGTGTGCGTGATGGTTGGAGATTTAACTCCCAATTAGCACCCAAAAACTTAGATCCAGTAAGAGAGAGTGGGTTCCTTATTTTGGTTTCCAAAAGGCCTATAACACAAGGCTTCCTCTCTCGCACCTTCTCCTTCATCAATGATTGTTTAAGAGGGTCATTGAACCCCCTGATATTCCACACAAGGATTGCCATGAGTGGGAGAAGCTCCCAAATATTTGGGGTTTTGTTTCCTTTTCCTAGCTTACTTACGTTTAGTACTTCTAGGTTGAACACGGAAGTCATCCTAAACTCCAGGAGAGTGGAGTAACATAAGTATCCAAATCATCAGTTGCCATACTTTCTGAAACAGAGGCAGTAGGTGCAATACCACCGTTGACATCTATGGTTACCCCATCGGATTCACTAATTGTTGCCCCTGTAAAACAATGCTAGGAGGTTCTAGATTATTTATAAGTGGCGTCCCCATAACAACTTCATCCTTCGCAACATCCTTCTCTGTAGCACCCCACTCCCATAAGACATTTGTGTCCATATGTCCATCAAATATTTGAGCACATGCTCGACAGAAGTGGCGCACTAACTTCTTTTTGTCTCTTTGTCATATAACTGTTAATCACCATTTATCTGTCAAATATTTTTCTTGCCATCTGTTATATAGTTGATAACTAACTTGTCATATGTATTAAATCATGTTATAACAAAACCCTTTAAACTCCTCCACAATCTCATTAATTTCAATCGATTTCCTTCAATTTATGTACATAATCAAGAACTTTTCCGTTATGACACTCTTATTGAATAAACGTCCATAAAGGATACTTATAGTTTAATCTTATCCAAAAAGAAGCTTTTAGAATTAAATTTTGTTAAAAAATAATAATTTCTGTTATGTTAAAATTAGTTTACATGAACCGTTAAAAGATTTAACCCTAACATTTAACTCAACTCAATTTTTTAACTCGATGAAGCCCTAATGTAACCATAATCTAAAAGTAATCCAATACTTAGCTCACCTACTTGGAAAAGTTCTCCAAAATTAAGTATTCACCTCTTAAATAAATCAATTCACTATTACACCCCTTAGTCTTGAAAAGTGGTAAAGATACCATCTATTTCTTACTTGGAAATGGTTATAGTTGACGTGGATGAAAATAGGATTAGAAATTAAGGATTTTGAATAAAGTTTAGTGATAACAAATTAATGATTTTCATCAAAGTTTGGAGAGTGCATCTTTGTCATATGAGATTAAGGCTGAATAAAATTTCATTGATTAAAAATATAATTCAAATATTTTTAAAAATATTGATCATTTTTATATACTCTAAAATATTAAAAATAAATTTTTTCAGCTTTAAGTTGGTCCATGACAACTAAAAATTCATCTTATTAAAAAATTATTTTCATATGTGTAACATTTTAAAAAACAATTTTGAAATATGTTTTTCCACTCGAGTAAAAAATAAATTTCTCATAAAAATATACATTAAATTTGAAATCATATTAATATATATTTTTATTATGCATTTTAAATTTTAATTTGAGTCAAATGGATAAACTCTAAAATTTTTTGGATCATTTTTATGATTAAAATAACACTTTTTATCATAAAACTTTTAAATAATTTCGTAATTGAAGTTTTTATTTTAAGAAGTCAAAAAGTTCTTTGAAATTCAAATTCTCACTTCGTCAAGTATCTGGATGTAATTTAAGTTGAGAAAAATTATAGAGGAAGAAACGCGTCAAGACTTGCTGAGAAAGGACTAGACTAAAGCCAAATGATTACTCGCATTTACGAACACATGACGTTGAAGGCGGCTAGACTTGTCTGTGCCTTGCAGTTTCAGACATGCTAACGCGGACGAGGACCACTTGACCAGTACGACGCTACGACGTTGACAAGGTTGTGTCGTAAACAAACTGCTGAATTGAGTGGATTCAAACGGACAGACATTGAAAAGTCGGGTTCAGACTTCAGACCTAGTTATTCATATTCTGTCTATTATATATAGTATCTATTCATTTAATATTTATTGGTCCTATTTATTAAATAGATAAATATTTGTGAAACGGGTAAACACAAGCTAGGCTAACAGAAATAGGTGATTTATTTTTGAAAATTCTATTTTCATTCAATATTAAAAAATATATTTATATGAATACTTATAATAAATAATTCGTCTTTTCTAAACAAAAATTTTCAATTTTAAGACTTATTGAAGTAAAATATTATCTATTAATATATATCTAATTATTTCTCAAATTAACATATGAAGATGATAAAATTTCCATTTTATGTAATGAAAATAAAAATTATTGCCAACCAGAAGTCTTGACGAAAATGAAATCCCATATGTAAGAATATTTTCAATAGTATTTCTCCATAATATAATGGCAGTCAATCTTCATGTATTTAAATTTATAAGATATGGACATAAAAATAATTACATTATTATTCTGATAACTACTCAAAGCAATTACTATTATTTTCATCCTTATAATATTTAAGTTTGTGTTTTGTTTCAAAAACAAAATAATAAGAAGATCAGATAATAATAAATATATAAAAGCAGAGATAGCTCATAATATTCTGCAGCATAATAATAAGTCTTTTAATCGATGATTTTGTAATTAATATTGATATATCAAAGCTTTTAATTAATTTGCACCCTAATGCTAATATGTTTATTAAATGTTTGTTTTTGAAAAACACGATTTGACTCATAATTACTTATTTTTTATTCCAAAGTTTCCCTTAATTTAAGCATATAAATTCATCTTGATCGTGTTTTTTTGTTTTCATACTTCAAATGATAATTGTTATTTTTAAGAGTTTATAATTTTCTCTTGTTTGAAGTGTATGATACAAAAAGATGAATATAACTGGTAATAGTGTGTATAAAAAGCAATTGATGGTTGCTAATTGGCTTGTGAAATAAATTGTCAGACCAATTTGCGTTTTGAAATCTGCAACCAAATCTATTTCACATAATCCATTTCACACACAAAATAATGAAATGGGTCTTCACACAAAAACATAAATACTTTGTCCAAATATTTTTGGCTTTGAATCATATATTAATATCTAGAAATGAGATTTTTAAGTGGGTATTCCAGAACTAGATCCTCTGTACCCACTACTCTGTACTAACTCTATTCTACGCGATCTCAATCATATAAATGTGTAGAACTCATATGAGACCCAGAGAAATGTATGTCTGAGATCGCATAAAATAAAGTAAGTACAGGATAGTGGGTACAGAGGATCTTAGTTGAGGTATTACGACCATTTTTTGTACGTTTGAAAACACCAAAAACCAGAGATGCGCATCAAAACTCAAGAGTGTCTTTTATTTGCTCTTTCGGATTTTATCAGGATAGTATTTCAAGTGGTTTCATTTAAATAACCCACCATTGTTTAAGCAAATACCCATTCTATGTTTGTAAAAACGAGTGTCTTGGGCTTTTTTTGTGATAATTTCATCCAATAATTGGTTGTATAGAAACATGGTGCCTAGTAAAACAAGAGACACGCGGTGCCTCACCAACGTCGAAGATGACGGTAGTAAAGGCTTCACTGTGTTACCGTCATATTATTGTCTTGGTTGTCGCCATCGCCGAACATGGCGTCAGACGTGTGTTCGCTGTCTAGTGCCACCCTCCTCGTTGGTGGTGGTGCAGATGATGGGCGGAGATACTAGAAGGAATCGCGGCTATGTTTTGGTTTTTTGTTTTCTTAAGGTGGCTAGAGTGTCTAAAGTAGAAGATTACACTAGTTTGAACTTTTAATAAACAAAATACTAAGTTTCAAATTAATATTTTGATATTAATTTGAATTAATATGTATATTGATTCAAAAATAAATTACTTTCAATGAGATATTCATATCATGGATGCATTTCAACTTATTATTCAAAATTGTTGAATAATGTTTTTCTTGAATTAGTTTAAGAAAAATTGTTGTGAGGCATATAACTTATGCCAAAGGAGAATTCATTGGCTTGTGTAGCATACATGAATATCTTTAAAAGATATTATGAACATTCCAAAGGGTATATGTTCAAAAGTGAATAAGGTAAAAAACGAGTAGCTGAATTTAAGTCATGAGATATTACATTATTAGAAAATGATTTTTCAAAGTAAGAAAAGTTAGCTCAAAACTTGTCCCTATATGAGATAATGTAAGGGGGATCTAGTAAGCTGAGATCAAATGGATGGAATGTATCTAAGTGGGAGTAATTTAGGAGACGATGAATTAGTTTTTGATCAATTTGTATCCCAAAGAGAGTTTCCTATTATTATCTGATTCGAGTGGGATCAATATGAGAGTAGAGAGATATGTTTCTCAAAATTTTCAATTATGTCTATGCTATGCATAAATT
>JANQAP020000158.1:1155938-1168626 GCA_026874005.2 Erythroxylum coriaceum
AATCCACTAGTATCTTTCCTTACCATATCATATACAATGCTCCACTCTTTCTTTAAAGTCTTAATCCTAGACTCTATGTGAGGTCTGGCTTTTAAGTTTGAATGAGGGAGTTTTGTTGCTACCAATCTTTCTAATTCATTGAGATAGTCAACCTTAAATTCAGTATCAACATTGTATGTTCCCAGATTATGCACATTAACTATGAGTGAAACTAGTACAACTTTATAGTTCCACTTTCTTTTTGTTCCTTTTGAACTTTGAAAATCAGTAGTTGACGGAAAATTCCTCGACATACTTATCTAGCAAATTAAAGTAATATTGACAAATAAAAAAATAATCATCATAATAAAGGAAAAATAAAAACCTACATAAAATTTTTCATTTTATTAACATTAAGCATCAATAGCTTACGAGAACAACATAGTCTACAATAACAACGTACAACATAAATAACTTACAGAAACAATAATATAAAACTCCCTAACACTCAAACATAATAGAATGCCTAAAAATGTCAATTTTTATTTTGCCTAAATGTTTGCAATTCATTGAACATTTCACTTGCCAATTCAATTTTTCAATTGGTCCAAGCATTAGTTGGGTCAATAGTAGTTTTAGAATCCTCCTCAATAGTTGTATTTGTATGAAAATAATCCCCTAAATTACTCTCCATAAGATCAAAACTCATCTCCTGCTTAATAAAATTATGAAGCAAACAAAAAGCTATAATAATTTAATTATATGTCTTTATTGGATAAAATGATGGACTCTTAAGAATAACCCACCTAATTTTTAGTAACCCAAAACATCTCTCAATTACATTGCGTGCAGCCGCATGTTTCATATTAAAAAATTCCTTTGGAGTTCTTGGCTGGTCACCTTGACGTTATTCATTCAAATGCTACCTTTGACCCCTAAAAGATCCAAGGAAGCCCTCACAATTTGTATAACTTGCATCGACTAGGTGATAACAACCTATATAAAAAAACACTATATAAGTTATTTAATTTACGTTATCTCATATATAAAATTTCAAACAACCTTCTTATATCATATAGGTAAGCTTACCATGAGGCACTTTTAGTCCATGTCTCCTAGTAATTGCATTACGAAGAACTCGACCGTCAGCTACTGACCTAACTAGGAAAAACATAAACAAATTGCATGTAAGGTATGCGCACACTTAACATATTTATTGCAATGTTGCCATTTCGAGTTTGAAATCTAGGCTTATCTGTAATTGGCACACTAACCCTGATATATGTCCCATCTAGAGCACTTAAGCAATTCTATAATTCAAATGAAATAAACATTAATGAGGAACCTTAATCACATGCACTATATTTTCTTATAAAAGTAATAGGGTGATTATCTCCCTTAAATCACATCCATTAATGGTCCGAAGAGTTTGTTGGTATGAGATCAGGTTTTCTAGAAAAAAGATCTTGTAAATGCATCACTGCATTTAAAACATTATGAAAACACCAACTAATTGTCTCACCTGACCTTTTAAAATTTTTCCTAATAACTCGATTTTTTATATGACGAGCAATAATATGTAAGAAAATTGCTACTTGTTCATCAATAAGCATGTTTTTTTGTTGACTTTAATCCTCTTACACTTTCTAGCATTTCACATAGTTTAAAAAATGCTTGTCTATTCATCCTAACCATTGAAATATATGACTCATCATTGTTATGCACAATTTGACTCACATAATCTTCATTTGCATAAAAATTTAGAAAATAACTTCTAACCCTTGGTTTATAACTATATAAAGAAGCCTCTGATGCTAACATACTCAATAGTCAACTAAAAGCATTACACATCTGCAACCATATAGTCAAGATAGCCACAATCCTTTTTATTATTTCGGCATTTCTACGCAAACTCAAATGAGCCATGACTATAAGAAATAAAATTTCTAATGTATTTACATAAAAAAGGGAATTATAGAATATTAAAACCAAAATCGTTTCCCAAAAAAACAGTTTAAATAAAGCTCTAACTCAAATAACACAACACCAACTTAAGGAAAAAGAATCACACGATAGAAAGAAAGGCAAAAGCAGAATAAGCATAATGACCCTAGTGGCTAAGGATAAGGAAGTACATTTTTCTAGGCCTAGAAATGACGTTGGTTTTGCCATTTCATCAGTAACTAATAACTGACCAAAAAAAGCTACCTTTAGAGCATATAGTATCATTAGTAGGACACTATCTAAACCAAGGACAAGCTAAATACCCCAAAAGATTATGGGAGTTAAATTGAATCAAAATCCCTAACCTTCAATGGGAAAAAGAAGAATTGAATTCGTAGATGTACAACTACTTCAGTTCTTGGTTCAAACTGTTGCAATTTATTTCTATCAATTATTTAGTTTAATATTTCATTATGTCTACCTAGCTAGATATAACTCAATCCAAAAAAGAGAAGTCAAGAACATAGATCACAAACAACAACAACTGGAGCTAGCAAAACACAAGCCCACTTTTCACAAGCACATGGAAAAATTGTGCAACCTCAGCTAATTATTAACAAGCCATAAGATTATTCCACCCCTAAATTTTATTCCAAACTGCATTTTTTCAATAACAAACACAGAAAACATATTATTGCAAGAAATTGAAATTAAAATCCATCCTTCAAAGGTGAACTACTAACGCAGCAACCTAACATAGTTAAAAGTGCAATTAAGATGGGCTAACATTTAAGATGGGCTAATAGTTAAGATGAGTCATGAAATTACACTACCTATAATGCTACAACCATCTCCATCATCCAAAACACATATCAAAGTATTGACATTGGATGAGAAAAAGCATACATCTAGCCAGTTTTGGCTTTTCAGGATATGAAAATGGGATGGATCCTATGACCATGATCATTAAGGCCACAATTTTGAAACACACACCATTCTTGTGGCCCTTAAGGCAGTACACGTGCTACTTCCACCATAGTAATGAAGATGAATTGGCATTACACGTCAAAGGTGTCCTAAAGTCTTTAATAACAGAAAAGAACTTCGTTAAAGTTTCAGATACTTAACTTCATATTGTGTGTATGAATAAGTTCTCTAGTTTAAGGTCGTATATCACACAAACCATTTCTAGTTTTTCCCATTTCCTTCACAAACAAATGCACAAAAGAGACCCCAAAATGCTTCTTTCCTTTCCTAAAATTATAACTATTTAAAACTTGCAGCCATTCATGAAACCCATCTACGCCAAAAAGTTTTATATCACCATCAGACCTAATTCCAACATCAATATAACCCTATAGAATTTGAGTAAACACAACAAGCAGTTCCTAAATATGCATCTATGGGAAAGAGGAAATCCATCAGAGCCAACAAAAGTTTTTTATGCAAGAGACTGTCAATAAAATGACAAAATTCTAAAGATAATGAGAACATATGTTACAATAGAGATAACTCCAGATTTATTCCAAGAAACACATCAAATGAGTCTAAATTCCAAAAATCGATCAAGTTAGAAGCAAATAAACTTCAGAAGACAAACTTGGTCAAGTTGGGTTTACAAGAAAAAATGAAAATGAAATCAATTAGTGGCGACAAATGTTGGCGAGAAAGGTTGTCTTTACCTAATCAACGTAATTGGCAGAGAAATGTTGGAGAAAAGAGATGAGAGTGTGAAGAGTGAGAGAGACCCACTAAGCCAGAGACGAAGAGCGTGAGTGAGACCAGACCAGAGAGTGGAGAAAAGAGACGAGAGCGTGAAGAGCGAGAGAGGGTCATTGAGCCAGAGACGAAGAGCGTGAGTGAGACCAGACGAGAGACAGGTGTGCTGCTGCGTGAGTGAGAAAGTTTGTTGGGAAAAACAAAGAGGTATAAAACTTGTCAAAGAGAAAGAAATGATGTGTTTACCTATTCCGGATATGTGCAGAATAAGTAAAGACAGGGGGTAACATCTTTAGTTATTCCCCCATGTCCGGGAATTATTAATGAATTATTAATCTTAGGAATGGTTATTCTGTAGGCTTTTTTCTCACCAAACAAAGAATAACTAATTATTAAGAATACATCGATAATAGAATACATATTCCACTCAACCAAACAGGCCATTAATGTATGAAAAAACTCTTGAGACATTCAATTAACCTGTATGAAAGCTGTATATTCTTATGTCCTTAACGTCTTTCTGCGTCTTTCTTAATACATAGGCCTTTTAATAGGTTAAAGAAACTGAACATCCACAAACTCACTTAAGCAGACAATAGGAAACTTTAGCAGCTATTTATAGTAACCTTATTAGGCTTTCGTTCAATAAATAACCAGCCATACTAATTAAGATTCATTTTTCTCACTAGACGTCAACACATTTAACTAGATCATCTATTGAGCTTCTTTTATTAGTTTTAATCCAAATCAATTTAGATTTCTTAACCTTAATTTTGTGAAAATATGTGATTAATAATTGTCCCATTAAATCACTAACAATAAAAAGAAAACGACCATCAACAACTACATAGAATTGACATAGAATTGATTAATAATCCAAAAAAATTTACTACAGAACTATATTAGTTAATATGATTGAATGTAACTTGAGATTAACATCCCATTTGTAAGTAAGAGCGAAAAGAACCAGTTCATTTGTAATTTGTAAAGGGCAAATAAATTTTAACGAATTGTTTCAACAAGACAACAACTTTTATGTGTTTCAAGTGCATCCCATTTGTAAGTAAGAGCGAGAAGAACCAGTTCATTTGTAATTGGTAAAGAGCAAATAAATTTTAACGAATTGTTTCAACAACTTTTATGTGTTTCAAGTGTCCTTAGCGTTACTATTAAGAAAACGACTTTTACTTCCTATTCCCTACTCGGGCCGGTGGTCGGCTTCATGATTTGCTTTCTTTGTTTCCACTTTCCAGGAATGCTGGAGTAACAAACACAATAATAGCCCGCTATATGGTCCACAGCCTGAACATTTTGATGAAAGTGCCAGGTGTCGAGGATAAACCGCAAGAGTCACGACGATGTGACAAAATGATACATATATCACCGATCCTGCTACGTGACTGTTGTGTGATATGTATTAAAAATTGTGTCGAACACCTGTCATGTTCCAAATGGAGTTGTACTGTGAGAGACAATGAACATAGACGTTTTAACGTCAAAACCTATTTCAGTATAGTCTCCTTATGAGGGGTCAGTTTTAGTATTCCTGTTAGTTTCTAGTTATCTTTGCGTACAACAAGTTTTGTCAATTTTAGGCGACCAACAGACTCGTGTAGTTTCAATTTAATGTCATAATCGATTGTCGCATATGATCACTACTCTGAGGTTTGCAATTCGTTGGCATGAGTTATTGGTGCTTGCTTGCAAAATGAACGTCATATCAGGTTAATATACTTGAAATTAAGCTGCTAGTTGATGAAGCTGATACATGGGAAAGTTTCAATGGCTTTCCAGAGCAGCAAAGAAAATTGTCAGATAAAAGATCGACTTTTTATATGATCTTTTTTGTTTTAAAATTGATTGTATATTATAGTTATTAAAAACGACAAATAATATTTAAATTTTTATAAATTGATTTGAAATAGTTATTAAAACTCTATCATATGCACAAATAGTTAGTTTTATAATGTTTTTAAATAACTTAAAAATATTTAATAAACAGTTTATAATTTTTATTATAACATATTTTTTAAATAATAAAATATTTTATAAAATAAGTGAAATGAGGACAAAAATCAATGTATATTTTATAAAAATTACCGAGTGTTGAGTGTAGCAAACAAAAATGACCCATTCCACTGGCTCATCATCTTCCACTTACACTTTTATTTCCACTTATTTTTGGTAAAACCTTGGGCTGCTCTTTACACATTTGTCCTATTTTTCCAACCTTTATTCAACCACGAGTTCTTATTCACCCTCGACCTCTAACCATTTCGGTGCATGTATAAACTTTAGAATTATAAGCAATAAAAAAATAATTACACCTATACAGTATACACCTGTTTTCTGATCACCATTTTCTCTAAACAAAAAATGACCCATTCCACTTGCTCATCATCTTCCACTTACACTTTTATTTCCACTTATTTTTGGTAAAACCATGGGCTGCTCTATACACATTTCTCCTATTTTTCCTACCTTTATTCAATCAAGAGTTCTTATTCACCCTCGACCTCTAACCATTTCGGTGCACGTTTACACTTTTTATAAGCAATAAAAAAATAATTACACCTATACCCCTATTTTCTAATCACCATCAATTTTAGTTTCTCTAAACAATTTTAGTTTGCAAATACCTTTCAGAAGCATTAGTAAGTATTTCTGAGTTCACAATTCGATATCTTAACATCCTTTTTTTGTGTTTCAAATCACACAGTTTTTCCTTGTAGAATCGTAATGGGGTTGATGGACTCAATGAACTTCTTACAACTCTATAGTTGGTTTCGACAATGCAATTCTCTATAAAACCGGCCATGGCTGTAATTCCTAAGATCCACATGTTTTGATAGGTCTAATCAGAAATAATCTTAAAAAAACATTTCCCACGGGTTTATTTCGGAAAACTTTTATTAGCAATCAGCGAAGTAATCTTACGTCAAAATGGTATAAGATGTTTATGATGAACTTGGTTACCCAAAGACCGAGTGGTCCGTGTCGGAGACCAATGAAATATAAGGGAGACTTTGTTTTATATGGAAAGAATATATGACCTTGAACATGCATATAAGTCTAATGAGTTATTTCTCCTAGTATTAATTGATTTTAGGATGTAATTTCATTTGGATTTATATGTGCTCAGTTTATTTATGTCCAATCATATAAAATTTAATATAGTATCAGAGCAGGTTGTTCTTGAGTTACTCGTCACTACCTCGTCACGATAGATTGTGTCATATGTTGGGCCATAAATTAGCCCACGCGTGAGAAGTGCATGTTGAAATATAAGTGAGACTTTGTCTCCTATGAAAAGAATATATGACCTTAAGCATGCATATAAGTCTAATGAATTATTCCTCTTAATACCAATTAATTTTAATATGGAACCTCATTTGGACTTATATATGTTCAGTTTATTTAAGTTCAATCATATAAAATTTAATAGAGACACACCTGTTATCATATGCCTTGATCAGATTAATTGTACGCATTTCTTTTTCACTTAAATTAGCTAGTGCAATAATTGACTAACTAATACGTTATCACTTATCAGCTAAATTTAAACAAAAACAGAAATTAGTAAATTATGAGAAAGAGTAGAACACAATTCTCTACCCAAAAATAACATTAAAAAGCAACAAACCAATATTCAACTAATAAAACTATCACGCACGCCTGCGAATCCGGAAAGTTTGAAACAGGAGACCCCTAACACAGTCCCCAACCGCAAGCAACCGAACAAGGACACGTGGCATGAACCCACGTCTCCCGACGTTCTCTACCGTTCTTTTAAGAAGCAGTTTATATATAGGAAAAAACAATCTGTATTCTCTCCCGAGTCCCGCCTTTTAGTTGTTGTATTTCTTATTAACCTTCGTTGTCTCTGTGTCCCTTTTTCATTCTCCTTCATTCCCTCAATCAGCTGAACAAAAACAAACACTCCGTTAATTTTCTGTTCTTAATTCTTCCAATTAGTGATCTTGTTTTAAGAAGAGAAGGAGGAGGAGATATTGGCGCCATGTTTGATACCGGTAATAGCGTACCAAGATCAAAATATGGCCACGTGATGCATTCGGATCCAAATCTTTCATCCACTGCCCATGACGATGACTTTCATCTTCGTAGCAGTAGTGCCTCGGCAACCCCTGGGATGTTTGACCCTAACAGGCTAAGCTACGAAGGGTCTCCAATGACTATGTCACCTTGGAACCAAACCACTCCTTTTACCAATACTTCATGGAGTTCTAATCCCTCTGAAGATAATCTTCCTCAGAATAGCCTCATTGGCTCGCTTGTTCGTGAAGAGGGACACATTTATTCACTGGCTGCTACTAAAGATCTTCTTTACACGGGCTCTGATAGCAAGAACATTCGTGTCTGGAAGGACCTGAAAGAGTATTCCGGTTTCAAGTCAAGTAGTGGGTTGGTGAAGGCTATTATAATCTCCGGAGAGAGGATTTTCACTGGCCACCAAGACGGCAAGATAAGAGTTTGGAAGGTGTCTCCTAAGACTCCTAACGTTCACAAAAGGCATGGATCACTACCAACTCTAAAAGACATTTTCAAGAGCTCTATCAAACCAAGCAATTATGTCCAGGTTCGAAACCATCGTACTGCTCTCTGGATCAAGCATTCTGACGCTGTCTCGTGCTTAAGCTTAAACGAAGACAACACTCTCTTGTACTCTGCTTCCTGGGACAGAACTTTCAAGGTTTGGAGAATCTCCGACTCAAAATGCATCGAGTCTGTCAACGCTCATGATGATGCTGTTAACTCTGTCGTGGCAAGCGTCGAAGGGTTGGTGTTCACGGGCTCTGCTGACGGAACCGTTAAGGTCTGGAAACGAGAGTCAAAAGGCAAAGCGACAAAACACAATATGGCTCAAACGTTGTTGAAACAAGAATGTGCTGTTACGGCTTTGGCAGTTACACCTAACGGCTTTGTTGTGTACTGTGGGTCAAGTGACGGAGTTGTGAATTACTGGGAACGTGAAGGCTTAGGACAGTTATCTCACGGTGGGGTCCTCAAGGGCCACAAATTAGCGGTTCTCTGTCTCTCGGCTGCAGGGAGTTTGATGTTCAGCGGATCAGCGGATAAAACTATTTGCGTGTGGAGAAGGGACGGTAAGATCCATACATGCTTGTCTGTCCTGACGGGGCACACGGGGCCCGTTAAGTGTCTCGCTGTGGAGGAGGATCCTGAGCCGTCCAAAAATGGGGATAAACGGTGGGTGGTTTATAGTGGGAGTCTTGATAAGTCTGTCAAGGTGTGGAGTGTGTCTGAGATGACACTAGATGTTAATCAAATGGCCATGATGCAACAGTTTCAGCAGATGCCCTCTGATAGGGAATCCCTGCCGTCGGACGGAAGTAGCAGCCGGATGTACTAATCATCCCAATAACTTGGGAAAATCAATTCCTATAACAATGTGATGCCACGTGTGCAATCATTAATATTTTTATATTATCTCTTAACTTTTATGTGGGCTTTTGACACGTGGATGGAGCTTGTATTCCAGTTTGATTTGCAGGCAAGGTTATATACGGTTTTAGCTCCGAGGGTTCGCCATCAAGGAGGAGGAAAATATTTGTAATGGTTTGTAACATTTTCAGTGGCCTTTTGGCAACGTCGCTGTGGATTGGAATGGAATTATGGAGAAGTAACTTTTACCAAACAAAATGTTCTTCTTATGATGTGTAACTTAAATGTATATGAACCTTATTGTGTAATACTTACGACAAATAATATCCGAGATTTGAACTTTAAGTTGATTCCTGTCACCGCAAATTACAAATTGTTCTAAGGTAGAATTCATTAAAATTGCTACGCTAAAAGATATAGTCGACCAGAATTAAAGAATTATTTGTTAGTCCGAAAGTTGAAGATGATGGAGTACGCAAAAGGGAAGTAATGTAGGAGCTAGGCTTCACATTGAACACGCTTGGCAGAAAAAATCAATATGTTTTGACCTTTCGTTGATGTAGCAGATGTAGCATCATGTGTGGTGCAATTCTGTTTTAGACAACACACGTGGCATTTAAGGAATCGTTTCGTAATGATTAGTTTGTTATTCTGTTTTGGTGCCAGGCTTGTATTTATTTTGCTGGCTATTTTCCTTTACGGCAGCTTTTGATTGCTCATGGATATCGGGTTGTAAACCTTGGAAGTTTCTTCGTTTTTTATATAGAACAACCTCCATTGCTAAGCTTGGTTTCGCTTCAGCTGGAGTTTGGCCTCTTCATAGGCGTTTATACATTATTTCGTCAGGTAGCTGAGTCTCGTAGTGTCTACGTAGAAAAGCACCAAGATAAATGTAATAGTATGTTTTTATTCTTCGTCTGAACAACACACAAGTATTATCGTAGCTTCCCAACAGGATCAAGGACAAATTAAGTAAAAGTAATGTGCAACTTAGTCATACAGGTGGCGTGTAAGCCTTGGCTCAATGAGAACTTCCGGAGGCGTTGCTTTCATGTTAGTTAATCCAATGCTCTCTGTCATATCCACTGGTTCACCTGATGGTGTTGCGAATTTAAAGCCTTGTAGCAACTTAGCCAATGTCAGCTGCACAACCGGAAGTGCAAAAGACACTTCAGGGCACATTCTTCTACCAGTCCCAAATGGTATGTACTCAAAGTTCTGCCCACGAACATCTAAATCTCTATAAGTTGTTAGAAACCTATCTGGTTCAAAGTTGCAAGGATTCGACCACACACTAGGGTCTCGATGAATTTTCCAAATGTTAACAAATAGCCTGGTTTCTGCTAGAATGTGATAGTCAGCTATGGTGCAGTCATCCGTGGACTCATGGGTTAATAAGAGAGGTGAAGCAGGGTACAAGCGCAATGTTTCCTTGACGATAGCTTGAAGGTAGACCATGTTCTTTAGGTCAGCTTCTTCTACTTGTCGTTCCCTACCAGCATATATATCTTCTTCTTTTTGTGCTTTCTCCATGACAGATGGGCTATTCACAAGTAAAGACAGAGCCCATGTCAACGTGACGGCTGTTGTATCTGAAGCTGCTAAGTTAAGACCTTGTAATTTGTATGAAGCATTAGGAATAGGTAACATGCATATCGAGCCAAATAAATGTTGTTCTTATTGTTCAAAATAAAAGGGAACTTTTGTTGCTTGGTAGTCACTACAAAGAAGATACCCTTTCCCGACGATTTCTTTGGCAACCAAACCAAATTCGTCACCAAAAGATAACATATTGCGACGTTTAAAATTATTCGTCATTAAAACTTATCATTTAGTGACGAAACCGCAAAGCGTCGCACAAGAGAAAACCTTTAGCGACGTATAGAGAAAATCGTCACCAAATCATGCACAATTAGTGACGATTTCTTGTATTCGTCACGAAATAATGCAATCGTGACGAAGTTTGAAAACGTCATCATAACTTTTCCAACATTTGACGACAAATCTAGTAAATTGTCACTAAAGGTTATATATGTTGCGAAGATATTATAAAGCGTCACCAAAAGGTTAGTATTTGGTGATGAAAGTCCTCTTTCGTCGCAAAATCTTATACATTCGGCGACGATTTGCATTTATCGTCACTAAATGTCAAGCATTCAGCGAAGAATGTACCATATGTACAAATCTACATAAAGAAAATCGATCGAACAGATACTAAAAATAGAATAGGAGAAAATCGATAGAACAAAAAAATAATCACAATAATTCAAAATAGAACAGAAGAATAATACCGATTCAGTGAATATAATTATAAAACTATTTCTAATTTAACTTTTTGTAATTTAGAAAAATAAATAATAATAATGTTACAAGACATTGTAATATAATTATAAAACTATTTATAACAAATTATATTTAAAGATGACTCATTCCCAAAAAATAAGTAAATGAAGAACAATTGCATATATAAGTGAGAAGATTAAATTTTCATTTTGTTATTGGTAATAGGAAAAACTCGTATATGTTAATTAATTAAGAAAATTAAGAATGTATGGAAAATGATTCGATTTTTGCGACATTTTATATAATTGGTAGCGAAATATCTGCATTAGGCAACGATTTATCAGTTTGGTAGCAAATTGTTATACATCAATTTGTACATTTTACGACGCTATATAATTTTCATAGAAAAAGTTTAACATTTTGCGACGAAATATAGAGTCGTCGTGAAATGTAGAACATCAGCATTATATAACTATGTCGTTTTTCGCGTTTTGAAAAATGTATTGGCAATGTTTACCAAATAAGGTCACTAAATATGGGAAATGCACAACGATTTGTGCTTTCGTCGCAAAATGTTTCAACGATAAAATTTTTTTTAAGTAGGACGACATCGTTTCTTTCAGCACAAACAACGTCGTCCATATAAGCGAAAATTAAACCCGATTTCAAATGGTGTTGAAACACCAGTACCTCCTACTTCCCATCTCCAACGTTCTTCTATCTTTGTATATGTACATAATTTTTGTTTATTCGGTTGTCATCACTTTGAGTTGTCTGCATGTTGGCAGTGTATTATGGGTGAGCAGAAAAACTTGAAGAAGTTTCTGTAATTTGAAGAAGTTCCACAGGTATGATTTCGTTGGTTCCTTCACCTGTCTATATTTTCTGTTCTTTAATTTGTTTTGAACATGCAGGAGGAATGACGAATGTTTATGGTGTGAGGACTTTGACATGTATACAAGTGTTGATGATTTTTATGCTCAACTGTGAATTATACGTATGGGTCACTATACATATTGAAAGATACCAAAATCTTGAGCATTGATTAAGTACAGTAGCTTGGATTGGGAGTTTTTTCCATAGATTAATTTCAAGTGTATTTTTTACAAGTATATAAGAAATATTGACATGTATGTTTGGAAATTGGCATTTATGCATGCATGACTAGCTTAATAAGTGTATTTAATGTTTTTATTAACATCGATGCTTGAATTATTGAGATTGGATTAATGTTGTAACACCCCACTCCCGCCGGACCCGAACCTGATATCGACGGTGATATCCGAATCCGTGCCCCGCGAGGGTGGTGTGCCACATCACTTAACAATTACAAGTCGGTATA
>JANQAP020000158.1:2284396-2297976 GCA_026874005.2 Erythroxylum coriaceum
ATGCCACCCTCGCGGGGCACGAATTCGGGTATCACTGTCGATATCGGGTTCGGGTTCAGCGGGAGTGGGGTGTTACAGGTTAACCTGTTGCGGGTAAGCGATGTAGAAGCAGTTTTGTAACTAGTGGTTAACTAATTGTGGGTAAACGATGCAAAACTAGCTTCATGACTTTAGGCCTAGTATACCATATGGTCAAGAAACTAATGGTGGGCAATGTTGAGTACGAAAAAGTCATAAAATTAATAACTCCGCCATTGTTTATTTTTAAAATTAATTTGAGAGGCACCTTATGGTACCAATTCTAATGGATGACCTATTTTCATTATGAAAGTTATCAAAAAACTTAGTGCCACCACTATTTATTGGTTAAGGAAAAAGGAAAAGAGAAAATGGAAACTTTTATATGATAAGCTTAACTTTGGAAAAGCCTTTCGAAATAGTATTCAAGAAAAATTAAATTATTTTTTACGAAATATTATTTGAGTACCAATTATTATGATGCACGAATGAATTGTTATGACAAGTATTTTACCATGAGCTTTACTATTGTATGGGAATATTTAAGTTATGTTGTTATGAAAAGTTTAAATTTTTAGTAAACTAATTAACACTCGTTTAGCTTACTCTTATTTTTATGTTTTTAAATAATCCACCTCAGGTATGTGTACATGTGATGCAATAATTGAGACTCCACCCCAGGATTAATAGTTTTGTCGAATGCTGCTATGTTTTTCTTATCTTTCTTATATTTGTGTTTGCTTGAAATTGACTTAATTGCTTGTAGATAAGTTGTAAAATATTTTCGAGAAGGGTTTAAAAGTGTGATCTTGTAAACATCTTTGGGATTGTTAATCTCTTTTTCTTAATGAACTATGAGGGCTTTTCTCCTTAATGACATTTTTAAAATGTTAAGAATTGTATGTTTGTGATTGCATGTGATGTGGACCTGAGGTTCCATTCCAGAAGTTAAGATGGTATATGAAATATTATAAGTGTTTTAGAATGTATTATGAAGTTTTTTGAAAATTTTGGGAAGGACAAAATACAACCATTATGATGTCGAAATTTTTAGTAAAATCTTGTAGACAATGGCACGAAAAGCTTACCTCTGCTCTAATTTCGATCAGGTTACTACAGTCTGCTTCAGGTCACTCCATGTTCACAAAGAAGGACAGTAACAACTTCATCGTTCTCCTCATTTATATTGATGATCTAAAGGAATTTGAGAAGGCTTTGATAATAAGGCCATTCTCATTGACTTGGACCATGAATGGTAATTGGGTCCGGTCAAAAGAGAAGACAATAAAATAAGGGAGGGGTTTTTATTAGGGTGGAGGTAATATGGTAAGGCTAGGTGATTTTCAGGCCTACTGATTTGAAATTGTGTTCAATTTTGGTTGCTAGCTACACTGGCGTAAGATGGGCATGACATGATAACATTGATTCTATGTCAAAGAAGGCGAGGTATTAGAGCCGATAGAGCAGAAAAGAAGATAAAAAAGGTATGCTCTAATACCATGTTGAAAATATATTATGAAGCAAAGCTTTCTCAATTTTTTTATTAACGAACAATTGCCTATATTTATAGGCATGATTTAGGAAATAGAAAAAAGATTCTGGCAAGACAGTTCAGCCAGTAATAGAATTGGTGTAATATCCTGTTTTTCGGTACATACTTAGGGTTAGAACCTTAGATTAAGCATTGCATATACATTTATAACATTAGCATTCATACACGAATTGATATTTGTACACATTACAAGTTAGCATATGCACTCAATTGACTCATTCCGGGGTATGAAAAGATTAAAATGTTCATGATGAGAATTATGAAACGTTTATGCCTTGAATTTTGGTTTGATTGATTACAAGCAGTGAATTTGGAATTAATTGATATAATTAGAAAATTGAGGAATTAAATGTACATTTGGTCTAGGAAAAATGTCAAGTGATAAGAAAAATTGATACATGGAAATTAGGATTACTAAGCCTAAAATTGAGTGACATTTGACATAGTTAAATATATGACAAATGGACTAGTAATTAAATGAAAATTGGATCAATTAGTATATGACAAGTGGACCAATCGTGGAGTGATATGTGGACTGATTAGTAGGAGACAAATGGCTACTAAATGTGTGGATTAGTGGCAGCATCTTGATTAGGAAAATGTAATACATGCCTTAAGACAAATGTTAACATTAGAAGGTGACACCTAGCATATGATGTAGCAAGTTTCTGTAGTTGAGTTTTGCTGCTTCTTTCTTTTGTTTCCTTCACCGAAATAGCTCCTTCCTTTTTTTTGTAATTTTTTTTAAACCCTAGCTAAGTTTCCACACCAAAACCATACGTATATCCTACACCAAATAGCCAAAAAATCTGTTCAAATTTGTCTTCACCTTATTGTCTGAAAAAACAGCTCAGTTTCACCTTAGAATTGCATTGATTTTTTCTTACTTGGGAGGATTGGTTAATCTGGAATTTTGTGTTAAATTGGAAGCCTCATAGGTAATCACCAATATGAGTTTTATGGCATATCAAATGATATAAGAATGATGCTTCAATTGGAATGGAATGCATGTGATATTGGTGAAGATATGTGCTGGAAATGTTGCATGAACTTGAAAGTTTTTTTGTTTTGTTTTTGGTATATGAAAACAGTGGAGTATAAGACATCATATGGATGAATTGGACTAGAATTTAATGTATAAAGAAGGTGGATTTATGCCAAAGAAATTTGTTAAAAGAGTGTTCTTGAATTGTGAAAGAATTAGACCTAGAAAGAATTAGACCTATATGTATGATAATGTAAGATAGATTTCTGGTTTGATTTTTAATGCATGAAAGACTAGGATTTATGAGCTGTTAATTGAATAATTTTGAACTAGAATTGGAGATGTTATTGATGAGGAATCAGAGGATGATTCAGGCCTAATAGAGTTATAACTGATGAACTATAAAGAGGATCTTTTAACTTTGGTATAAAGTGTGAAAAAACCTGGAAAATTAAAGTTGTATGTCGAAATTCTGGTTTCAATTTCATCTTCCTCTTTCTACCTATTTTACATATCTTTAAGGCATGAATTTAAAGAAACTCAAATAATGAAAGTTGTAGATATAGGTCTTAGCTTGACCTCTGTGAAAGTTGCTTCATAAAATAGTGACTAAAGTTTTAGTTATGTTTGTTTTCCTAATACTGCCTGTGACAGATCCTTGTGCAAGAACCTTATATTATTTCCTAATTTTTGGGGACTTTAGAGCTCGAATTAGTCAAAGTATAAAACATGAAAAATGATTATTGATGTCTTATTAATGCTTCTGTGAAATAGTTTGTCTAGAAGATATCTTAATAAGTTTATATAGTTATTTGAAGTCAAAATTTAAAGAAGGGACTGTTTTGATGTGTTGAGTTCAAATCTGGAAATTCTGATTTGTTAAAGGAATAAATGAGTTCTTTTAATGCAAATATGATCTTTAGGACATGAATAATGTGTATAAGGTATAGAAGAATGAGTATTGAAGAACATAGGGTATTTATGAATGAGAATTGGGTGAATGTATGAGTATATTGCTAGAAAAATTTTGGTGAATGTATAGAAGAAGCTTTTTTATAATGAAAATGTTCAAGGATAAGTGTAAAATATTAGTTGTTAATAGTTTAAAGATGTTTTTATGAATGCAAACGAGTTCCAATGAATATGAGTATGGTGAATTGGGTATGATTGAATAAGAATTGAAGAAATTATGTGAATGTATAATACTAGGAAAAGATTAATGAATTTATAAATGATGAATGGAAAGTAATTAAGTTTACTTAAGACATAAACCTAATTGCAAACTAAATGATGTACAAGTCATGATGTATAAATGATTAAGATTTGTAAATAAGGTTACATACTCGGAATGATCAATTGAGCAAGCATTGAACACGACACATATATATGTATAAATTTGAGTATGTATTTGATTGATCAAGTAGTGATGTGTACATGTGTGTATTGCTTGATTTAGAGGCACAAACCAACCGACACCATCCAGACATTTTCGGTTTGTCGAGGTAATAGCTAATTGGAGTGTACTGTAAGTAACCTAGATGTGTGACCTTGATTAGAAACGTGTTCTGTTCATATTGTTTTGATTAAATTTGATTTTATTTATATTAAATCGATATTGATATAATTGTGACATTGATGATTCCGGACAATTGATTGTCAAAGGAGTTTGATATTCGGGATTGTATTAGGAGTGTTTGTGATTTGAATATGAATAAGGAAAATGAATTCTCAACCATATGTTGAATGCCAGACATAGATCCGATGAATTATGATAACTGAATGTGTCTCTTGACTGAAAGTGATTAATGATTTATTATGTTGACTGTTGCATTTCATTACATGAATATGCATGTTCACATAAAGGAGTTGTGACCAGAGCAGCCAACGTGAAAAGAGCTTTAAGCTCAAATATGTGCATACAGAGCCTCAGGCTCAACGTTTAATGAACCTGGTATCCACAACGGATACGGGACCGATAACTAACAAATAGGCGCTCAATCACAACAAAGTAAAAATGGAAGTGAGTCTCATTTGCATTTGCATTTGTATCTTTACAAGTGTTTATGAAATTGTTTGCAAATGAATGTTGAGTTATGTTGAGATAACATTGTGAAATGCCTATGAACTTGATGGTGATATAAAGAATTGCGAAAAATGAGTGAAATATTTTGAGATGATTACATGAAGTTTTTGCATTCAGAAGGCGCTTTTGAAATGATTAAGTAAAGTGATTGTATTATTAAGGTGCTCGTTGAGGCATGATGAATAATGTGATATATGAGGCATAAATCTGTATGATATGTTATATTGACTGAGCTGGGTTTTATTCATGTGATCTATATATACGATCTATTTTGAGTGAACACAACGATGATGTTTCACTCACTGAGTTCGCAAAACTCATCAAAATTGCAACGTTGATTTTCAGGTACTGAAAGGAGACCTTGCTTGTAAAACAATCTAGTTGGAGTCTAGTATTATCCATTTTGGGATCAAGATATGGCTCAAAGGTCTGGTCAGCTGTCATCTGAGGAGTTTAGATAAAGTGCTTTTGTATAGTTTTTCATCTCATTTAGAATATTTTGTATAAAATAGTGAGAACACAGATGGTTTTTGTATTGTAACTATATGGATAGCTCGTAATGAAATGACAAGTAAAATATGTTTTGTTAATGAAATGAGATATGTTAACATTTTAAATACTCATGTTCTTTATGATGCCATATGAAGTAAATGTGATTGCTCTAACATGTCATTTCCGTAGGGTATGTGCTCGAATATTCTGAAGAATGTCAGGCATATGTCCTATAGTAGTGGGGTGTTACAACTGAAACAGAATAATAACAAACTTGGCGGAAAAAAAAGAAAGCAAAACAGATAGTAGACAGGCTTGGAGCAGATGGACTTGGACTGGATCTTCAACAATTTAGGGACCTAGATTGTAGCCCGTTTTGAGTCTCAGTAGGCTATGGGCTGACTGAAGAAGAACAGAGCCCAGGGATAAGTCCAATGGCCCACAACTCCAATAACCTGGTAGACCCAAAAAATAAAACAAAAGACAGACAAGTAACCCTAGTTTCCAGAGGCTTCTTATCATCAACAGAGAGAATTCTTTGTTTGTCAAAACCTTAGTCTCATATCACAAATAGACATATTAATGAGCCGGGCCAAGGTGGCCCACGGGCCGGTATGGCCCGACCCGTCTATTTATTTTTAAAGGAAAAAAATTAAAAACGACATTGTTTCGGAAAAATGGGCAGGCTACAGGCCGAACCAGGCCAGCTCGTGACCCGGGCCAAAAACAGACTGAGCCAGGCAGGCCGGGCCCTAATTACCATCCCTAATCACAAAGAGATATCCTATCTCTTTTAGGAATTTCGGGCAAAGAAGGGTATATGAAGTACATTGGGCCTAGTGTTGGTAGGGAAATCAAATAAAAATAATGTATTATCCTTAAAATATTTAGTTGAAAAAACTATTTTTTTGGGTAATAATTTGTTTTTGAGTAATAACTATTTTCTTTTAATTGCAAGGAGAAGTACATGATCGATTGTAATTATGTAATACAATCTACTTGTTTTACGCTCAAAAAATCGCAAGTGAACGGGTCGTAACTTGTAGTTAAAAAGAGCAGATATCGATCCCACAGGGATTGATGCTCAGACACCACTTAATTTAGACAAGACTTTGTTGAAGAAACGAAATTGTTTAATGCAAATAATATGAAAAATTGAATTAAAATTAAAAGACTAAAACAAAGCAATAGATAATACCAAAATGCAAAAAAATTGAAATTCAAGAATCTAAAGACTAGAGATTACCTTTTTTTTCCTATTTTGTCTCCCTCCTATTTTATTAATTGAATTGTGTCTCACCCTAGATTTTCGAATGTATTAACTACCCTCTCTTAAGACATAGTTAATTGTCCCTAATCGAATTTAAGGGAATCAATTGGACGATCTCTCAACCTACCCAATGACTCTACCGATTCAACTAGTTATTAAACTATCTTATGGGTGATCAATTGAATTCATCGAGATCTCTCTTCTAACTAATCAATTAACGTGATGATTATATGTCTATAGGCTGCCAACTCTTGTTGTACAATCCTACACAATTAATCTCACTCACTCTCTCGATTTATTGCAAGATAATAAATAAAATCACCAATCATCAAAGATAACTTCATTCAATTTAATGAAATAGGAGTTTTAACAAAATAGTTTAAAAGTAATCCCTAAAACTAAATCAACCACTCATGGCCTCCATAACATCATCAACATGCAAATAAGCCATTTTACAAAGAATAAAAGGAAGAAAACACAAAAAATTGGATAAAAGGAACCTCTTCTCTTCTTTGCCAAAATCTGGAATTTTGGATGTTGACGTACTATTTTCCCCAATCTTGATGATAATCCTTGACTTCAATCCTTCCTCAAGGCTTGAAACATGTGCTCTTCCCTCAAGGATGGTGTTTCTACAGAAGGGTTTCATCTCTCTTGAAGATGGAGGCCTAATTATCCTTTTGTAGTCCAAAAAACCTAAAGTTGATGAAGCCCTGCATAATCCTTTGGATTGTAATTCACACGATTGTGGGAATTGGCAACAGATGGACTCCTCTTTTCTTTTTCCTCTTTGATCTCTAGCTCAATCTCTAAGTTACTCCATCTTTCTTCCTACATAAAAATAGTCAATTCTTACCCTAAATTAACATCAAAAATAAAAGAACAACAATAGAAATCAAACTAAATTAAAACATGAAAAATGAATCCTAAACTACAACAAAAATCGACAATTATGCAAGAAAATATATGCCAATTACTTAGAAAAATATTTACTAATGCACAACTATCAACATCCCCATATTTAAATCTTTGTTTGTCCTCAACGAAAAGAAATATAACCACTCAATTCTATCACTTCATTTTCACAAAGATCAAGGCATACAATCCCTCAAATTTAAGCTAACTCAAATATCAAGTTAATACATATATCATGACTACTCTTTCATTGGTGTACATAAGCAAATCCAGCAATTAACACCATCAGTCAAAGATAAGTAAAGATGCAAAATGAATTTTCCTCATAGTTTTCACTCATTTCTCTCAAGTGTTTGATGGTTAGTGTTTCACTCAAACTTCCTATAGGAAACTACACTACCACAGGCTTGCTAAGACACCAATTCTCCTCTACAATGATTTCATGCATAAATAAATCAAAAGGACTTGTTTAGGGTTGTAATGTGGTAAGGGTTACGGTGGATAAGGAGAGAAAAATGGTTAAGCATAGGCATTAGTAAAGTAAAAAGTGAATAAAAATAGGATAACAAAACACAACTCCGAGGTATACAAATATAACTAATATTCTACACTTATTAATGCTACTCAATTGTTCTTCCTTTTTCTTTTCTTTTCTTTCCCTTTTTTTCTTTTCTTTTTCTTTTCAACATTTTTTTTCATTTTTCTTCTTTTTCTAAATACATGGAAGAACTATGAATCAAAATAGCACTATATACAATGTAATCCATAGGCAGAAATATACTCAACTCATCTCGGTTAATTTTCACAATGATCCTAACTAATGTATTACTTAATACTCTACTAAGCTTGTAAGGTTAATAAGGTTTAAGGTTTTAAAATTTTGGGTGTTTCCAAGAAACAAAAGGTTAAGACTCAATGGGGGTAGCAAAGAATAATACAAAGGGTAGGTCATTTAAACCAAGGGTTAACACAAAAGAGCCTAAATCATCTCTATTAAGCATGCATTTAGTATACTCAAACCGATTCAAAGCAAGTTCTGAAGGTAATAACCTAAGGAAGTATCACTCAACAAAGAAATAGAATGACTACAGATGGAGTCATATGGCTCAATCCTCACATTGGCTTAAATGAAAACTCATTATGCATCTATACACTACCTCATTGTTTAAATGTCAATTTGTGACTAAGCTTATGTAACCAACTATTTTTCATTACTCTATATGGTTAATTTTCTTCTTAAGTAGCCTAATCCGAGTTCAAGCATGCATTCAATCTAATTCCAACTAGCATGACAGAATCTCATGGCCATATCTATTAAAATGATTTAAATGTGGTTTCATTGCTAACACAAAGCACATAATATGCCTAACCATGCATCCTATTTAACAAAATGCAAAAAATGCAATTAAGAAAATCAAAGTCACCTCCCTACACTTAAAGTTCACATTGTCCACAATGTGACAAGTCAACCACCAAAAAAAGGAAAATGACCTCAAACTAAACAAAAGAAATTGAAACACACAAATAACATGAAACCAACCAAAAAATGATAGCAAACCAAACAAAAGAACATGACATGAAACCCAATAAAAATTGAAATGATACCAAACAAAAGAAATAACATGAAGTCAAACAAATATCAAATAAAATGAAAACAAACAAGAGAAACAACAAAATTAAAAGTAAAAGGGTAAGAAAAGCTTATTCAGATGATGGTGGTGACAATGTTGGTGAAGGAGCTTCAAAATTATTCCTCCGACAGAAGTTGAGGAACCTTTTCTTCAAGCTACACTGCTCCTTATGTACTTTCCGCATTTGGGTGCTGAGCTCATTTAGTTGAGATGTCATTTATTGTTGGTTGGAGGCCATCTAGTCGAGGATGTGCTGAAATCAGTCGACCTTTACTGATGTGTTCGGTTCTTCCTCTACTGCATCGTCCTCTGGCTCTGGGACTGCACAGGATGTGGAGGATCAGTAGGCAGTTGTACTAGTGCCCCTTCTATTCCTCACTGCAGCACGAGTCTGAGGATTGCGGAGTTCAATAGAATGGACCTCCACAATTTGAGAGCAGCTCAAATAAGATATGTCAAACATATCGTGTGCCGTTGTACATACCTCTTCCACATTAAGGTTATAATAATGAGCTAAAGCAGTAACAACATGCGACATTCCAAAATATGAACTCCTTTTATTGACAACACTTATTATTGATTGAAAAATTCTAAAAGGTGTGTTGATTTTAACTTTTCGATCTATGCACCATAAAAAGAAAAGTTCTTTGGCCAAACATTTGCTACTTTCAGTTTTATTGAACACAATTAAGCACATAAATTTGTGTAAAAGTAGATGCTCAACACTTTAGATTAAAGAATTTGGTGCATTGTGTGAGTCAAAATGTTCTTCACCTGTGAGAGTTTTCCAATAAGAATCGACATTAAAATCAGCGTGACCGTCTAACATTTTTGCATTTGACAAGTTGAAAAATTCACGCATGATAGGATAATCAAGTTTTAAAAAAATTCCAGCTAACCTAAACCAAAACACATCCATTTTAGGGTTATATCAGATTGTTATGAAAAACTCTAAGGTTATAGTAGCATAAATGGGTACATCACACCGAATAAACCTATTCCACCCTATATTTGCAGCTAGTTGCTCAAGTTATCGTCTCACTCTTATGTTCTCTAAAAATTTAAAATCAAAATACCTAGGAGTGACTATTTCTCTATCCCTAAGGTCACGAAAGCGCATACCTTTTTCTTCCAAATAGATTGGGAAGGGAGAGCGGTAAGTCGTCGTCAAATCGTCCTTGCCTTCACCGAAAACTTCACGGTGCAATTTATCGGTCGATTTAGTTGGTCTCTAAGCCATCCTTGGTGCCATTGTAAGAGAAAAATCTGCCAAAATGAGAGAAAAAGAGTGAAAATCGACTTTTAGAGAAAGAGAGCACAATCTTACCCAAATTCTTATATTTTTGAATGATTAATGCATGAAAAGATGAAAGGATTGTAAGATTAATGAAAGAGCTGAAGAAAATACCAAGAATCTAGAGAAAAATTGAAGAGTTTTAGATACGGGGAGGAGACAATTTCGTAGGTTAAAGAGAGAGGAAGTGAAAATTTTTGAGAGTGGGTGAAAGAAGAAAATGGGAGGAAAGTTTAAATTTCCCTCCCGGATGGAATTCCCACGATCGTGGGAATTCATTTCTCTCTAGAAACTTTCTGAAGACAGTTTCCACGATCGTGGGAATCACCACATTTCCCATGATCGTGGGTTATCTCTCCAGAAACTTTCCAGAGAGATTTATTCTCACGATCCCAAACCTTCTTCCAAGCTTGATCTTGGTTCTTTATGATCCTATAACCTATAAATACATCAAATTAATATCATCTTCAAGGATTTAGAAAAGAAACAAGTTGAAATTCTAAAAAAAGCCCCATTAACATCAATCAAACTCAATTCAAACATGATCATAATTAAAGAAATCAAATGAACAAATAGACAATGACAATCAAAAGAAAATAGACATCCATAAGTTGCCTCCCATGCAGCATTTCTTTTAATGTCAGTAGCTCGACTCTCCTTGATGCTCATGGTGGCTCAAATGATTGGTACGGTAGCAGTTCAAAAACTGATCTCAAACTCTGTAGATGAGCTACCTTAGTATGGACTCCACCTTCCTTCTTGTTTTCCTTCCTATGCCTTCTTTTGCGCGATCAGTTTTTCTTATATAAATTCCTAGGGTCCTTAATATCTTCCCATCCACCTTGGGGTTCAAGTTCTTTGATGTCCATTGGAGTTAAAGGAGCACGATAATTTTTCTTCAATACCTTCAATGTTAATTGCTCCTGTCCTACTCTTAGTATTAATTCGCCCCCATCAACATCAATGATCGAATGAGCAGTAGCCAGAAACAGTTGCCTAAGAACCATCGGGGTTTCCTCGTCTTCTCTAATATCTAGTATGTAGAAGTCTACAGGAAAAAAGAATTTTTCAATCCATATTTGCACATTCTTAATGATTCCCTTCAATAAGTGTACCATTCTGTCGGCTGTTTTCACCAATGTCTTAGTGAGTTCTGGCTCTCCTAAACCTAGCTTCTGACTGAATAAGTAGGGCATCATGTTAATACTAGCTCCCAAATCTATAAATGCCCTATCTATCTTAACTCCATATATACTGCACGAAATGAAAAAATCCCCTAGGTCTTCTTTCTTTTGCGCTATATGTGGATTTCCTTCTGATATGTGCTCAATGACTTCTTTCTTCACTAGTTCTTCTAGCGTGAGCTTTGTTTGGAGTTAATTTGTTATGTCTGTCATCTAGCTTAACTCATCTTCTTGAGAATTCCTCACTACTCCACTTGAAGCTGACTTCTGTTGAGCAAAAATATGATGTGGAAGACCACTATGAGGTATCCTGATCAGCTCACTTACTAGCTCTATTGAAAGGACTTCCAAAATTGGTTGTCCTTTTCTCTTGTCTCCACCTTTCTCCTCATGTCCACTTTACTTTTTCTCTTTCCGAGTGATGGCCATGATTCTTTTCTTTGGGTTGACCTCGGTGTTGCTCGGTAGGCTACCCTTGTTTTAAGAAGATAAAGCGTTAGCTAGTTAACCTACCTAAACCTCTAGATTGTTGATGGATGATGCATGATTCTTCAAAATCTGGTTGAATTTTGCTTCCATCCTCTTTTGACTTTCCTTCTGGCTTACATGCATCCTTTTATGATTCTCCTCTTGAGCTGCCAGTTTGGACCCCAAGACTTCCATCATCTTGTCTATGTTGCTTTCCAACGCTCCGATTTGATCTTGTTGAAATCCTGATGGTCCTTGTGATCTTGATTGGCCACTTGCATTGTTATTAGTCCACAAAAAATTCGGGTGATTTTTCCACCCTAGATTATATGTGTTAGAATAAGGGTTATTACCTTTATGTGGCTGGCCTAGGTAACTTACCTGTTCGGTACCACCAACTCCCAATAAAAAACACTCTGCTGAGCTATAGTTGTTCTCCCCACAAAGCTCGCATTGAACTTGCATCGTCTTCACTGTAGAGGAGGATGCTCCTTGCATGTTGTGCAGCTGCTTCGTAAGAGCTATGATCTAAGCCTGCAAGGCAGTAACAGATTCAATGGGTATCATACTTTTTTGTTCCTTTTGTCCCTATTTGCTCCTCTCGCTCGACCACATGCAGCTGTTGCTCGCCAACTCCTCCAAAATATGATGAGCTACTTCCACTGTCTTCCTCATTAATGAATCTCCTGCTGCTACGTCGATGGTTCCTCTAATGCTCGGATTCACTCCATTGTAGAACGTCTGAAGCAGGAACTCTTTCGGTAGATTGTGATAGGGACAGCTACTTTGAAGTTCTTTAAATCTCTCCCAAGCTTTGTAGAAAGATTCCCTGTCATTTTCTTGGAAATTTGTAATCTCCTTAATAATCTTCTTCGTCTTTGTTAATGGGAAATACTTGGCGAGGAATGCTTAGGCAAGTTGCTCCCAAGTCGTAATCTGGCCTGAATTTCACCAGTTGTACCACACTTTAGCTCTATCTTTTAGTGTGAATGAAAATAGTCTCAGCTTCACCACATCGTCAGACATTTTGTTGAATCGGAATGTATCGCACATCTCTAAGAAATTTACGATGTGGGCATTCGGATCCTCGTTGGATAGCCCATAGAACTGCACAGTCGAAATTATTTGCTTGGACCATCGATCTCACCACTCCTTGAGGACTAAATCCTGGCCTTATAAAATCCATTAAAGTCCTCTTCGATCCTCCTTGCTCTCCTTCTTCAGCCATATCTTGTTATGAAAAGTTTAGACGCTTTGCCTTTCTCAACTCTCTTTCATGTCTCTTGATGTCGGAAAATTTGTCTTCACTAACTTTTTTTGTTCTTCACGTGCTCCTTGTGTTCATGCACCTGCAATTACATAAGGAAAAGTATCAAAATTCTTAAATGAAAGTAATCAAAATTAAACAAGATGGTAAACAATCAATCCCTGGTAATGGCGCTAAAAACTTGATCGAATGTAATTATGTAATACAATCTACTTGTTTTACGCTCAAAAAATCGCAAGTGAACAGGTCATGACTTGTAGTTAAAAAGAGCAGATATCTATCCCACAGGGATTGATGCTCAAACATCTGGTTATGCTGTCGCTTGCAACCAAATATAAAAGAATTCACTTCC
Organism: Erythroxylum coriaceum; assembly: GCA_026874005.2. Lineage (NCBI taxonomy): Eukaryota > Viridiplantae > Streptophyta > Magnoliopsida > Malpighiales > Erythroxylaceae > Erythroxylum > Erythroxylum coriaceum. The sequence continues at coordinate 2,297,908 of JANQAP020000158.1, forward strand.
GTTAAAACAAATTAATGTAGTAGCGATAAGCGGATATCGTTCCCACGAGGAATTCTTACGGTAATGAGT
>JANQAP020000158.1:2627224-2642757 GCA_026874005.2 Erythroxylum coriaceum
CACACACGCAACACCACCTTCACCTCACACACAAACCAGCACTCCACTTTTCACTCACGCACAGCACACTAAGCACAAACACACGCAAAACACACTGCACTTCACGTTCTTTTCTTTCTTTTCCAGCCCCCAACGCATTTTCTTTTTATTCTCCAACACACTCACGCACACACGTTTCTCCCAACACACACACACAACAACATCCTTCCTCTGTGCTCCTCTTTTATTTTTTTCTCCTGGCTACTCACTAGCTAACAACAACACCAGCTTCACTCCAAGACAGCACACACGTCTCCCACACACACACACAACGCATGATGTTTTTTCTCTTTATTTTGGCCAGAGCACCTAACTAAGACCACACAAATCACCTACCATTGCATTCCTCTTGGTCCACGTCCCATATTAGTTACAAGCCACTTACTTTTGTCTCCTTCTTTGTCTACTAATTTCTCCCTTCTTGGTCCACGTCCCATACAAGTTTTCTTTTCTGTTTCTGCCACTGTTTCTCTTCTTTTCTCTAGCTGCTGTTTAATTCTTCTGCTGCTGTCGTTTTCTCCTTGCCTTATATGCGTTTTTTTTTTGTTCCACATCAACGACAGCGTCTTTGTCTTTGCCTCATTATGCAACGCTGTCGTTTTCTCTTGTCCTAGCCATGCACACATCTCTCCTTTCCTTCTACTTCTACTGGCGTTTTCTTCATCTTCAATTGCCGTTTTGCTTCCTTGCCTCACGTTTGCATTTTTGGTTCCTTTCTTTTAACATCTTACAGCTGCTTTTGGTCTTTTATCTCACCATGCTATGTTGCTTTGTGGTCTTTTTATTTCAGCTGGATTTTAATGCCTTGGGCTGCCATTTTTGTATCTTTGAATTTTAATTTCTTCCAAGTACCCTACAATAAGAATTACAAATGATGTAGCATCAATTGTCCTAAAATCAATTAATCATATTTTGCCCCTATAAACACAAATTAAATGTAAGGCACAATAATTCAAATAATAATCAAATAATGAAATAAAGACCAATTATAGTGACAAAACCCATTTAAATGATATAAAAATATATATGAATAAATGAGTTTGTCAATCCCCGTTACTATCATAATTGATATTAACTATGGTGCTCCACAACATTATAAACATTTATTTATATGCATGGATAACGAATAAACATTTGCTGAGATATCTAATTAATTATTTTGGTCATTATTGGTAGTTGGATATATTTGATACATCATATCTCATAAGAAGTCCACTTGGGATATGATTTCTCTATCTTGGATGGAACACTTTGCATGGATGGATTGCCACACTTAAAAAACGTGCTTCATATGGATGGTTTAAAAGCTAACTTGGTAAGTATTAGTCAGCTTTGTGATGACGGATCATTAGTTAAGTTCACCAGTGATGAATGCAAGGTCTTAATCGAACAAGGAGAATGTTTAGTGAGTGGCAAAAAATCAGTAGAAAATTGCTACATATTGCAGGTCACTATCTCTTGCAAATTGTCAGCATATGATGATAATATAAATCTATGGCATCAAAAGCTTGGCCACGTCAACTATGATCTTATTGACAAATTGAGCAAATTCAAAGCAACGAGAGGCTTGCCTATGATAAACAATGATGACAAGACTATTTGTAGTGTATGTAAAATGGGAAAATAGACGAGAATGCCACATAAAAAGGTTAGACACGTTACATCCTCACCTATAATGGAATTAATTCATATGGATTTAGTAAGTCAAACGTAACATGTTAGTATTGGTAAAATGAGGTAGTTCTTGACATGTGTTGATTATTACTTTAGATATACTTGGGCATCTTTCTTGAAAGAAAAATCAAATGCATTTTAGACATTTAGAAGTTTATATGTACAAATTACACATCAGAAAAATATGAAAGTTTTGATAATAAGATTTGATCAAAGAAGGGAGTTTGAGAATGCAAGCTTAAATGACTTTTGTGATAAATATGGCATCATTTAAGAGTTTTCAAGAGATGGCCAGATCTATGTCAAATAAAAGAAAAATATCAATGAGGTTTTGGGTTGAAGTAGTAAACACAGCATGTTACATGTGCAACAGAGTTCATCTTAGAAACATCTTGAATAAGACACCTTATGAACTATGGACGGGAAAGAAACCTGATGTTGGCTACTTTCATATATTTGGCAGCAAGTGTTACATTCTCAAAGACCGAGAACAGCTTGGGAAATTTGGAAGTAAGAGTGATGAAAGCATTTTTCTTGGATATTTAATTCATAGAAAGGCATATCGTATGTTCAATCAAAGAACTAAGACAGTGATGTAATTTGTAAATGTTGTGATAGATGATGTGTCTCAAATAATTGATAAATCCATAGATGAAAATCTTCAAAATTAGCCTCACAGACTATAACAAAGAAGCAATGAAGTAAAAACTAGAATATACCCAAATTTACAGTTAGTTCCTGCTAGTAAAGAAACTGGCCAGACAAAAGACCAGTTAGTTGCTTTGGAGGAGTAAACCAACCAAACACCTTATGCAGAAATAATCTTTACGAATAAAGAAGATTTAAGGGAAGGTGATTCTAACAAAGATCCTCCATCACGAATCAGATGAAGTCATCCTATTGAGAACGTGATTGGTGAAGTTAATGATAAAAGGAAAACAATGTAAAGAAAAAGGATAGATTATTGGGAACGTACAGGACTTTTATGTTATACTTCTTCATTTGAACCAAAGAATATGAAAAAAGCATTGCAAGATGAATTCCAGATAACAGCTATGCAGTATGAGTTAACATAATTTGCTCGAAATGATATTTGGTAATTAGTGTTAATACCATCATATGTGAATGTGATTGGAACAAAATGGGTATTTCGCAACAAAACTGATGAAAAAGGTAATGTGACAAGAAATAAGGCTAGGTTAGTTGCTCAAAGATACTCTCAAATCGATGGCATTGATTTTCATAAAACTTTTGCTCCAGTGGCAAGACTTGATCCAATTAGACTTCTTTTGGCCATAGCGTGTGTGAAAGGATTTAGACTCTACCAAATGGATGTGAAGAGTGTGTTGTCTTGAATGGATTTTTACAAGAAGAGTTATAAGTTGAACAGCCAAAGGGTTTCATTGATTTAATATATGCTGATTATGTATTCAAGCTCAAAAAGGCTGTTTACGGTCTCAAGAAAGCGCCAAAGGCTTGGTATGAGAGACTTACCCAATATCTACTAAATAAAGGTTATGAACGAGGTAGCATAAACAAGACTCTATTGCACAAATATATGTTGATGATATAGTGTTTGGTTCCACTCATCCGAAGATGGTGGACGACTTTGTAAACATGATGACACATGAGCTTGAGATGAGTATAGTGGGAGAATTGAATTTCTTCTTAGAATTACAAATCAGGCAAGTGAAAGGTGGCATCTTTGTGTCGCAAATCAAATATGCAAAGAATTTGGTGAAGAAATTTGGCCTTGAGAATGCACGGCATGTTAAAACACCTATAAGTGTGTCAACAAAGTTGAATAAAGATTACCATGGCAAAGGAGTTTATGTAAGTTTATATAGAAGCATTATTGGGAGTTTGTTTTATCTAATTGTGAGTAGACCTGATATTTGTTATAGTGTGGAAGTATGTTCTTGTTATCAATCTAACCCTATAGAGTCTCACTTGACAGTAGTAAAGAGGATCATCAAGTACGTCAGTAATACTTCTGAGATTGGATTATGATATTCATGTGATTTTACTTCTTATCTAGCTGGTTATAATGATACAGATTGGGCCAAAAATTTAAACAACAGAAAAAATACATTGGGGGATTCTTTCCTTCTTGGCAACAAAGTGATTTCACGGTATAGTAAGAAAAAAAACTCCATCTCATTGTTGACAATATAAGCAGAATATATTGAAATCAGTAGTTGTTATTCTCAACTTTTATGGATGAAGTAAATCTTGGAAGACTATGAGGTTGTTTAAGATGTGTTAATGGTTATGTGTTATAACAAGAGAGCCATAGACATCTCGAAAAATTCGGTTCAGAATTCAAGAACCAAGCATATTGACTTGAAATATCATTTCATTCGAGAGCTTGTGGAGATTAAAGTTACAGTTCTTTCGTATGTAATAATTAAAAAGCAACTTATTGATATTTTTACGGAAACTCTTGATTCGATCATGTTTAAATTTCTTCGAGGGGCTTTGGGATTGTGTGCTTTACATTTTTGATGTATTTCTATATAGTTTAAAAAGGGGAAAATCATAAATGGATAAAAATCCCTAATTTTTTTGTTCTTACTTAAAATAACTTACAGCCGCACACCCCTTTCCCCCTTTCCTCATTTTTGAAAATTTGCCTCAAATTAACTTGTCTTTCTCCTCCATTTTCGATTACTCTGTCTCTCTCACAACCACATTTTCCTTTTGGCTCTTTTGGTTCTCTCTCTCACTGTCTCACCTCACCATCATTTGCATCAACCATCTCTTTGTTTAAAGCTTCAATTGGGCAAAATCCAAACATCAATCATCTTCCCATCTCTTAGAGAGGTCATCAGAGGCATCTCCACCATCCACCACCGACCCACCTAGGCATTCCAATCGTCTCTAACAACACCCACCTCGTGGGACGACAACTACCTGAGTTAGCTCCTCCTCGATAGCAACCATCGACATTCCCGATCCTCCCTCCATTTGGGTATCGTCTATTGATGATGATGTACGCCAAATTCTATCTCATATAATTACAGAATCATTTGACTCCTCTACCTCGAAGGATGCCCCTACCAAGCCTCCTACTCCCGCACCTTCGGTTGTGTTTAAACCAAAAGCTACTCCTTCTGCTTCCTGATAGTTGGTGAAACACATTGCCCATAAATTAGTTTAGTTGCCTCACCAAAAGACACATGTTCAGATTTTAGTGGATGATGCTCTGTCTCATAAATTTTACTCTTTCGCAGCACAACAGAAATAGGACTCCATTACTAATACAAGGTTTCTTCTCGACCATCATATAAATTTAGCTTAATATCAATAATTTCATTTGGATGCCTTGTTAAATGAGAGAAATCTATTAATTGATGCATTACTACCAAAACATTATGATACTGAACTTGTTCAAGAATTATATTGCAATCTTGATAAGGGTGTATTGAATGAGTCTGTTTTGTGTTATCATCTAGTTTATGTGAGGGGGACATTGGTTAGAATTGATCTGAATCGGTTGAATGCATTTCTTGTAACATCCTGTTACCCATATTGAGGCTAAAATAGTAAATATGAGAGATTATTAAGAAATTAGAAAGTGCATTTCATGCTCATGCATAATATGACATGCACATACACGTGAATATTGAAATTTTGCACATTAAAATGATTGTACATGAATTCATTGACATTCCGGGTATAATTGATTTGTAAATGTGATTATATTAAGAATTGTGATTTTTATATGTTGAAAATTGATTTGAAGAGTGTATTTAGTGATTTAGAACTTTTGGTGAATTTTAGGAAATTTCTGAAATTTTGAGTAATTTTTGGACTAAGAAAAATGCCAAATGGCAGAATAATTGATTAATGGCAGTACAAATAAATGTCAAATGGCGGTAGAAATTTTAATATGTGACATTAAGATTTAAAGACAAGTGTCATTGAGAATTAGGAGAAAATTGGATTAGAAATTGGAGATAATTGGACTAGTTTATTTAAAAGACCAAAATGGGATCATAAGAAAGTGATAAGTGTCACTACCACTCATCACTACTATTCTTTTACCCAAATTAAAGACAATATTATGGTCTTTCTCTTGTCCATTTATGATATATGCTTCATTTCTTCATATTCTTCTTCTTCTTTTTCATCTTTCTCTCCTTCACTCACGACCATCGCACCTCACCCTCATCATATTGATTTTTGTTCAACTCTTTCACTTTGTTTCTTCAAGATTCATTGTCTTCTCCATCTTGTTACTAAAAGACCCAATCTATTCCACATTAAAAGGGTGATGATCGTATATGATGGAGGAGCTAGGGTTTCATGGTGATTGAAGAAGCTTTGGGTAAATCAAGTAAGTAACTTATTAATCTTCATGGCGTTGATGAATGAAACATGTTTTCATGATAATTAGAGGTTAAATGGACATAAAATGATGTTGTTTGTATGCTGAACGTGAGTGATGAATTGTGTATGTAAATTTCTTGCTTTTGTATATGTGTATGATGATTAATGGCCCACAAATTGTTATAGAGATGATTTAAGGTAGAATGATCATTAAAATGATGTTCGATGAGTACAGAAAATTGATGTTGAATGGGTACATGTATATGTTCTGTTTTTGGGTTAATGATCAAATATAGATCATGAATTGTTTTTGAATGATATTGACTTGAAATGGAGTTGAGAATGAAGAGTAAATGAAGTAGAATAAAATCTGGAAAAATTGGAAGATGAATGCTGGAAAATGTAGCTGTAACATGTCCACTAATTATGCTTCTGTGTTTTAGCCATAACTTGTTCTGTAGTTATCCAAATGAGATGATTCTTGATTTGGATTAAACTAGATACATAAGGCTACATTTTTCATAAAGACATTGAATTTAAATTTTGTTCTTAAGAGTCTCAAAATTTAAAATGAAATTGAGAACTGGGTGCAGCAAATTGGTGGATGAATGTATATTTTTGTTTTGTTTTGAGAGTACGAGAATATGTTCTATTTTGAGTGTTTTTAGAGATGTTTTAAGATGGGTTTAGAGTTAAGGAAGAGGCGTAAGATGATGTTCTAATATGGAAAGTGATTTAAAATGAAAGTTTGAGAAGAAAAATAAAGAATGTGTAGGGAATAAATATGCAGAAAAATGATCGTGCGTGCTGGAGACAGTTTGAACATCCTTTGATCTTTTGGCCATATCTTCTTCTCCCGACCTCCAAATGACATGGGATTTGAACCAAAAGATTCAAAACACGTTTTTATACATTTACACCAAAAATTATAACCATCTGAAATCATTTGGATGATATTGATTGATGAATTTGGGACGGAATTGATGAGGAGTTTTGGAATTTCATAACTAGAGTATTTTCACTGAACATGCTTCGGTATTTTAGACATAACTTGTTCTGTATTTATCCAAATGGAATGATTATTAATTTATATTAAACTAGAGACATAGGGATACAATGTTTTTGAAGAAGTGTAATTTTAATTCTATCTCTAAAAGTCCAGAATTTGACTTGAAATTTGGTACAGAATACAATTACAGTTGAAGAATAGTCCAAATTATTTGGCATATAAATTTTGGAATAATGAATCAAATTGAATGATATTGGTGTCATTAGAAACTTAAGACAATGTGTAACATTTGTCTAGAAGAAAGTATTGCCAAATTACTTCGTTTTAATTGTCATATTGATCATGTACAGTAGACCCAAAGGTATGTTTCAGGAAAAATCTGAATTGACGAAATGAATTATGAATTTCAATTTTAATGGTTTTATTGAGGTATAAACCATTAGTATAAATGATACTTATGTGAGTTTGGAAATATGAATGTTTACATGATGAAAATAATAGAGTGATAGCCGGGATTGTCATGAACATGCATTGTGCATATTTCATATACATACATGTACATTAACAAAGACTTATAATTGTGCAAAAGTGTGATATGAGTATATTGCTTGATATAGAGGAGCAATTAGAACATCAACATCCAAACGTTGCTGAAATTTTGAGGCAATAGCTTCAGGAGCAATCGGTGAGTAACCTAGACGGTTTTACGCAATTAATTGTTTGCTTTTGAATATGTTTTGAATGATGATATGAATGTGATTTGATTATGTTGATGCCGAACAATGAAGATCCAAGACTTGATGCATGAATGTGATATTGAAGTGTTACTTGTATGTGAATGAGACGAACTAAATGCTTCTTGATAGTTGTGACCAGAGTAGCCACCGATCAGAGCTTAAAGCTCAACGTGTGATTCAGAGCCTCAGACTCAACGCTAAATGAGCCCTATATAGGACAGTTTTTAATGAGCCCTATATGATGATTGATTGATTATGAGAGATGCATTCCATACATGAATGCATGATCAGATAATGAGAGTTGTGACCTGAGCAGCCACCGAAAACGAGCTTAAAGCTCCAAATGTGATTAAAAGTTAAAGGCTCACTATGTAAAATGAGCCCTGTATCTCCAATGAATAAAGGATAGTATAAATGAGCATGGTATCCACAATAGATACGGGACAGTTTAGGCACTCGTTCATAACAACGCAATAATTAGAAAAGAGTCACATGAGCATTTCATATACATTTTAATAAGTATGTTTGAATGTTTGAAATGCAAAATTATCTTACCCTTAAGTGAGAATGTGATATATGATAATTTATGCAAAATGCAAAGATGTGAAATATATGTTACATATGTGATGTGTTGCATGAATTGAGTGAACCATCGATGATGGTTACCGCATTGAGTTCGCAAAACTTACCAAATTGTAACATTGATTTTTCAGGGTCGAGAGAGAGGACTTTAGCTACTAAGAGACGCTACAAGAAGCATAGTCTTGTACTTTTGGGAAGAAGAAGAAATGACTCAAAGGTGAGTCAGCTGGGATTGGAAAGATTAGATAGAATTTTTGAGTAACTTCCTCTTTCATGTAGCATATTTTGTATTAGGTTATAATAATGTACATGTATGGGTGTTTAAAAGCTACAGTGTAAATACATTCGGATTTATGAAATGAAATAGGGAAAATTTTGGTTTTAAAACATTGTGACTTTCTTGATGATGTCTTATAAGAGAATAAAGAATGATGATGCCATGTTAAGTGAATGTTGTGATTGAACGTAGCGCACCATTATCATAGATTATGTACTGAAATGTCCTCATGGTGTTCCGGTATATACCCCATGATAACAGGGCGCTATATTTTTGGGTTTTGATAATTTAATTGGCGATCAATTATATGGGGGTGATTTTATTGTGACAAATGATATGTTGGCTAATGTGTTGACGGGTGGAAAATTGTCTGCTTGGCCATCTTCTGCTGCATTTTGTGTGTTTGAGTTGTCTCAAAAATATTTCTGCTTTATAAGCCAGTGTCTCTACTGAATATCTCACCTCATGTATTAAATTTCAACAAGCAAGCTCGGGTAATAGACTTGCCCTACTCATCTTCTAGACCATCTGAACCATCTATTGCATCCATTATTAATAACAATGCCGCTTTCTTTTCTGAAATTGATCGATTGAGGGAGTATTTCAAACAGGTTTAAATGCTCTTCACCAACTTAAGCAGAGGGTTCTTCGCTCGGCTTCCCATAACTCTTATTCTTGCTTTTGGCTTTTTTTTTTGCCCCAAGGGAGCAAATGGGATGCTTGAATTATTGTTTATATGGATATTTTCTACTTTATCTGCATTGTTGATGTGTTGTTAATGACTATCGCATGTGACCTTGACATTTGTTTTTGACTCTAATACTATTTAAAACTCATTATTATGATTATTCAATTCATGTGGAGTATCCAATTAACGTATTTAGAGAGAGTTCTTATATGTGACAAATAATGCCAAAAAAGGGGGGAATTTTTAAGATACTTTGCTAAGATATCTAATTAATTATTTTGGGCATTATTTGTAGTTGGATATATTTGATACATCATATGTCATAAGAAGTCCACTTGGGTTATGATTTCTCTATCTTGGATAAGATAGGATTTAATGGAATTATACTTAAGATTGACTCCTAGATAAAATAGGATTTATTTAGACATGCATGTGAATAATTGGAGATAAAGATGCATCAGATTTTGATTGGTGATTTGAGCTATCTCTTGAGTAGCTGCATTTCTCTATATAACATGAATCTATTGGATAGCTGTTTAATGGTTTTTTATGAGGGAAAAGCAAGTAATAATTGTGTCAAATGTGCAACTGTATTTTTTGGATGTTTCGATGGTGAAACATATATCCAATTGATGACTTTTTGAAGCTATTGTGTATGAACTGTCAAGTGATTATTCTTAAAAGTTCACAACAGATGTTAAACAACCTCCCAAATCTCGATTGTTGAAGTTGCACATTTAAGGGAGTGTTTTTATCTCAAATGTTTCTTGTATTCATGTTGTTATTGTTTCAATAACTTGAGATTATACTTTTGTATTCATTATCTTTCGTTGTTGCAAAAGTTCTCTATTGAGTTTAGCATGAGGTGATCGTATTATTGGGAGTGATATACTTTCACAGGATAGAAGTAAGAGTGAATAGTGTCAAAGGATAAGTGGTGTCAGCTCAGTAAAGCCTTGGGTAAAACTATTATATCACTGTGAAAGTTGATTAAGCTGGGTGAGGGCCCCGCAGACGTAATGTAACAGTCTTAGACTACCAGCCCATAGATATTGTCTGCTTTTGGGCCTTGGCCTAACCAAACTCTCATGGTTTTGCTCTTCCCACACGTTGGAAAAACGCGTTTTTGAGGAGAAGTATCCATGTCCTTATAAGGCATACTTCGTTCCCCTCTCTAACCGATATGGGATCTCACATTCCACCCCTCTTTAGGACCTAGTGTCCTCGCTGGCACACTGGTTCGGGTACTGACTCTAATACCATTGTAACAGCCCTAGACCACCCACCTATAGATATTGTCCGCTTTGGAACTTGACTCAGCCAAGCCTACTTTTCCCACCCCTTGGGAAAACGCGTCTTGTGAGGGAGAGGTATTCATACCCTTATAAGACGTACTTCGTTCCCCTATCCAACTAATATGGGATCTCACATTCAACCCCCCTTTAGGCTCAGCGTCCTTGCTAACACATCGGTTCGGGTGCTGGCTCTGATACCATTGTAGCAGCCTTAGACCACTCGCCCACAGATATTGTCTGCTTTAGGTCTTAGACTAGCCAAGCCCTCAAGGTTTTGCTCTTTCCACCCCCAAATCTTGAGAGAGAAGTATCCATATCCTTATAAGGCGTACTTCGTTCTCCTCTCCAACCAATATGGGATCTCACACGTAAACCAGGTATGCCGAACTACATTACCAAATTTTGGTTGTTGATTTACTCGTTGCATGTTTAATTTTTCAGATTGTTTAATATTTCTGTTTTGTTTTAATTCTGAAAAATTAACAGTTTTAACACAGTTGCTTTCTATTAAGCAACCATCATAAACAGTTTAAAACAACTGCACCAAAATAGGAATTTTGCGAAATTACATCCTTTGGGCTTTTCAAAGTTAATTATACTAGTCAGGAATATCACTAAAATGATAATTAAGTAATTAATTTCTTAAATTGATTTCTATTAGATAAATATAATAGCAAGAAATAAGATTGATAATAGGTATTGATCAAAAAAATTATATTGGTGATTGATATCATGGTCTGGAAGAAACTACAACTTAAAATTAAGGATAAAATTGTGCTGATTAGAATGAATATTCTACTCACTTTTGTAAACTGTAATTATATGATCTCTTACAAATGTTGATAACAAAAGTTTTCAAATGGGTAAATATCAAAATGGCAATCACCAATAATGACATTTCAAAACGAGCGTCTACGAGTGAAACCATACTTCAATAAAATTGTTTTGAATTGAATTCGTTGGACATCTTACAGTTTTATATATTATCAATACATCTTACAGTTTTATATATTATCAGTATTTAGTGTCACGTGTGGTGTCAAGTATAATACTATATGTTGAAAACAACATCATTTTAAAGTTTTCAGTTAAAAGTTTTAACGAAAGTTAATGGCAAGAGGAACGAGTCTTATCAAACTAAAATACCATATGATTATTGATAGTTTTCAAAAGTTACGGTATATATTAATAATATGTCAAACTATATGAGATCCAGCTAAATTTAACTTAATTATTTCGATAATGGAATATTATTAAATATCATGAAAATAAAATTGATAATTAGAACTTTGTGCTCTCATCCTCATCCTTGAATGATTATAAAAAGATTATTACATAAAAAATTCATTTGAAAAGATGTGCAAAGTTTTCAAACATTTTAAGATTGTTTTAAAAGAATTCGATGCACCTTAAAGATATGGTGAAGAACGCATTACACATTTTGGACTTATACAGAAAACTACCTCTAATTTAATATTCATAAATCCTATTCATAAGAAGAATAACCATATCGTACCCTATGCAATCTTATTCATATGAAGGATAAAGATAAATATTAATTATGCAATTTTTTTAAAAAAATATGGATTCACCTCAAATTCAAAGTTAAGAAGAAACATTAGTATGAGAGTACTATATATGTGTGTGGAATTTAATTATAAGAAGAATATTATGTCTGACCAAAAATCATATGATCTAATTTTATATTAAATTATTTAAATTAACATAACAAAACCTAATCCTCCTTTACTTATAAATATAAACTTTTTTAAATCACATAATATATTGTATTATTACACTACTTTATTTCTTCTATTATTATTATCTTTTTAAGCTAATCTTTGATCTTAGTGGACTTTTTTTACATTTAGAATTATATATTTATAACAAATTAGTATAAAAGATAGAAATCTTAATTGAGGGTGTAAAACCTTTTCTTCCAGTTCGGCAGATTTCATTGGTATATGTACAGTTACAATAGCTAAGAGGTAAGTATATACAAAGATATTTTAGAGATGTTAATTATCTTTCCTAACTAAGTTGAGTTTACAAGGACTCTTTGTTACAACCTATGTAGCACGGATACGGACACGAACAAGCGACACGACACACACGGACACGGGGACACACCAACTTCTAAAATTTGGTGGACACGGACACGGCATATATATATAATATATAATTTAGAATTAAGAAAAAAATTTAGAATTCATAATATAATATATATTGATTGATGTGTTTCAAGACTTCCAACATTTTGATAGTTCATACACTAAGCCTTGTCTACTATAATCCTCAATAAACTGCTCAGATTTCATGCTATATCAATCCTTTTCTGTGAGTCTGATGGCACCTCATATAATATACTTTTTATATATGATCATCTATAATCGTACAGAGTTACTGTCTTGCAAGAAATGGAAGACACTTGTTGTCCATTGACGAACTAAAAGTCTAAAATTGTAATTTTAGATTGAGTTTTATGCATTAGAAAATGGATGGCATGCCTAAAAGGAGCAATGGTATTATTTCAAATCTCAAAAGAGTCGTATGAAGAGCATATGGAAGGGGAAAAGTCTTGGCGCAATGATATTATTTCAGATAAAAATGAAAAGTCCAACGGCGTGTCCGAACTGACGTGTCCGAACTGGCGTCTCAAGACGTGTATCCAACTGTGTCCGAGCTGTCTCAAGAGGTGTCCGAGCCGTGTCCGAGCCGGAATTTTTTTTTTTAATACCGACACGTACAAACATGTGTCCAACACGTGTCCACCGCGTGTCGGGTGGGTGTTCGTGTCCGACACATAGACACGGCTCTAATTTGCCGTGTCCATGCCTCTTAGGTTACAACTGAACCAGATTTGTTGATGGCAAGTTAGACTTCGCCCATATCTTCAATATAGTATCAAAGAACACAATTAAGCTTTATGACAATAAACTTTAACATCAACGAATTGAATGGTTTATCTAATTTCATTCTGTTGCAACTAGGTGATAAGGTTGAATATTAATAAATCAAAGTAAACGGAAATAATAATTTTCGCATCTTATCAGAAAGCGAAAACTCACTCTAACCGTGCTGTCCTTTGCCTGAAAGTGGAACTTGGTCCGTCCTTTTGCGTAACAAGTCAAAATTTGTGATGTGGAGGTGCAGCCTCTAGTCTCTGATATTATCGGCAAAGTTGTCGGTGGCTTGGCCAAAAGTCACCGAGTTTGTGTTTATGTATTCAGTTCACACCACACTAAACGTTAAGGGCAAAAGAAACAAATCTCAGTGGTAATTTAAAAAATTTTAGGAATTTTTTTTAATCTTTTGTTTGAATTTTTTAAATTTTAAAAAATTATTTATTTTAGGTTTCAATTAAAAAATAACAGATAATGCAATATGAATATTAAACGTAAATTAGTCAAATATTAAATTCGAATAGAATTAATTAAATTTAACTCAAACTAATAATTTATTATAAATATCTTAAGTTATTAACTTAAATTGAGTTTAATTAATAAGAATTATATTTAAGAGCTAAATTAAGTTATTATATAATTGGCATTTGATTTTTTTTTTAGAAAATATGTCATTGAAATTTGATTTGTTCATAGGATTTTCCTGAAAAATTAAAAATTTTTAAATCCGTATGTTTTATTACGAGAACTATGTTCTCGGTGAAATGGCTTCCAAAATGGAATTTGCTTTCTTAGGATTCCAGGACAAAAGCAAAGACTAGATCAAACCACAAAGCAAAGACATGCACGATAAAGTATGTTATCGAGTTGGACTTTAGTGACACCATTTGAGCAAGGACAACGCTTGATGTCGATATATGCTAAAGTAGTCGATCAACTAGCTATATTTTAAGGACTAGTTTTTGGCTCCAACCATTAATAAGAGTTCAAAAATTCTATAAAGACATATTTTTCATCGGTGCTTGCATATTTTAGTGATACTCCTAGGTTCTATGATAATCCTAGGTTCTATGGTATACAGACATTTTATGTTTGACCGAAAGGAATTTCAACTTAATATATAAAAATCAATCCTATAGTATTCATTTTTCTTTAAAAAATTAATTTAGCGTTCAAATTTTCAAATATTTAAATTAAATTAAATTAAATTAATACGCTAAATTAAATTATTATATTACTGAAATTTGATTTGTTAATAGTATTTTTCTAAAAAATTAAAAAATATTAAATCTACTTATTACGAGAACCATAATCCCGGCGAAGTGACTTCCAAAATGGAATTTGAGTTCTTAGGGCAGTCCAAGAGAAAAGCAACAACTAGATGAAACAAAAAGCAAAGTATGCAAGATAGTGTATGATATCGGCTTGGACTTTAGTGAGACCATAGTTTGAGCAAGGAAAACGCTAGATTTGGACAGGAAAGTTGAGAGGTACTCCTAGGTTGTATTGTATATATTATCTCAAGGCTTGGCTGGAAGAAATTTCAACCTTATATATATAGGGAGAGGGATAATCAATTCTAAATTTCTTTTAAAAGTTTAACTGTACAGTTCAAAATGCTAGTCCGTTAATAATTTACTGATTTGGTTAACGAAATATTTGTTATTTATAACATGTAGATATCTACCTAAGAAAAAAAAAGTACCGAAACTTAAATAGAGAGAATTTTTTTAAGTGAACATCTAATTTCAAAAAGATTTAATTAAGCAAATTGGTAAATTACTAACAAAATTAATGTTTTAAGCTGAATTATTAAGGTTTTAAAATTTTAATTACTTAATTGAAAATTTTTAAAAATTAAACGTTAAATTAAAGAAAATACTAAAAAGTTAAAGTAGTGTAAGATTGGTTTTATATATATATATATATACCTCCTAGGTTGTATTATGTATTGTGTACATATTATTAAGAGAAAATATGTAATCGTTATTCTTTAT
>JANQAP020000158.1:2756961-2769342 GCA_026874005.2 Erythroxylum coriaceum
AGCGTATCCACTGATTAAGCCATGGCAGTGTTAAAGCGTACGTTAAGAGTTCTTTATAATCTTATTTTAATGTATTCCAATTCAATATTTTGTAAGAAAATGATTGAATATTAATTCAAATTTGTAATACTAAGAAAACTATTTTATTTTGACTAGATTATATGAATCAAAGTGAAATATGGAAAAATAGTATAACCTGTGCACATTTAGTGAAAACGGCAATTTTCAAATTTTGAATTTAAAAGAGAAAAACCTACATAAACATAGACACACTTAGTGAGATCTCACACGCCCGTGTATCTTCAAAGCATCTTGCATTCCTTTTATTTCTTTCTTAGATTCATCTGTATCTTCAAAGTATCTTGCATTCCTTGGATTTCTTTCGTGATTCATATGGATTCCTCCCTTTTTTGGTCTAAAAGGCAAGTAAAACCTACACTCGTGTATTAAACTGTGAACATTTGAAAATTGTCACGCGAATTCTTTCACTCGAATTCCATGTGCAGCACTAGTACACTTTTTCTCCCAAACTCGAGTATAGCTAGTCAGTCTTCCTCGAAGATGCCTACTTAAGCTATGAAGAACTAAGCAAGCAAAGAAAACACTAATAAGAGATCTTAAGGAAGCTTGTATACTTCTATTGCTTTAAACTCTAGGATTCTTCGATTGTTACAAAATAGAGAAGCTGACTCGTGAAGATACATGATTGTATTAGATCTCACACATCAGTGTACTTACCTGCAAGTGCCCTTACTCGTGTTCCTAACTATAAATGTGTAGAGATGAAGAGGTTGATTGCTGAAGATACATTACTGTGTAGGATTTATACACACCTGTCTAAGAACCTGCACTTGGTCGTTTACCTTCCCCATCTACCTAACTATAACCATATGGACATGAAGAGGTTGAGAACCTCCACTTGCTCGTTTACCTTCCCCATCTACCTAACTATAACCATATGGACATGAAGAGGTTGATTCATAAAGATATACAGCCGTGTGGGATTTAGACATGCTCTTGTACCAATATCGTGTATGTCTCTACAATCGTGAAGATATTCAACCATTGAAAAGAAGAAATTAAAGGATACGATCTAGGACACAGTCGTGTACATGACTATATCTGACATAGAATATTCTAAAATTCCCTTTTTTCATACACCTACCACTCAAGCTATGCCTCGATGAGCCACTAACATCACTTTGCACCTATAATAGACCCAACCACTATGCAATCACGCTAAATTCCCCATCTAAAACAAAAAGAAAAGCAGGGAAATTTTTTCTTTTTTTTCTCTTTCATTTCATGCCTTTCTTATTTTTTGCACTTTATCGATAAACATTGGGGCAGTGTTTTAAATAGATACAGGGGTGGGGATATTTTTCCTTATTATGATTCTGTGATATTTTGAACATTTTAGGATGTTTGAGCACTT
This sequence comes from Erythroxylum coriaceum, assembly GCA_026874005.2. NCBI lineage: Eukaryota > Viridiplantae > Streptophyta > Magnoliopsida > Malpighiales > Erythroxylaceae > Erythroxylum > Erythroxylum coriaceum. The sequence goes on from JANQAP020000158.1 coordinate 2,758,397, forward strand.
TCTTGTTTGTGCCTAATACTATCAAAAGTTAATGAAATAAGATTTGTCAAAGAAATTTTTGTTAAACCAATTTAAATAAATTGGACTAAGTGTACAAATTGAGACTGAAATTGACCAAGATGAAGGCTAAACATGTTGACAAGTTGAAATAGCTAAGGCATGAACTTAAACAAATAGAGCCAATTGATTGATAAAGTATTGCATAAGGATCAGGTGAATTTATTTGAAACCTATTAGCACTATCCAATTTTTCTTTTTGGTGTGATTATCTTTTATTAGGATACCTTTAGAACTTGCATTGGACCAATTTGAATTGTTATGATGCTTGTGAGCTTGAATATTATAAAAGCTTTCCTTGTTTTATCTATTTAACTTAAAAAGTCACCTTACTTAATTATCCCTAGTCCAACACTTTGGAGCCATTTTTAAGATCCCTTTTCTTTATATTCTAAACCCGTATCACAAACCATTCCTATCATATATCTTATCACCCAACTATATGTTTTTAATATGGCATTTTTCAGCTATTTGGGAAATTAAATGTGACTTTTGTTTTCCGAGCTACTCATAATAATTCAAAATTGAAAGTTTGAAATAAATGATAATATCTCCAATAATCAAGGATGAATCAAGGAGATTTGGGCTAACAAAACAATTTATTTTTCAAATTAGGATTAGATTGTGGGAATCAAAGTGAAATCTAGAAAAATAGTCTAACGTAATCTTAAGCGTGGACTCTCAATGAAAACTACAATTTTCAAACTTTAAACTTACAAGAGAAAAACATGTTAAAAGTGGTTTAAAATCTTATCTTGGCCGGATTTGAGTGAAAATAAATGAAGTTATGATTTGAGGGATCCAAACAATCACACCCACAAGATTTTCACATGAATTTTGAAAGCTATAGATAGAGCCAAGACGTGAAAGAGAAAAGCATCCAATTTCGAGCTACAATTTCCAACTTCTCAAAGTTCTCTTGTATTCTCTTTTCTTTAGTCAAAATTAGAGTAGTTTTTCTTCAGCTTCTAGTGATAGGAATGGTCATTGTTAGCTAAGTCTTTTATTTTTAGTTAAATAAAGTGAAAACTCTTTTTAGAACTTTGAAGATTGGGAGCCAAGTGGGCCTTATGGTGAACCATCTCATTAATTCATTTATTGAATTGTTCTTCTATGCTTTTATTTTATGATTATTTGTAATTAATTCCAATGTGCACAATTAGTTTATTGATTGAAATAATCATTCGTTATATGAAAGTTAGACCATGCAAAAGTTTTAAGTCTTTTGATAACTTGTGACAACTAAAAGTCTTAATTTGTTGCGTCAAAAATTATTTCTCTTAGGAAAAGCATTGAACTAGATTAAATGCAACTGCAAATGTTGTGTTGTCTTGCTTCAATGGTCTTTATTTTCTTAAAGTTATTGTTTAATTAAATTTTGGATCATATCTAAAGTTGTTAAGCAATAAGGATTAATTGAATTACGTGTTTTTAATTATTTAATCCTAAGGAAAAATGGATATTTAGTATCACATTAAATATATGATTGATAAAATAATTATTTTGTGCCAATAATCAATCGTAGTCCTAAAAAGTGGAAGCAACCATAAACTAAGATTTGTTTTATTAAGAACTTCATTTTATTACATCCTTTATTTTCAAAATTGATAAACCCTTTTTCTTTATTAATTATTTTCTTTTATGACGGTTGACAAAAAAGAATTTTATGTGAGATCGACTCCTACTTTTCTCTATTACATTTATTCAATTGCAAAAATTTTTAAATTAATTTAAGGTACTCATAATAGTTTCACCAATAAAAGTTAACTTAGTGGTGGAACAGAGAAGTCAGACGGAGCAGCTTTCTTGTGATTTTTTATCCATTCCCATATAAATATCAACTAAACAAAGTTTTTTTTGCTTCTGAGAGGGAAAACCAATAAGAATTTACATAACCTAAAATGACAAAGCTTTCATTAAATATGTGTCATTCTTTCGTTATATGCCGCAATTTCAACATCAATTATGGAAGCTGTACATTTGGAACTTTGAGTTGGGCATAGAGGAGAGTTTCTCATCATTGATTGTTAATAATTGTGTAGTCAAATACTAGCAAGCTGGATAGATCCTAATCTTTATAGAATCTGATAAGGTTATATTGAAGTTCAGGACCCGATAGATGGCCTACTTTGGGCCTTGCATTTCTAGCTTCGACCACAAATCATTTAACTAATAGGAAAATATTGTAGAAAGAGAAAGAAAATATACTTTGATTGGAGAATAAATTGTCTTTTTGTATTCACTCTAGAAACTTCAACACACTAACAATATATATAGACATATGGTCCTTACAAATAGGAAACACGTAGACCATTTATTTATTTATTGGTGACACAAATCAAAGAACTAACATATAATATCCCTAAACAATAGCAACAGAAAAAGGAAAATGGAATACGCGTTGAGAAAGTGATAAAAAAGACTTGAATTAGTCAACATTCTCCGTTTAATTCAATCAAGTGAGATAACTCCAATCATGCTACAAAATTTCTACACTTTATTCTTTGTTAGAGCTTTTGTCATCTTCTTCGTAGTTTGCTCATCAATGGTGTAATGAAATGATTCAACATATCCTTTTGTGACTAATTCTCTGATGTAATGATATCTAGTTTTAATATGCTTGGTTATGCTTTAGCGTACATCATTTTTTGACAGATTAATTGTGGATTTGTTATCATAATAAATCTTTATTGGCTGCACTTGTTTCTGTTTCAAAATTTTCAAAATCCTTCTTAACCATATTGCTTGACAAGCAATGGCTATGGCAGCTATATATTTAGTTTCTATACTGGACAAAGCAATCACCTGTTGTTGCTTTGATACCTAGGAAATAGCTCCTCCACCATAGCAAAACACAAATCCAGTTATGCTTTTCTTGTCATATACTGAACTAGCCTAATCACTGTCTGTATAAGCTATAAGATCCTTATTTTCATTTTTCACATACCTAATCCCATAACTTATTGTACCTTGAATATATCTCAACATTCTTTTAGTAGCCCTAAGATGATGTCTACTTGGACTTTGCATATAACAAGAAATCAAACTTAATGCAAACATCAGATCAGGTCGAGAGTGTGTGAGATACAACAGCCCTCCCGCCAAGGTTCTAAAAAATTTCTCATCCACCTTCTCAACTTCATCTTCTAAGAGGAATTTATCATTTCTATTAAGGGGAGTTTTGACAACCTCGTTCACAATGCGAAATCTCTTTAATAAATTTGTAGCATACATTTTTGACAAAGAGATCCCACACATCTAGAACAATTTCTAGACCCAAAAAATAATGTAGGAGTCCTAAATTAGACATATCAAAAGCCTCCATCATCGCCTCTTTAAAGGTATTAATTAGGCCAAAAGAATTACCAATATAAATTATATCATCCACATATAAACATATCATCAAATAATCGTTAACCCAACCCAACTCTTAACATACATGGTAGACTCATTAGCAGTCCTTTGGAAATTGTTTGTGATAAAATAGGAATTACTTTTATCATAGAGTGCTTTATACAATTTGTAAACCTTGTGTTCAGATCCCTCTACTTCAAATCCTTTTGGTTGCTCAACATATAGATCCTTCACAAGATCACCATTAAGAAAGGTTGACTTTACATCTAGCTAATATATAAGCCAACTATTTTGTGCAACCACATCCAGAAATAATCTAATTGTATCCAAACGAGCAACAAGAGTAAAAGTATTAGAAAATTCAGTACCTGGAACTTAGGCATATCCTTTCACGACCAAGCGAGCTTTATTCTTTGTCAATATCAATAAACCATTTGTATTGAAATTAGACTTGAAAATCCATTTAAATCCAATAGCATCTTTCCCATTAGGCAAATCAACCAAAGTCCAAGCCTGATTTTTTCAATAGCTTCCAATTCTTCTTTCACTGCTCTAACTCATTCTTCCTTATTAGCTACATCTTCGAAACAAGTTGGTTCGATGGCAAAATAAGCAAAATCAGAGATAACATAAATTTTTGATGAGCTTCTTACTTTTCTTTGTGGAGAATTAAGAGCAGAGTCTTCTAGGTATTGTACAGGTGTATTGGTATTATTTCCATCTAAAGTAGAATTCAAGTCAAGAGACTCTAAATTAGATTCTATAATACCACCAATGGTATGTGCAACATCATTTTCTATCCAATCCCAAGCATATTCTTCATTGAAGATGACATCACAACTAATAATTAACTTTCAGTAATGGGATTGAAAAGTTTATAAACCTTTGTCTACTTGCTATAACCGATAAAAATGCACTTGATGCTTTTCACATCAAGCTTCTGATAGTACATGAGCATAAGCAATATAATTGAAAACTCGTAAATGACTAACATTGAGCATCTACCAAACCAAGCTTTATAAGGAGCTCTTCCTTCAACTGCTCGTTTTATTGATCGTTTGAGAACATATATAGCAGTAGCCACTATTTCTGCCCAAAATCTTGGTGGAAGATGCTTATCATTTAATGTGCTTTTTGCTACTTTAACAACTATTTTGTTCTTTCATTTTACTACATCGTTTTACTGTGGTGTATAGCTTGTTGTCAGTTGCCTCTAGATACCAAAATGGATACAAAATAATTCAAACTCTTTCGATGTAAATTCTTCACCATGATTAATTCGGAGTTTTATGGTTAGACACTCAAATTCCTTCTCCACTTCAGCTTTTAATTTCTTAAAAAGATTCAAAAGCCTTAGCTTTCTCTTTTAGGAACTACACACATGTCATTATTAAGAAATCATTAATAAAGATAAGAAAAATACTTACTTACTTTTACTGAGAGTGTTTGCATCGGTCCAGAAATATCAGCATGAACTAGCATTAAAGGTTTAGTGGCTCTCTAAGACTTGACCATTGGAAACCTTTTACAATAATGTTTCCCAAAAATGCAAGGTTCATATTTCTAAGAATTCAAGTTAAGTACAGTTGGTAGACCTGTAACCATCTTCTGGTTATACAGCATTTGTAGTCCACTAAAGCTAATATGAGCAAACCTTTTACGCCAAAGAACTATATCATCACTTAAGGTAATAAATGCAACAAGATCAAGTTGTAAAATATAAATGAAAACATTTTATTTTCAGACATTTTTACTGAATGGACCAAATCCTTACTCCTTTTGTCATAAATCATGCATTCTTCATTGTCAAATATAGTATAATAACCTTTCTTCAATAATTGACCCAAGCTCAAAGGGTTATTACCCAAATTTGGAATATATATATGAGATCATGGATGAGTGTCTTACTAGTCTTACAGCTTACAGTAATTGTGTCAATACACACACTTGAACTTGACCGTTGTTTCCCAAGATCACTTTGGATTTCACTGTTTCAACAATTTCCACAAAAAAAACTTTGGTTGCCAATCATATGATTATTACAACCACTGTCTAAATACCACCCTTTAGAGGATATAGTAACATTAGCAACTAAATAAGCAACAAATAAATTATTTGACCCATTATCTTTCTCTTCATGAAAATTAGCTTGATCTTTTCCTTCACAATTATTAGCGATATGACCAAATCTTTTGCAATTATAACATTGAACTGCATTTTTTCCATAGTCAGATTTATTTTGTGCCAACAATTTCTCTCCAAATGATTAGCTTTACCAAAGAATTTACATTACCTTGATTTCTTTGACCTTTTGAACTACCACGACCTCGGCTATGGCTATAATGGTCACGCCCACATTCCCTTTTGTTACCATATCCATCTTTTCCTATGCCTTCAAATTTTTCATATCAACCTTCATCGGAAAAGTTTGCTTCATAGAAGCTCCAGTTGATCTATTTTAAGCGAGCTTCATGTGACTCAAGAGAACCCATTAACTCAACTAAGGAACAATAAACAGATAAATCCTTGGATTCTTCAATAGCATCAACAACATGATTGAACTTAGGTAGGAGACTTCTTAAAATCCTTTCAACTACTTTCTGATTTATCAAATCTTCACCGAAAGAGTGAATTTAATTTATAAGAGTAGAGAAATCTTGAATTGTGTCAGTCGACTTTGTTATTATTAAATTTTCAAAATCGCAACGCAATGTCTACAAGTTCACAGTCACCACTTTGTTGGACCCTTGATAGTGTTCTTGTAGCAAATCTCATGCCTTCTTTGAGGTGGTTGCTCTCATCATTCGTGGGAACAAAGCATCATTTATGCTTTGTTGGATAGAAAATAGGGCCTTCGCATCTTTCTTCTGCTTGTCCTTCAACTTATTTTTCTAGACTATTATCTAAACAAGAACTGATAATTGTGTGTTTCCCTCGTTTTCATTTACAATAAAATGAATATTTTAAATAAAGAAGGAAGACCTAATTAGTTTTGAATTGTTTCCTATTCTACGGGATATATTGATACGAGATCAAATCACCCATAAATCTCTAACCATATTTATTCATATTTATCCTCTATTATGCCCCCGCAAGAGGAGCTCGCGAGTTGCGACGCTCATCTTAGAATAGAGTTATTCAAACTTGTATCATAAAAGAGGCTTCGTAAGAGCATCTGTAATTTGATCACCAGTAGAGATACGGCACACCCTAAGAGAATGTTTTTCTACCTGTTCACGAATGAAGTGATAATCCAGGGAAAGATGCTTCATTAGCGAGTGAAACACAGGATTGGAACTGACATATGCGGTTACGCAGTAGATGATAACGGAACACGAAGCTCACTCAAAAGATTCTACAACCACATAACTTTTGCAATAGTACTGGCTATGGCCTGGTACTCGGCTTCGGTAGACGATCAAGTAATTTTTCGCTGACGTTTGGAGCTCCACGATACAGGATTACTCCCAAAATAAAGAACATAAGCAGACGTAGAGAGCTTGGTGTCAGCATCCCCTCCCCAATCAGCATCGCTATAAGCGTGGATGCGTAGATGAGATGGTTTAGTCAAGTGTAAACCTTAGTTATAAGTATGCTTCAGGTAACAAAGAGTGCGTTTCAGTTGTTAAAAATGAAGCTCCTACGGTTTGTGCATAAACTGATAGTTTGTTGATAAGGAAACTAAGATCAGGTCTGGTAAGTGTAACATACTAAAGGGCCCCAAGTATACTTCTGTACAGTTTTCCATCGATAGAGTTGGACCCATCGTCAAGTTTAAGGGTAGTCAAGGTATAAAGGGGCGTGGCACAAGGACTACATTCTGCCATATGAAAGCAATCAAGTAAGTCATGAATATTGCGTTATTGTGTAAGAAACAAAGCCTCCAGCAGTTGGGATGATTTCTACTCCAAAAAAACAAGGTTGTGTGCCCATATTTTTTAGCAAAAACTGACTGGATATGGCAGCCATAAACCGTGTCAGATAAGCAGAAAAATTCCCAATGAGTAGTAGATCATCAACGTAGACTAGAAAATACATAAGTACAGAATCCCGAGAAAACAAACAAAGATGAATCATTGCTGCTTGCAACAAAACCATATTGAACTAAAAAGAGTCGAAGTTCCTAATACCACGCTCGCGGAGTTTGCTTGAGACCATATATGGCTTTGAGTAATTTGCAAACATGAGTAGGGTGTTCAGGATTAACAAAGCCAAGTGGTTGGCGCATGTAAATCGTCTCATTTTGACTCCCTTGTAGAAAACGCATTATTGACATCCATTTGATGTAACGCCCAAGAATTCGTCAATTCCAAAGTAAGAACTACTTTTATAGTCTGATGTTTTGCCACCGGAGAGAATGTTTCTATATAGTCAACTCTAGAGCACTTATTGTAACCTTTTGCCACAAGGTGGGACTTATAACAAGCAATAGACCCATCAAGATTGCTCTTCGTCCGGAATATCCACATAAACCACTACATTCTGAGCTTCTGAAGCTGGTACTAAATTTCAAGTGTTGTTCTGAATAAGTGCCTCATATTCTGAGTTAGCAGATTCTTGACAATGCGGGATTTTTAAGGCCTGTGATATGGTGCGTGGTGTATTGGTAGGAGGTAAAGGGTGTTTGGTTATGATAAAGGTTTTTGGTTTAAAAATGTTGTTTCGTCCACGAGTGATCATAGGATGAGTACGTACAATAGGAGCTGGGTTAGTGGGTGCAGGTTTGAAGGGCTGGTCAATGGGTCCAGGACGTGTTTGGTTGGTTTCGGGTTAGAATGGTAGTGACTCAGTTGGGGAGAAGTCGGGGTTTTCATGGGGTACAGAGGATGATGCAGGTGCAGGTAAGTCAGGTGAGGGAAGATCGCATGGAACAGATGCAGTGACGGAACTAGACAAGTGCAGGGCAGATGATTCTATTAAAGGCATTGTAGGCGAGGTCGTTGTTGCTGATCTATGCCATACCACATGACCAGGAGGGAGGACCTGATGTGAGTAAGGGAAACAGATTCAGGGTAGGGAGCTGGTTGCGATAAAAATGGAAACGAGAACTGATCCTCGACGAATACTACATGTCGTGATGTATAGACTTTAGTCGTTTTTGGATCAAAACACAAATAAGCAAATTGGAAGAGAAAATCCCCAAGAAAGACACAAGGAGTCGATTGAGGCTAAAGTTTGTTTGAGAAGTACGGCCGAAGCCAAGGAAAGCAGAGGCATCCAAAGGAGTGTAATGGATGATAAGAAGGTGTTTGACGAAAAAGTTGTTCAAACGGTGATTGCATATTTAAAACTGGGGTTGACATTCTTTTGATGAGATAGACAGAGGTGTGAAACGCATGGACCCAAAAGCTGGGCGGAAGCTTACTATGGTATAGGTGAGCTCGGGCGGTTTCAACAATATGTCGATGGCACCGCTCAAAAGTGCCATCAATTTAGGCATGTAGGGTGAAGTTGTGAGACGATTGATGCTATGGCGCGAGAGAAAAGGTTTTAGTTTGATAAATTCGTCGCCATTATCCGTATACAAAGTTTTGATGGAAGTATTAAAAAACTTTTTGACCACATTTTTGAATTTAACAAAAATATCAAAAACTTCAAACTTGAGTTTAAGTGGATAAAACCATATATATTTTGAAAAAGCATTAACAAATATCACATAATAACGGAATCCATCAAACGAAGAAACCAGGGCAGGACCACAAACATTCGAAAAAAAATTTAAAGCAGTTTCGAACAATGCAAATGTTGTACTGAAAAAGGTTGCTTGTGGCTTTTTTCACATTGAAAAGACACACAAAAATCAGACATAACTACACTAGAACGTAGTTTAAAACGTGACTGTAAGAACTGCAAAACTTTATTGGAGGGATGTCTTAAGATGTGGTGGAAAGTGCAAGAACTGGGAAGACGAACATGAAACACTGATGGTTTCTGGGATGGAAAACACAGATTGTAGAGATCACTATGGCATGACCCTATGAGGGGCACTGACCTCGTCTGTAGATCACCTGAAAGTGATAGAGAAACAATTCAACAGATAAGTTATTTTTTGTGCAAAGACGCTTGACATATATCAGATTTCTACTAATACTCGGTACATGAAGAATATTATCAAAAACAACAGGCTTAGATTTGGTAGAAAGAGTGAAACTACCGGTGTTTGCGATAGGCAAGTTGTAGCCGTCTCTGACCTCTAATTGATTGTTTCCAATATACAGTGAATGGGGGGATATGTTCCGAAGATCATTTGTCACATGGTGTGACGCCCCAGAATCTAAAATCCATTGCCCTGAAGCTGAATCACCACTGCGAGCAAAATTAGCAGCTGAGGGAGCACCTTGGCAGTGACTAGAACTATACCAAATAGCTTTACCGTGAAGTTTCCAGCATGTTTTTGTTGTGTGGCCTGGTTTCTCGCAATATTGACATATAATGGACCTATTGTCAGTAGAACTAGACGGATGTGGCCTGGAACTAGAGGGCCTGGAGTTACGTACAGGCTGTTGTGAGCGAGACTTGGTAACAAAATTAGCAGATGGCGTTTGTAGAGAGTGAGGGTCAGCTAGACGAGCTTGACGCGCTAGGTAATTCTTATGATATACGAGCTTCTCATAGAGCTCGGCAAAGCTAATCGAAGATTCACATGCGTAGATCATATCACACACTTTCTTGAAATCTGAAGAGAGGTCGTTGAGAGTATGGATCACTAAATTCGTGTCATCAATCAGGGTATGGATTATTGCGATTTCATCTGCAATTCCTTTAATCTGCTTCATGTAATCAATGACAGTAGCATCACCCTTTTGAAGACAGATTAGTTTTTCCTTTAGAGATATAAGCCGGGTCCGAGATTTGTCGACGAAAGTGCAAGAGAAAACTCCCACGCCTGGTGAAAGGTCTGGACAGAACTCAGTAGTGACACTAGGGATTGCGACACTGATGTCATAAGTGCATGAAGGATGACCTGGTCTTCACGAATCCAGTGTGTTTTTGCAGGGCCTTCATCGGTGGGACATGGAAATGTACCATCAACGTATCCCTTCAGATTATAGCCGATTAAAACAGCGTTGACTTAGACCCTCCAAGCTGGGTAATTAGTGTCAGTAAGTTTGTCATCTGCTGGAATCCCAATACTAAAAACGACGATATTAGCTGGTAGGGATTTATCGGTGAGTGTGTTGGTGGAATCGGTGTCAATATCGCTTGTAATTGCCATCGTTAATAGTGACTATCGATCGAAAAAAAAGCTTTTTAAGTTGCTGGCTCTGATACCATAAACAAGGACTGATAATTGTGTGTTTCCACCATTTCAATTACAATAAAATGAATGTTTTAAATATAGAAGGAATGTTAGACCCCGTTACCGAAGTCTAACTCCTACTTGCTTCCATGCTCTGATACCACATCTGTTAGACCCCGTTTTCGGAGTCTAACTCCTAGGTCAAATTCGGAATACACATATCCTATCCTATCATTTAATCAAAAATCTCATGATACTCTTTAATACATTTAAAACAACTGATTGTCATAAACTC
>JANQAP020000158.1:2769442-2780299 GCA_026874005.2 Erythroxylum coriaceum
AGCGTATCCACTGATTAAGCCATGGCAGTGTTAAAGCGTACGTTAAGAGTTCTTTATAATCTTATTTTAATGTATTCAAATTCAATATTTTGTAAGAAAATGATTGAATATTAATTCAAATTTTTAATATCACTAATAACCAAGGATGAAAATGAAGGACGTTTAGGCTAATAAAATATTTTAATTTGACTAGATTATATGAACCAAAGTGATATGGAAAAACAGTATGACCTGAGCACACTTAGTCAAAAACGACAATTTTCAAATTTCGAATTTACAAGAGAAAAACCTACAAAAGCATAGACACACTTAGTGAGATCTCACATGCCCGTGTATCTTCAAAGCATCTTGCATTCCTTTTATTTCTTTCTTGATTCATCTGTATCTTCAAAGTACCTTGCATTCCTTGGATTTCTTTCTTGATTCATCTGGACTCCTCCCTTTTTTGGTCTAAAAGGCAAGTAAAGCCAATACTCGTGTACTAAACTGTGAACATGTGAAAATTGTCACGGATTTCTTTCACTCGAACTCCACATGCGGCACTAGTATACTTTTTATCCCAAATTTGAGAGTAGCTAGTCAACCTTCTCCAAAGATGCCTACTTGAACTATAAAAAACTAAGGAAGCAAAAAAGACACGAATAAAAGATCTTAAGGAAGCTTGTATACTTCTATTACTTTAAACTCCAGGATTCTTCGATTGTTACAAAATGGAGAAGCTAACTCGTGAAGATATATGATTGTATGAGATCTCACACATCTGTGTACTTACCTGCAAGTGCCCTTACTCGTGTTCCTAACTATAAATGTGTAGAGATCAAGAGGTTGATTGCTGAAGATAAAGTACTGTGTAGAATTTATACACACCTGTGTAAGAACCTGCACTTGTTCGTTTATCTTCCCCATCTACCTAACTATAACCATATGGACATGAAGAGGTTGATTCATGAAGATATACAACTGTGTGGGATTTAGACACGCTCGTGTACCAATACTATGTATGTCTCTACAATCGTGAAGATATTTAACCATTGAAAAGAAGAAATTAAAGGATACAATCTAGGACACAGTCGTGTACATGACTATATCTGACATAGAATACTCTAAAATTCCCTTTTTTTCATACACCTACCACTCAAGCTATGCCTCGATGAGCCACTAACATCACTTTACACCTATAGTAGACCCAACCACTATGCAATCACGCTAAATTCCCCATCTAAAACAAAGAAGAAAATTAGGGAAATTTTTTCTTCTTTTTTTTGCTCTTTCATTTCATGCCTTTCTTATTTTTTGCGCTTTAACAATAAACATTGGGGACAACGTTTTAAATAGTTATAGGGGTGGGGATATTTTCCCTTATTATGATTAGGTGATATTTTGAACGTTTTAGGATGTTTGAGCACTTTCTTGTTTGTGCGTAATACTATCAAAAGTTAAGGAAAAGATTTGTCCAAGAAATTTTTGTTAAACCAATTTGAATAAATTGGACTAAGTGTACAAATTGAGATTGAAATTGACCAAGATAAAGGCTAAACACATTGATAAGTTGAAATAGCTAAGGTATGAACTTAAACAAATAGAGCCAATTGATTGATAAAGTATTACATGAGGATTAGGTGAATTTATTTGAGACCTATTAGCACTTGAGCCTCAAGGATATAAACATCTTATGTTTATCCAATTTTTCTTTAGTGTGTGATTATCTTTTATTGGGTTATCTTTAGAACTTGCATTGCGCTATGATGCTTGTGAGCTTGAATATTATAAATGCCTTCCTTGTTTTATCCATTTAACTTAAAAAGTCACCTTAATTATCCCTAGTCCAACCCTTTTAAGCCATTTTTAAGATCCCTTTTCTTTATATTCTAAACCCATATCACAAACATTTCCTATCATGTATCTTATCACCTAACTATATGTTTTTAATAAGGCATTTTTGAGCTATTTAGGGAATTAAATGTGACTTTTGTTTTCCAAGCTACTCATAATAATTCAAAATTGAAAGTTTGAAATAAATGATAATTTCTCCAATAATCAAGGATGAATCAAGGAGATTTGGGCTAATAAAACAAATTATTTTTCAAATTAGGAATAGATTGTGGGAATTAAAGTGAAATCTAGAAAAATAGTATAACGTAATCTTAAGCGTGGATGCTCAATGAAAACTATAATCTTCAAAATTTAAACTTACAAGAGAAAAACATGTTAAAAGTGGTTTTAAATCTTATCTTGGCCAGCTTTGATTGAAAATAAATGAAGTTATGATTTGAAGGATCCAAACGATCACAACCATAAGATTTTCACATGAGTTTTGAAAGCTATAAATAGAGCCAAGAAGTGAAGGAGAAAAGCATCCAATTTTGAGCTACAATTTCCAACTTCTCAAAGTTCTCTTTTATTCTCTTTTCTTTAGTCAAAATTAGAGTAGTTTTTCTTCAGCTTTTAGTGATAGGAATGGTCATTGTTGGCTAAGTCTTTTATTCTTAGTTAAATAAAGTTAAAACTCTTTTTAAAACTTTGAAGATTGAGAGCCAAGTGGGCCTTATGGTGAAGCATCTCATTAATTCATTTATTGAATTGTTTTTCTATGCTTTTATTTTATGATTATTTGTAATTAATTCCAATGTGCACAATTAGTTTATTGATTGAAATAATCATTAGTTATATAAAAGTTAGAATATGCAAAAGTTTTAAGTCTTTTGATAACTTGTGGCAACTAAAAGTCTTAATTTATTACATCAAAAATTATTTCTCTTAAGAAAAGCATTCAACTAGATTAAATGCAACAGCAAATGTTATGTTGTCTTGCTTCAATGGTCTTTATTTTCTTAAAGTTATTATTTAATTAAATTTTGGATCATATCTTAAATTGTTAAGCAATAAGGATTAATTGAATTACGTGTTTTTTATTATCTAATCCTAAGAAAAAATGGATATTTAGTATCACATCAAATATACGATTGATAAAATAATTATTTTGTGCCAATAATCAATCATAGTTATAAAAAGTGGAAGCAACCATAGACTAAGATTTGCTTTATTAAGAACTTCATTTTATTAAATCCTTTATTTTCTGTATTATAAAATTTATCAACCCTTTTCTTTATTAATTATTTTCTTTATGACGATTGACAAAAAAGAATTTTATGTGAGATCGACTCCTACTTGTCTCTATTACAGTTATTCAATTGCAAAAATTTTTAAATTAATTTAAGATACTCATAATAGTTTCAACAATAAAAGTTAACTTAGTGGTGGAATACAAGTCAACCAGAGCAGCCTTCTTGTGATTTTTTATCCATTCCCACATAAATATCAACTAAACAAATTGTTTTTACTTTTGAGAGAGAAAACCAGTAAGAATTTACATAACCTAAAATGAAAAAGCTTTCATTGAATATGTGTCATTCTTTCATTATATGCCACAATTTCAGCATCAATTATGGAAGCTCTACGTTTGGAACTTTGAGTTGGGCACAGAGAGGAGTTTCTCATCATTGATTGTTAATAATTGTGTAGCCAAATACTAGCAAGCTAGATAGATCCTAAACTTTATAGAATCTGATAAGGTTATGTTGAAGTTCAGGACTCGACAATGGGGTAGATGGCCTACTTGGGGCCTTACATTTCTAGCTTCGACCACAGATCATTTAAGTAATAGGAAAATATTATAGAAAGAGAAAGAAAATATACTTTGATTGGATAATAAATTGTCTTTTTGTATTCACTCTAGAAACGTCAACACACTAACAATATGTATAGACATATGGTCTTTACAAATAGGAAACACATAGACCATGTATTTATTTACTTGTGATACAAATCAAAGAACTAATATATAATATCCCTAAACAATAGCAACAGAAAAAGGAAAAAAGAATACGTGTTAAGAAAGTAACAAAAAAAGACTTGAATTAGTCAACATTCTCCGCAAGTGAGGTAACTCCAATCATGCTGCAAAATTTCTACACTTTATTCTCTGTTAGAGATTTTGTCATCTTATTCATAGTTTGCTCATCAATGATGCAATGAAATGATTCAACATCTCCTTTGGTGACATTATCTGATGTAATGATATCGAGTTTCAAAATGTTTGGTTATGCTTTGGCGTACAGCATTTTTTGAGAGATTAATTGTGGATTTATTATCATAATAAATCTTTATTGGCTGCATTGCTTCTATTTCAAAATTTCAGAATCCTTCTTAACCATATTGCTTGACAAGCAATGGCTATGGTAGCTATATATTCAATTTCTGTACTGGATAAGGCAATCACCTGTTGTTGCTTTGATACCTAGGAAATAGCTCCTCCACTGTAGCAAAACAAAAATCTAGTTATGCTTTTCTGATCATCTACTGAACTAGCCTAATCACTATCTGTATAAGCTACAAGATCCTTATTTTCATTTTCACATACCTGATCCCATAACTTATTATACCTTGAATATATCTCAACATTCTTTTAGTAGTCCTAAGATGATGTCTACTTGGACTATGCATATAACAACAAATCAAACTTACTGTAAACATCAGATTAGGTCGAGAGTGTGTGAGATACATCAGCCCTTCCGCCAAGGTTCTAAAAAATTTGTCATCTACCTTCTCAACTCCATCTTCTAAGAGGAATTTATCATTTTCATTAAAGGGAGTTTTGATAACCTTGCAGTTCACCATGCCAAATCTCTTTAATAAATTGTAGCATACATCTTTAACAAAGAGATCCCACACATCTAGAACAATTTCTAGACCCAAAAAATAATGTAGGAGTCCTAAATTAGACATATCAAAAGCCTCCATCATTGCCTCTTTAAAGTTATTCATTAGGCCAAAAGAATTACCAATATAAATTATATCATCCACATATAAACATATCATCAAATAATCATTAACCCAACTCTTGACATACATAGTATACTCATTAGTAGTCCTTTGGAAATTGTTTGTGATAAAATAGGAATCAATGTTATCATAGAGTGCTTTATGCAATTTGTAAAGCTTGTGTTCAGATCCCTCTACTTCAAATCCTTTTGGTTACTTAACATACAGATCCTCCACAAGATCACCATTAAGAAAGGTTGACTTTATATCTAGCTGATATATAAGCCAATTATTTTGTGCAGCTATAGCCAGAAATAATCTAATTGTATCCAAACGAGCAACATGAGCAAAAGTATTAGAAAAATTCAGTACCTAGAACTTGAACATATCCTTTCACGACCAAGCGAGCTTTATTCTTTGTCAATAAACCATTTGGATTGAAATTGGACTTGAAAATCCATTTAAATCCAATAGCGTCTTTCCCATTAGGCAAATCAACCAAAGTCCAGGTCTGATTTTTTCAATAGCTGCCAATACTTCTTTCATTGCTCTAATTCATTCTTCCTTATTAGCTACATCTTCAAAACAAGTTGGTTCGATGACAAAATAAGCAAAATCAGAGATAACATAAATTTCTGACAAGCTTCTTACTTTTCTCTGAGGAGAATTAGGAGCAGAGTCTTCTATATATTGTACAGGTATATTGGTATTATTTCCATCCAAAGTAGAATTCAAGTCAAGAGACTCTAAATCAAATTCTATAATAACAACAAGGGTATGTGCAACATCATTTTCTATCCAATCGCAAGCATCTTCTTCATTGAAGATGACATCATAACTAATAATTAATTTTCAGTAATAGGATTGAAAAGTTGATAATCCTTTGTCTCCTTACTATAACCGATAAAAATGCACTTGATGCTTTTCACATCAAGCTTCTGATAGTACATAAGCATAGGCAACAAAATTGAAAACTCGTAGATGACTAACATTGGGCCTTCTACTAAACCAAGCTTCATAAGGAGTTCTTCCTTCAACTACTCGTTTTATTGATCAGTTGAGAACATATATAGTAGTAGCCACTATATCTGCCCAAAATCTTGGTGGAAGATGCTTATCATTTAACATGCTTTTGACTGCTTCAGCAATTATTTTGTTCTTTCGTTTTACTACACCATTTTACTGTGGTGTATAGCTTGTTGTCAGTTGCCTCTAGATACCAAAATGGATACAAAATAATTCAAACACTTTGGGTGTAAATTCTCCACTATGATCAATTCGGAGTTTCATGATTGAACACTCAAATTCCTTCTCCACTTCATCTTTTAATTTCTTGAAAAAATCAAAAGCCTCTGCTTTCTCTTTTAGGAAATACACACATCATTATTAAGAAATCATCAACAAAGATTAAAAAAATACTTACTTTCTTTTATTGAGAGTGTTTGCATCAGTCCAAAATTATCAACATGAACCAGCATTGAACGTTTAGTGGCTCTCCAAGACTTGACCATTGGAAACCTTTCACAATAATGTTTCCCAAAAATGCAAGGTTCACATTTCTAAGAATTCAAGTTACGTACAGTTGGTAGACCTGTAACCATCTTCTGGTTATGTAGCATTTGTAATCCACTAAAGCTAATATGAGCAAAACTTCTACGCCAAAGAACTATATCATCACTTAAGGTAATAACTGCAACAAGATCAAATCGTAAAACATAAACGAAAATATTTGATTTTCTGACTTTTTACTGAATGGTCCAAATCCTTACTCCTTTTATCATAAATCATGCATTCTTCATTGTCAAATATAGTATAATAACCTTTCTTCAATAATTGACCCAAGCTTAAAAGGTTATTACCCAAATTTGGAATATATATATGAGATCATGGATAAGTGTCTTACCAGTTTTGCAACTTTCAGTAATTGTGCCAATACACACACTTGAACTTGATTGTTGTTTCCCAAGATCACTTTGGATTTTACTGTTTTAACAATTTCCACAAAAAACAAAACTTTGGTTGCCAGTCATATGATTATTACAACCACTATTTAAATACCACACTTTAGAGGATATAACAACATTAGCAACTGAATAAGCAACAAATAAATTATTTCACCCATCATCTTTCTCTTCATGAAAATTAGCTTGATCTTTTCCTTCACAATTCTTAGCGATATGACCAAATCTTTTGCCATTATAAGATTGAACTGCATTTTTTCCATGTTCAGATTTATTTTTGTGCCAACAGTTTCTCTCCAAATGATTTGCTTTACCAAAGAATTTACATTACCTCGATTTCTTTAACCTTTTAAACTACTACGACCTAGCTCGGCGATGGCTAGAATGGTCACACTCATGTTCCCTTTTGTTACCATATCCATCTTTTCCTATGCCTTCAAATTTTTTCATATCAACTTTCGTCTAAAAAGCTTGCTCCATAAAAGCTCCAATTGATCTATTTTAAGCGAGCGTCATGTAACACAAGAGAACCTATTAACTCAACTAAGGAATAGACAGATAAATCCTTGGATTCTTCAATAGCAACAACAATATGATCGAACTTAAATGGGAGACTCCTCAAAATCCTTTTAACTACTTTCTGATTTATCAAATCTTCACCAAAAGAGCGAATTTAATTTACAAGGACAGAGAAATCTTGAATTGTGTCAGTCGACTTTGTTATTAAATTTTCAAAATCGCAACGCAATGTTTACAAGTTCACAGTCACCACCTTGCTGAGATAGTATTCTCGTAGCAAATCTCATGCCTCCTTTGAGGTGGTTGCTCTCATCACTCGTGGGAACAAAGCATCATCTATGCTTTGTTGGATAGAAAATAGGGCCTTCGCATCTTTCATCTGCTTCTCCTTCAACTTATTTTTTTGGACTATTGTCAATCGTATAGCTTAATTTGCATTTGCAAGCTCACCAAAACTATTTTTTACCAAATCTCATATTTCGTGTGAATTAATAATGCCTATTTTTTTACATACTATAACTGAAAATTGGTTCCATTAAAAATAGGAACATTAGGAAAACTCGAGTTAATGTTGTTGGCTGTCATTTCAACATCTTTTTTTTGTCACTGCACACTCTCACTCTCTTGTTTTCACTCAAATTTCTTTCCCACAGACCACAACGATGTGGACTCTAATACTAATTGTAGAAAGAGAGAAAATACTTTGAGTGAAGAATAAATTATCATTTTGTATTCATTTTAGCAATTTCAACCAATGTTTTAAAAACCGGATCGAATATCGAATCGGTTGAAGAAAAGATTTAAGGTTTAGAGGCTCAACCGGTAGTGAACCGTTATAAACCGACATATAATAAATAAGAAGTAAAACTTATAAGAATAAGTAAAAATAAAATATTTTATAGAAATAAAAAATACACCAATGTCTATAAAGATTGAGAAAATAAGTAGTAAAATTATAAGAATAAATAAAAATAAATATTTTATTGAAACAAAAATACACTAATATTTACTATTATATAATGAAGTAATAATAAATCGAATGAAATTTTTTCGAACGTGGTCCAATTTGGTTTTTAAAATATTAATTTTATCATCTCTATCTTGGACTTCCGTGAACATCTAATGAAAAATAAAATTTTATAGTAAATTGTTTAATATAAATTATTATTGAAATAAAATTAGGAAATTATATAATCAATTATATGATAATTAATATTAAAATAAGTTGAAACATAGTTAATAAAAAAATTTTCTAAAATTTTTAATAGTATAACACTTTTAGCAATTAAAATTATAAAAATAAATTTAAATGGATAAAATCAAATAAAAAAGTGACATATTTTATTCTTAAATTTGAAGACATAAGTTAAAAAATATAAAAGTAACAAGAAAAAGCAAAAGGATAACGTTTTACTTAATAGTACAAATGAGTGAGTCATACTTGATAATAGTAAAATTGAAGTAAAAGACAAAGGCAAGACTTTCAGAACCACTTTCTTGTTCAGCACCACTTTCTTCCTTTCTTGTCGTTCCTTGGTTTTCTCAGCCCGCGAGCATACTTTCTCTTTCATCGATCACTCATAGGTAAAGACACCGCAAGGAAGAAAGCCTCACTGTTTCATGGACACTCTCTCTCCTGCTGCTAGTTTCTTTGTCGGCTGCCTCGAGCTTGCTCTTCCTCTACGACACCGACGATCCCATGGCTTTGCTTCTGCCAAGTGATGGTAGTAAAGTTGGTTTGTGGGTTGTGAAGGGGCCAGCGGTGTAAGAGCAGAGAACGATGAGAAGTGAGAACTGAGAAGTGAAAATGGTGGAAGAACCAACCGGTTGTGGAAGGTTCATAGAAAAACCAAAAACCGACCGGTTCGTTGATAAACTGGCCAGTTTTAATATATAGAGGTTATTATGTGAAACCGAACTAGACCACTAGTCGGTTCAAATTTTTTTCGGTTGGACCGACCGGTTCGATCCGGTTTTTAAAATCTTGATTTCAACACACTGACAATATATAAAGACACATGGTTATGGATGTAAAAAAGGGCCGGTTAGGTTTGGCCTGATTTTAGTCTGGATTAATCAAATCATGGACAGGTTACAGGTCGATTATGGTCGATCAGATCAGGTCACAGATCAAGGATGATCGGCCCGACCGAGCCATGGGTCTAGGTTTGATAGGCCACAGGCCGGCCCGATCGGACCATGAGTTGAGATTCGACAGGCCACAGGCCGACCCGACCGGGCCATGAGTCGAGGTTTGACAAGCCACAGGCCTGCCCGATTGTTATTTGAAAAACGACGTTATTTTTGACATTTTTAAAAATATATATAGTAGGCTAGGTTGGCCTGACTCATCTGTAGCCCGTCAAGCCATGAATCGGGCCGTTAGCCGACTTATTCTAGCCCGTTGGGCCGGGGTTACTTGAGCCTAGGGTTATGCTAGACAAGACCAAAAACAACCCGGACTTGACCGACCCATTAAAATCTCTACACGTGGTCCTTACAAATAGGGAACAGATAGCCCTTGTATTTATTTACGGGTCACACAAATCAAAGCACTAACATAAAATATCCCTAAACAATAGCAACAAAAAAGAAAAATGGAACGCGTGTCGAGAAAGTGATAAAAAGGCTTGAATTAGTCAACAGTACCGATACCTTTCAGGTATGGTAGAAGAAAAGCGATGGTCAGTGTTAGAGCAGATCCGCTGATTCTGCACCATAGTCGAGCTCAACCTGTTGACTGACTTGTAACAGATCTTATAATGAATTGCTATCATCGAGAGAGACTTGAACAATTTGGATATGTACACAAAGGATTCTTACATTTTTTTTATACCAAATGTGTGCAATAATGGAGAAGGATGTGACTTTCAAGTCTATTTCTTCGAGGACAAAACCACGCCTGGAGTAATATATGTTTTATTCTTCAAACTTGATCAATCCTCCACGACATACACCCTCTAAACTATCAAAATATACTATATTGTGGATTTGGTAGACATCAAATCAAGAAGAAGACTTGCACATCAAACAAGAAGCTAGAACTTCTGTTTTCTCGTGAACCAGCTTATCCAAAACCTCAGAATAGATGAGTATTGGATGAATTACAGGAGCATTGACTTGTACAAGTTTGCCCTCTTGAATCAGTGAAAGTGAAGAATCTGAAGTTGAAATCCTAAACATTACATACTTTGATATCTACGATGGAGAAAATGAGTTGAAATTTAAGAAGCAGGAGATCAATGTTCCTAATATCTGAGATTTATGCCACTTTTCTTATTCCCATAGAGTAAGCATAAAATGAGTTTATATACCAGCTGTACGAAGAGTTGAATCCATGCCTCCAGATTTCTGATAAGTAAAACATTGCACTGACTCTCATTTAAGTGTCTACAGAAAATTCTAAGCTCTTCATAGTTCTTTGCACGAGTGGAGATATTAGCTATCTTTTAAAAGAAATGAATAAGAGCCTAACGTTGTGAACCAGAAGTCAGAAGTGGTCTTGAACTTAAATTCGTATCATAAATATGTCCACAAGCTTAACGATGAGACGTTA
>JANQAP020000158.1:2967589-2978852 GCA_026874005.2 Erythroxylum coriaceum
ATATATATTACATGTACATTATTTACCGTTGCTTTGTGAAGAAGGTTTAAGTTTTGAATGATTAGTGTTAAGACTCTAACCTTTTGTAGGGCACAATGCATTATCATTAACTGAACTGTTTGAAAGAGTGGGAAGGTGACATGACTGGATGCTTATACATAGATAGTGGTCCATAAAGAAAGACTATAGTCCCTCTACTTGAAAAAGAAAACAGACAGAAACAAAAAGACCCACACCCTACCCTACAGCTATTATCCAAAAAAGCTTCGATATAGATGACTTGACTTCGCGTAATCAATTAAGTTCAAGCACGATTAGAGAAAGCGACAATCTGATAATGATGTTAACCACTTTCAACTAAGTACCTTACCTATATGTATGAACACAGCATGGGTTCTTATGAATAAAGGGTATGGCTCATTCCGTACAGTTATAAAAAGTGAACTTTTTTTTTTGGATTAGATCTTCTTTTCGGTTAATCGATTCTAACTCTATTATTTCATCACCTATTTATATAAGACCTAAAAATTAAAAAAATTCAATTAGTTGAACGTAAAAAATTTTAAATTTTAAATTTTAAATTTTTTGATAGAATTTTTAATTTTATTTTAATAATTTTATTGTTAAAAATAATTAATTTTTTAATTAATCAATCAATTTTTATAAATTAATAAGTTTTTATAAATTAAAATAAATAATTTAATTTAATTTAATAATTTTTAATTAAATTTTAAATTATTTGAGATGACTAACATATCCGATTTTAAAATATTGTATAAAATATTGTTTATGATATTTATTTTCCAAAGTTAAAGCGAAACAGTAAAAATCTTTTCCATATAATAATATGTTATCATTTTGACACGATCAGGATCATAATTGCCCCCGAGTCTCAAGTTAATTCCAACAGGACCCGCCTTGTTAAAACTCACAAAAGTGTATTATAGAGGGCACAACCGTAAAATGGAGAGGACAAAATGAAAATGGCTTCCACACTCTTCTACCGTAACCTGTTCCTCGGAACACGACAACCTTAACTTACGCAAATCTTACGATAACTCAACACTGCACACACTCACACTCTCCTTTTCTCTCATTGCTTAATCTTAATCTTGTACCGTGTCTCAAACCTCACACTCGCTTGCATGTTCTCTCCTCATTCCTTCTATCATAATAACTAATAAAAACTAAAGAAGACTTATCCTTTACTCTGCGTGTTTCCATCCTAAGCTGTTTATTTTATCTGGGTTCTTCTCTTTGTGGGTTATTTTTGATCCTGCGGCGTCGCCCGAGCGAAGGCAGTGGTGATTATTTAATTTATTTTTGTTTTTTCGAGGAACTCCCTTGTGCCGCCCTCTCGTTCTGTCGGTGATTTAAAGCGGTAGTTTAATATATCTGAGAGTAGTGAAGAGGTTTGAGTTTGTATTTCGTATCCGTAGTTACTCTTCACTTAGCTTAAGTCGTGACTTAGTCAGGTAAGACTAAGCGAGGAAACAACATGGGGGAAACGGCACCACCACCAGCACCGCCAGCTGCGGCGGCACCACTACCTCCGCCGCCTAATTTGGGTTTGTCAAAAGGGCCCATCTGGACTCCGGCCGAGCAACTTCTCCAGCTTCAGTACTGCATCCATTCTAACCCCGCTTGGCGTCAGTCTCTCCCTTCCTCTCTCTCACTTTTCATTGTGTTTTGTACTTATGATTCGGTTTCTGTAGTTTAATTAGTATCTTTGTATTGGTTCTAATTGGGGTTTATTCGATTCTGCAAAAGCCTGGTAAAGTTTGAGGTTTTTGTGCTAAAGGTGGATGCTCTTAGCCTAGTATTCTAGTGGCTATGGACGAGAGGAGATATTCTACTTTATGCCTGTCTGCGTCTCTAGTGGGGCTGATAATTGGTGGTTGATTTTGACTATTTCTCTTTTATATATATTTTGGTGTGAATTAGGTAACAAATCACCACCTGGATGCGAATCTTGGATTATAACATTCAATCGAGAAATGGATTATTATTTTAATAACAAGAATTTTGTTGCATATCAAATCATCTTTATGCAGTTTATAAACGTCTATAATGCAAAAAGGCTTACATTAGTGAGCTATTTGTGGAAGAAAAACTAATATGTAAAGATAAAGATTTGGAAGAAAATGATAATTTGAAGAGGTCGAAATCTTATGATTCCAACCTAACATATGATAAATATAATTTAATAATTAGCTTTTATAGTTACTAGTCTAATGATAACTTCAAGTTAATAGAGTAAAAAATGTAAGTATTATTTTGCATAATTTTCCCCATTTCGGTTTGCTCATTAATGTCTTGTAAATTGTAAGTTGGTTCAAATTCTCTTTAATTTGCGATAGTTTGTACCTGTATTTCATATATGATTATTTTCTTTTGAATTGCATGGAGTCGATATCCATCAATTATGAAGCTCAAGGATTGCTTATGTTATGTTATTTATTATTATTTTGGTGCATTCAGACTTATTCTTTTTATGCAACTAACTAAGAAAGCAATTCAATTTCGCAGCTGAGATGTTTCTTCTAGCTTTCCAACATTACATTGTGATGCTTGGAACCATAGTCTTGATTGCCAGTGGTCTTGTGCCTCAAATGGGAGGTGATCATGTAAGCTTTGTTCATCTTCTGAATTCCCTTGTCAACTGCAAATTAATGGTCATTGCTTATTTTTTATTTGAATTGGTGTTTATTGCGGAAGGGGGACAAAGCTCGTGTTATTCAAACTCTGCTGTTTATGACGGGACTGAATACATTGCTTCAAACATTGATAGGAACAAGGCTGCCCACAGTGATGAGTGCATCTGTTGCTTTCACTCTACCTGTATTGTCGATAATCAAGGATTTGTCTGATGAGAACTTTGCTGATGATGGTGAGGTAAGAAGTACTTGATATAACTGAAATTTGTACAATATTCTTGTACATGACTTATTGTGTGTTCTGCATTTCGTAGTTTATTTTATATCCATATGCATGGTTCGTTGCATCTTCTGTGAACTTTAGATTGTGAAATATGAACTTTCTTCCAACATGGTTCGAATCTTTTTACCTGCTTTAGATTCTTATTAGAATGAGTTTGGTTGTTGTAGAGATTTTCCCACACTATGAGGACTATTCAAGGATCACTTATAGTTTCTTCCTTTGTCAACATCATTCTTGGGTATGGTCAACTTTGGGGTCATTTGACCAGGTACTTATTCTATTCTCTAGTCTGCATTTGTTATGCTCATTTTGTTTAGATTTATTGTCACTCTCCTCTCTTTTGCGTAAGAATGTTACATTAGTTCCCTTTTTGTAATGCTTTAGGTTACTCTTTTCAGGTTTTTTACTCCTATCGTTGTCGTGCCAGTGGTATCTGTGGTTGGTCTTGGTCTCTTCATGAGAGGTTTTCCACTGGTAGTTATTCTTACTGAGGGCTTTAATTTAATACTTGTTGCTCTTGAAAGCTAATAAAAAAGAAGTACTTTTGTTGACACTTCATAATGCAGCTTGCAAATTGTGTGGAAATTGGCCTACCTATGCTGATTCTTCTTGTCATTTGCCAGGTAATTTATCTGTTTGGGTTATGATTATTTTGGTCTCCAATACGGTAACGAGGATTTGTGTGTTTATGGCAGTACTTAAAGCATCTCCACCAAAGTGGCCGTCCAATACTTGAAAAGTTTGGCTTACTCGTGTGTATCGGGATTGTATGGGCTTTTGCTGCCATCCTTACTGCTGCTGGTGCTTATAATAGTGTTTCACCATTAACTAAACAGAGTTGCCGCACGGATCAATCTTCTCTGATATCTTCTGCTCCATGGTATTGCCAGAAGCACTAGTCTTTTCTGTTCACATGGTGTCGAGATATGCTGAAATTGTTATTTTCTCTGACATGTTTTCTTGTTTTTCAGGGTTAGAGTTCCATACCCATTTCAGTGGGGTGCTCCCATATTTAGAGCAAGCCATGTCTTTGGAATGATGGGGGCCGCACTTGTAACATCTGCGGAGGTTCATTCTTTCTTTCAAACTTTGTTATATAATTTCAGAAATCATTTTTAATTATATATCTGGATGTTTTTGCAAACCTGAACATACTGCTTAAGTTTTGATTGGGCATCCAATAACTTATGATTATAGATGTTACATTCCGTTATCATTTATTCATGGATTTAACAAATTGTTCTATTTTGTTTTCTTGACTAATCGTCAAATTTCCACTGCAGTCAACTGGAACGTTTATTGCTGCTGCTCGGCTTGCAGGTGCTACATATCCTCCATCACATGTCCTCAGCAGAGGTATAGGTCTGCAGGTCCGTTCAATGCCATATATTTCTTTATTCTATTCCAGCTTGATTTAGTTGTATGCCTGCAGTTAAACAGATGTTAGGAAGTTGTGGATGTTTTGACAATTTAGAGGTGTGACCATTTTTTTTGGTAATTTAGGGCATTAGCTTACTGCTTGATGGGATCTTCGGAGCCGCTGTCGGTACCACTGCATCTGTGTAAGGAAAAAAGTGCCCTGGTGAAGTCTACTTTGGGCTTAAGTTTCTTTACTTCCAACAATGCAGCAAAGCCATTCTACATCAAACATCTTTTAGCTATAATTAGATGTCTTACAAATGTCCAAGATTTAAGTTAGGTTGTCTTGTGCGTTGCTGCTACCATGGAATGGAAATACAGTCATTTTATCTGTTATAGTGGTGAAAAAAGAGAAAAAAAATGCAAAAGATCCACGTCAGAATTGAGAAGTCATTTTGTTGACTAACATGAATGATATTGCAGTGAAAACGTGGGTCTTCTTGGACTAACACACATAGGCAGCCGAAGAGTGGTGCAGATATCAACTGGTTTCATGATCTTCTTCTCTATATTTGGTTTGTATTTGTATCAGTTATTAATTGTTCAATATAATCGGCAGGAGTGCATATTTTTTAGTTGATTATGCTGTGTCTTGCATATTTTCAGGAAAGTTCGGGGCCTTCTTTGCATCTATTCCTCTTCCAATATTTGCTGCCATATACTGCGTTTTATTTGGCATTGTGGGTGAGTGATTCTATTTTTATCATTGAGACATTTTTCTACAAGAATGATTACATAATCCAAGACCTTGGTTCTGTTTTCCTGTTGTGCAGCTGCTATCGGTATTTCGTTTATACAGTTTGCAAACAACAACTTCTTGAGAAATCACTATGTTCTGGGCCTGTCTTTGTTCCTTGCAATATCAATCCCTCAATATTTTGTCAGCAACACCACCCGTGATGGACATGGACCTGTGAGAACTGGTGGTGGATGGGTAAGTTGCATATAAACATCATGCTTTGATTGCCCAATTTTCCTTTTCTACGTCTACCATGCATTTAACACTGAATGCTTCAATCAACCGTTAAGATTCTTGGTTTTATGTTAGGAGCTAAATTCATGGCGTTGATCTAATAAAACATGGTTCTAAACAATCACTTTGCAAATATCTTTAAAATTGTACGTTTCGACTGGTTTTTCCGTCGTTCTCACATGTGGTGTATGCATTGTGACCTGCAGTTCAATGACATATTGAACACAATTTTTTCATCACCTCCGAGCGTGGCAATCATCGTCGCAACAGTTCTTGACAATACAATCGATGCAAGGCACACTGTAAACGACAGAGGAGTTCCATGGTTGAAATCTTTCCAGCATAGGACGGGAGATGCTAGAAATGAGGAGTTTTATAGCTTTCCACTGAGGGTAAACGAGTGGGTGCCCAGCAGATTCCTGTGACCACCCATTCACATGTGTGTCTGTATATTTAACAATACAGCGAGCAGACATTTTATGTTAATACGCGAGACGATGTCTGATTGATTCTAGTTTGTGAAAAACAGAACCGTAACAACATAACCATGTGTAGTTTTTTTCTCTGCTTCAGGTAAGCCCTCTCCACGTCTCATTCTGTGTCTCGTAGGGGACAGAGATCATTATGGTAGTGGTGGCGGTCTAAGGAATCTGATTACATAGAAAGTAGTGTGAAAGGGTTTGTTTACGTACGAAGTTTGTAGTGTGAAAGGGTTTGTTTACGTATGAATTTTTTTCCGAGTCGTCTGTCATTCTGTGCATGACACTGACGTAAATCCCCCAATGTCAACAGTCAGGACTTCTCTATCCTGAACTTCCCCGCATTGGTCTAATGGTATTCAATAATTCATTCGGGTGTGTATAGCAGAATCTTTTATTTGAGGTCACTTCAAACAAACAGATTTTGGTCCCCTATTTCTAAAACAATCTCGTCCATTCATTGTAATAAATAAATAAAAATTAGATAAATGAGATTGCACGAACAGAGATGACAAGTATTTGGAACACTGTTCCCTACTTCAAAGGGGAATGCGTAAAGTAAATCACACGGCAAAGGGGTTGGAGCACTGTTCTTATTAGAGTGTTTTAGTTAATTTAGTCCATATATTTGTGTGAATTTTAATATTTATGTGAATTTTAATATTTAAATAAAATTTAATAAAATAAGGTAAAAATTGATTAACTCCAAGATAAGGTCTGAGAATTGACTGAAATAGACGGAACACATAACGTAGAATTCACCTACACTGGTCTTTGGAAAGAGGCAAAATCCTGACCGGAATAGACTTTGTTGGGTCCACAGGTTGGTTTGTGGTTTCCGTGTGACTCTAGAAAGTGAACCGAAGCGAAGCAGACTTCGTATTCCTTTGAACTCACTGTCTCTAAAGGTCTTTCACACTTTCTTACATCAGCGAATCATTCCAAATTTAACACCTAACTCTATTTGACAGTGAAGATCGTACTAAGAAATGATGCCAAAGTGGGATTTTTGTCCACTTTTGCTTCCTTAGCCGCCCTCAACCTCACGTTCTACATTCTCTGAATCTCAATCTACACTTGATGGCCTTCTTGTGAAACACAACCTGTTTTGTTTCTTGACTTCTCCTAAAAACTTGACAGTACGGATTTATTTAATTTGGACATAAATTAACTTCACGAACAAATTTAGGCCAATACTTGAGGAGGTATAGGTACAAGAATTTGACTAGTTAGACTATCGTACAGGTTTAAGAGTTCCATCTTCAAACATGAAGAAGGGATATTACAAGACCTCTTACTCATCAAGCCAGTCCAGACTGAAGCGCTTCTCAGCGACTTGGACATGAACATTAGTCTTCATGTCCTTCCATAACCACGAAACCTCTTCATCGCAAATTACAATACGTAATGACTCTAATGAGGCAGCAGATTTTGGTAGACTCCATATTTGTGAGCATTCTCTCATGTCGATCTTCTCCAAGCTTGATAGTTCACCAATCTTTTCAGGGAGACATTTTAAGTTGACACATTGAGAGATGTCCAGATAATTCAATCTACAAAGCTCACACATTCTTGCTGGAAGCACCGTCAGAGCCGGGCAGGCGTATAGCCTCAGAATTAGGAGCCATTTCAGGTCCCCCAAATTCTCAGGCAGTTGGTGTAGGTTGTGGCAGTTGGTAATGCTAAGAGTCTTCAGGGAATGTATCCGACAAATACTGGAAGGTAACTCAATTAAATCGTCACAGTGGTCGATTGTAAGCTCCTGGAGGGAAGGGCACATTTGGGGTAGGTTTATGACAGACCCCTCAAGCTTGCATAGGACTAAAGAGAGTTTCCGGAGGCTTTTCAATGGGGCAGTACATTCAGAAAATTGAGCAATGGAAACTTTTTCAAGCCACAGGCTCCTCAGATGTGCCATATCAGAGAAAACTAAAAAGTTTTGAAGGTTTGCAATATGTGGGCCGCTATTTATCGCTATCACTGCCCTGAGCTTGGGCATGTCGTCGACGAATGGTGGCAAGAAGTACTCATTCGCATAGAAATTCAGGATAAGAACTTCAGCCTTGGGGAATTCCATCCTGAACCATTCCATGCCTCTCATTTCACCTAAAATTTGATGATATTCAGAGATGAGAAAAACTATAATTGAAAATAAAGCTGCATTTTGATTCACATTAACCAATTATTTAGCACAAAACATTCCCTAAAATGAGGGGAGATACCTGTATGAACTGAAACAATTTGAGTATTGAATGGTTGATCTGCGGCTCTTTCCCATTCTTTAGGAAGCTCCGATTCTCTTCTTGGCATAAGTAATCTCTTGGCAGCATTTGTATTCTCATGATTGCCCAGATGAATAGCAAGATCTCGTATCACATCATGTTGTGTGACAGATATCTCATAATAAGAACTGTACAGGTCTCCACCTCTGCCAAATTAACCAATCCAAGCTCTTAAGAAAGAAAAACAATGGTGAAACAACACAAAATTGAATATAGTCGGATTTGTGAACATACCGTGAATCCTTCACCAGGGTGAGAAGATTCTTATTCGAGAGCTCAACGAGGATAGCAAAAGCTTCTTCCACCCCAAGGCCATGTAACTCAATCCAGATATTGGTGAGAACATCAAGAGGTATTTTCTTGTCTTCAGGAAAGCATCCCAAATCCAGGAAACATTCCCTAACCTTTTTAGGCAGGAACCGGACGCTTATTGCCATCCTATCAAGCAACTTGTTTTCATGAGATTCGCAGATAGTTTCACCTCTTGATAGCCTCTGGTTTGCACTTGCCCATAACATTTCAGGTTGGTCTCTAAGCGAAGCTCCAATCACTTTAAGAGCCAAGGGAAGTCCTTTACACTCATTTACAATCTGTAAATCACTTGTCACCATTAACAACACCAAAAAGAAAAACAGCCAACACAGAACAAAGAAAGAAGGGAGATTCTGATACCTGCTTCACCAATTTGGCATCAGCAGCCAGAGGAATGGATCTTTGTCCAAAAGCATAGTGGCAGAACAGGAAGATTGCTTCATCATCCCTCAGCAATTCTACTTCATAAACAGCATCAACAACTTGCGGAAACCTGAAACGGGAAACAACAAGTGTTTTGCATCCGGCTACTCTAAATATGAGCTGCTCAAGCACCGGCGTTGACCACACATCATCCAAAACAATTAACATTCTCGCCCCTACTGGTTTATTCCAATTTGGAGTAATATGATCATGGAAACTTCCATTAACGTCAATCTCCGCAATAAACCCCAAAATCTTTGCCCTTAGTTGCTCAACGTTGGGAGACTGAGATACTGTCAGCTTCAAAATCCTATCCTTGAATTCGCCTACAAAATTCCAATAGACAGGCTCGTTTAGAAATCTTGATGAATTCGTAGCGCAAAGTAGTTAATCATAACTGTGACAGGAAAACTACAACTTTATAAGAGAACTTACTCTGAACATCGTGATCCCTACATATTTCATTGGCCAAAGTGGTCTTCCCAGAGCCGCCCATCCCGCAGATCCCAACAACCCCAAAATTCTCACTCCCAATCATCATCTCCTTCACTTTCCTTTTCGCAACCTCCATTCCCGTTCCAAACAACTCTTCGGAACATAAAGACTCAAACTTTTCCGCCATCTCCATTCTACTTACAGCTTCCTCCACCAATCTTCCACTACCAACTCCAATCTTCATAGCATCAATCTTCTGCTCCAGCCTCCTCAGCGACCAGTCTGTCCTATCAAATCTCTCTGTACTCTCAAACCTCATGTGATGCACGTCTGCCAATATATGAGCATGCATGGTTCCATTAACAAAAGCTGATATCTTCTTTTCAAGCTTCTCCATTTTCCGAGCCAAATGAAGGTTCTTGTACACGTTCCATCTGTTGGAGTTAACGACTTTCTTGGCAAGCTCGACTCCATCTCGGAGAGTCTCCGATAGCCGGTCGAGTTGCGACTGACGTATCGCCTGAAGTTCGACGCCGGAGTACTTGATTTCTCTGATGATGGGGCCGAGTTCATTTATGCTGTTCATGAGTGACTCTGCACTTGATTTGCACAGCAATGATTTGCGTGATATTTGAATTACAAGTTTAAGTAGCTCTGTTGCAATTTCCCCGGCGAAAAAGTCCGTGACCCCCATCACAGCTTGCGGCGAGCTACGTGGCAACCGCTACGCAAGAAAGTAGCAGCGATTGTCAGTTTGCTCTGTGTTTCTTAAATTGGAGAGAACACATGAAGTCAAAATTCAGTTGCATTACGTATAGAGCCAAGGTCAATCTACTGCCTGCAGTAAGGAGAAGAAAAAACTAAAAAGCGAACCTATTTTCTGTTTTTATTTTACAACAAAACGAGAAATAAAACAAAATTTAAAAATAATAAAAATTGGAGGCATTAAAAGGGTTAAGAAATCATATTAATTTGCGTATTATTGAATCTTTTTATATTTCAAATCGAGAGAAAATCTTATTGGGTCTCGTTGTTATTAAATTTTTAATAATAAGAGGAAAAAAGAAAAAGAAGATCTTAACTATTTTATTCTTGATAAAAACAAAATATATAAAGGGCTCAAAATAAAAATGACTTACGAATAATAACTTCTAATATTAAATAAATAAAAAGTAAGGAGTCTTGGTGTCTTAATGAATAT
Source organism: Erythroxylum coriaceum (assembly GCA_026874005.2). Classification (NCBI taxonomy): domain Eukaryota; kingdom Viridiplantae; phylum Streptophyta; class Magnoliopsida; order Malpighiales; family Erythroxylaceae; genus Erythroxylum; species Erythroxylum coriaceum. The sequence goes on from JANQAP020000158.1 coordinate 2,978,054, forward strand.
CATAAAGCATTGATGCTATTGGGCGACAAATGAACGGTATGAGTGCAGCAATTGACCAAAATAAAAGATATGCGGCGGCCAAGATTGACTTGCTAAAAGACCAACGGACCCTTATCTTCTCTAATAATAAAGTGTACGGCCACCAGAAGACCTGTAATTATGAGTCAAGGTCTTTAAGGAATACACGATTAGGGCTATCAACTAGTTTGGTTGGCCCACCGGGCGGTCGATGGCCCGGCTCGGCCTATCCTATGATTTGGGTAGGTTAAAAATGGCCCGTAGTTTGTGGGAGTCAATTAGTCTGTAGCCGAACAGTCTGTCAGGCCTCAGTCGATTCGGTTGTTTAATGTATTTTTTAAACTTTTTATATATTTAATGTAAAAGAATTTGAAAAAGTTATAGTTATATTTTTAAAATTCATAAATTATAAATTATAGCATAATCATTTATAGTAAAGTGTAAGATGAAATTATCTAAAAATTATATAAAAATATTTATTTAAAATTAAAGATATAAAATACGAACCAACATATATTTATTAAAAATATATAGCAATGATAATGTTGTCATAATTATTCCCTACAAATAAGAGAATTTAATTCTAATTTTTTAATTTTATTACAACAATTAATTATAATGTAATTGTAAAAGAGTTATTATCAAATTACAATGAATTTATTTCAAATATTTATTTTCAGGTGTTTAATAAATTATTATATTTCTTTTAAAAAATAAGTTTATTAAGTTTATAATATAATATTTTCAAACTTTTAATGTTTTTATAAATTATGTACAAAAC
>JANQAP020000158.1:3008953-3036369 GCA_026874005.2 Erythroxylum coriaceum
ACTGTAGTGATCGCACGTAGCTCACCCTTATCATAGGATATGTACCGGAATGACCTACGGGCGTCCCGGTGCGTACCCTACAGTAAGGGGGTGTTACATTATATGTTTTTGAATTATATGGAAAATATTATTTATGAAATTTTGAAGGACGAATCAATTTTATGTATAGAATTAAAAAAGAAGGAAACTGCTAATGACAGGCACTGGGAATAAAAATCCTAATGCTAGCAAGTGTTGCCAACGTGGCCAGCATTGGGCACAGGGAAATCCCAATGCTAAGGATAGTGTAGTTGCTAGCACCAAGTGTTGGGTATGATTTCCAGCGCTGGCAAGCAACTAGTCATTATTTTTAAAAAAATTTTAATTATAAATACTATAATTAAAGTTTAATTACTCATAATTTGATGCCATTGAATTGTAATTTTATGGGTAAATTGAAACTCATTGTTATAGATTTTTTTTTAAATCACCAAAAGGTGGTTTGTTTATTTTTATAGTTAATGAGAATGAAGATAGATAATGTATATACAGAATTAGTTTCATTTAAATATCCAAAGATAATAAATATTTCTAGTTGGTGTATGTGTGATTACCAAATTATGTACATGTTAGGACCATTATATGTTGTATGGTATATCTAAACATTAGTATACAACTTATGAGAATCATTATTTGTTATATGGTGTGTTAACAGACTGCTCAAAGGTGAACATTAATATACAATTTATAAAGTTTTTTTAAACAAGTGTAGCATGTTGTTGAATGACTTAAAGCAATAATGTTAAGTTCTAATTTTCTACCGTAAATAGTGTCATGCATTTGAATATCTCATCTGTTACAATGTTTAATGGACTAAACTTCTCCAAATGGAGTGAACGAATGTAGTTCTATCTTGGAGTTTTAGAATTAGATTTGACACTAATAATTGAGAAACCAGATGCTTTGAACATTTTAAGCACTGACGAGGAGAAAATCTATTTTAATAATTGTGATATATCAAACAGATTGAGACTGATGTATATAACGATGACAATTATTGGCAATATTAAGTCCGCCCTTCCCAAAAATAAAAATGTTAAGGAATTACTTAATTTTGTGAAAGAGCACTCCTAAGCTATTGACAAGTCTCTTACTGGGACTCTTATGGTGACCACCATAAAGTTTGATGGATCATGTACTATGCATAAATATGTCATTAAGATGTCAAACATTGCAGCAAGACTTAATTCTTTGGGAGTGGAAGTGGATGAAAGCTTTCTTATGTAGTTCATCTTGAGCTTATTACTGTCTGAGTATGGTCCTTTCCAAATGAACTATAATACCATGCAGGACAAATGGAATGTCCATGATTTACATGGTATGTTGGTTTAGGAAGAGGCTAGACTCAATAATTAAAGAAGCCACTCCAATAATTATGTCAACAATCAAGGAGCTGGTGAGAAAGGTGGAAAGAGGCATAAGAAGAAAATGAAGGGGACCTTGAAATTTAGTGGGGAATCTTCTCAAATCCACAAGAAGAAACACGATGAACACATATATCATTTCTATAAGAAGGTTGGGTATTTCCAAAATGAATGTTTTAAATATGGTTTGAGAAGAAAGGCAAGCCTAGTGCTTATGTATATTTTATTGAAACAAACCTTGCTGAAGTTTTTTTTTAAGAAATTAAAAAAATTCATTAAAAATAATAATAGAGTTTACATTTGATGTCTCACTTCCACGCGTGTGAGACTCAACACAACAAGAAGCTAGAAACGGCAACGTTCCTTTACAAGAAACATATGCGAGGTCGTTTAAACACTTAGGGTATAACGAACCTTTGCTTTCTCGCAACTTATAGAACTTTTTCGATTTGGGGAGGCGAGGGCAAGAGATGTCAAAGACGATGCTGCATCTCCCTAAGTGTTGTCTTCTAGCTCAGCTCTAGTGAAACCCACACCAGGTATGTTTCTCCACCTTGATGATTTTGGTATCTCCATTTCTTTCAGTGGTTTGAGGTAGATCAAAGCCCTAATGTTTCAAAGCTTTCAGAGATGTCCCAAGTTTGGGGGGAGATGTCTCGATCTGCAGAGTATCTCCCCCTTGTTTTCCTCTCTTGACACGACGCCTTGATTCTAGATCTCAGGTAATTACTCCTCCTCTTTGTTCAATTCTTTTAGCGAATTAGGGTTTTACTATTACCTCCAAATTCTATAGAGTTTCTCTGAGATTTCCAGGTTAGAGGGTTCGATTTTTAGAACAGGTGAGCTTCTCATGATCTCAGGTAAACCTTGTTGAAGTTACTTTTAATACTTGGTGGATTGATTTTGGTTGTACTATTCATGTTTCTAATACCTTGCTGGAATTCCTTATGACCTAAACCACAAGATCAAATAAAATATTTGTCTATATAGCAATAGCAAGAGAGTTCCAGTGGAAGTTGTTAGGACTTATCGCTTAATTTAAAACACCAAATATCGTTTGGACTTATGTAAAACTTATTATATACCTAGTATATCTAGGAATTTAGTTTCTTTATCCAAACTTGATAGAACTGGATACTCATTTAAATTTGGTAGTGGTGGTTTTAGTTTGTGCAAACATAATCACATGGTTGTTAGTAGTGTATCATGTGATGGTTTATATAAATTAAACCTTGACGTTATTTATGCCGAAACTTTATTTACTTTTAATCCTAATAGTGGTATCAAACATAGTTTGATTAATGATATATCTATTTAATTATGGCATAAGTGTTTAAGACAAGTTTCCAAAGAACAACTTTAAAGATTAGTAAAAAAAATGAAATACTTACTAAATTGGAATTTATTAATCTTAACATTTCTATGGATTGTATTAAAGGCAAATAAACAAAACACATAATAAAGAAAGGAGCCACAAGAATCACTCAGCTTCTTGAATAATTCACACTGATGAGTGTGGAACATTTGATCTGCCTACTTTTAATAAAGAAAAATATTTCATCACCTTCATAGATGATTATTCATGTTATGGATATGTCTATTTGCTAAATGACAAATCTCAAGTAGTAAACACCTTGTAGGTTTATATTAATGAGGTTGAAATGCAATTAGACAAAAAGGTGAAAATAGTTAGGTTTGTTAGAGGTGATGAATATTATGGTAAGTATGATGAAAGTGGTCAAAATCTTTGTTTCTAAATTTCTTAAAAGACACAATATTTGTGAGCAATACACAATGTCAGGCACACAAAACAACATGGTGTAGTATAAAGACATAATAGAACTTTATTAGATATAGTTAGGAGTATGATTTGTAATTCATCTTTACCCACTTCTATGATTTGTAATTCATCTTTACCCACTTCTTTGTGGACATATGCTCTAAACACTATCATGTCCTTATTAAATAGGGTTCCCAGTAAGCATTTCTAAAGACTCTTTTTGAACAGTGGACTGAAAGAAAACCTAGGTTAAGGTACTTATATGTTCGAGATTGCTAGGTAAAAATTAGGCATTATAATCCACTTGGATGAAAGAACAATCAGTGATTATTTCATTGGTTATACAAAGAAGTCTAAAAGATATATATATTTTATTGTCCTAACCATACTACGAGAATTGTGAAAACTAGGAATGCCAGGTTCACTGAATATGGTAAGACTAGTGGGAGTGAAACACCACATATAGTGGATATTCAAGAAATGGGAGAGCAAGTCCCTATAGTTATGTAATTCCCTATGGCTTATACACCTAGTTAAGTTGTTGTTCCATAAATTATTGAACCACCTAATAATCAAGAAGAACCACAAATTAATTAATTCACTATTCATAATGAAATTGAACACGAAGTGAATGAACCAACAATAGAAGAACCACAATAAGCAGCATTAAAAAGGTCCTAAAAAGAAAGAAGACCAGCTATTTATGATGACTATGTGGTATTTCTACACTAGTCAGAAAATGACTAAGGAATCGAGAACGATCCACTGACCTTTTCATAAGCCTTGAATAGTGAAAATTATGATAAGTAGTTAGAGCCATGAAAGATGAGTTTAAATATATGGAATATAATGGTATTTGAGACCTTATGTAATTACTAGAAGGATATAAAAGAATCAGTTATAAATAGGTCTTTAAGACCAAATGTGATTCTCTTAGTAACCTAGAAGGTTATAAGGTCGAACTAGTTGCCAAAGATTTACTCAAAAAAATGATATTGATTATCAGTCTCTAAGAATGATTCACTCATAATTATTATGGCTTTGGTGGCTCATTATGATATGGAGTTTTAGATGTGAAAACTACCTTTCTAAATGAGAATTTAGAGGAAGAAGTCCATATGGACCAACTAATGGGGTTCATGGTGGGTTAATTGAAGAAGTCAATATACGCTCTTAAAAAAGCTTCCCGACAAAGGTATCTTAAGTTTAATAATATTATTGTTTCCTTAAATTTAAAGAAAATATCATTAGTCGGTGTATATATTTAAAGGTCAGTGAGAGTAAGTTTATTTTTCTTGTATTGTATGTTGATGACATCTTGCTTGCAACTAATGATCTTAATCTATTAAGTGACATTAAGAAATTTCTCTCTATTCATTTTAAAATGAAAGATATAATGAGGCAACATTTGTGATAAGAATAGAAATATTATATGATAGATCACAAAGATTATTGGGTTTGTCTCAAAATGCATATATTAATAAAGTTTTAGAGAGATTTAGGATGGAGAAGGGTTCTACATCATCAATTATAATTCAAAAATAGGATAAGTTTAACCCTATGCAATGTCCAAAAAGTGACTTAGAATGAAAGCAAATGGAATCAATTCCATATGTATCTATAGTTAGAAGTATGCTTAGACATGTATAAGACCAATCATAATTTTTCCAATGGGGATGTTAGGGAGATACTAGAATAACCCCTGTATGAATCACTGGAAAGTTGTAAAGAAAGTTTCGAGATATTTGCAGGGAACTAAAGAACACATGCTTACTTTTGGGAGGTCTGATCACCTTGAGGTGGTTAGATACTTATATTCAAACTTTGTTGGTTGTGTAGCTATAAGAAAATCTACTTTTAGCTACATTTATCTGTTAGTTAGAGGAGCCATCTCACAGAAAAGTGAAAACAAGTTTGTAATTATTATATCCACTACAGAGATTGAGTTTGTGGCTTGCTTGGTATTGTCGACATTATAGCCAGGGCCACTGAAAATTTACCATGATAATTCTACATCAATTTTCTTCTCTAAGAATGACACATATTCTAAATATGCTAAACATATAGAACTGAAATCCTTTTGTGTTAAAGAGGGGTTTCATAAACATAGAGTGTTAATAAAGCATATTAGCACCATCTTATATTAATTGACCCTTTGACAAAAGGTTTACCACCCAAAATATTTTCTGGCCATATAAAGAATATGGGCATTATATGTGTTGATGTCTTTCGGTATTGACTCTTATTATATATTTCACACTCTTTGCACATTAATGAATATATTGTTTTTGAAGATTTGATTTTCTTCTTTATGTATTTGATTGAAATGTATGATATTGAAAACTGAACTAACAGTAAATCCCATTATATACTTATATACTTCCTATTTATAATCATGATTAAGTAGAAGAGCTAGTATAGGAGCATGGAAGGAGTATATTGAATTAATAATGTATGACTGTTATAACCTTTATTAGTCTTATACTTGATTATGACTACTGATGATATGTGTGTGTGTGTGTGTGTGTGTGGTACATTATGATTGTTTGAATTATTGATCCAACAGACTACATAAAGTCATTTGAGTCAAGTGGGAGAATGTTAGAAATTAATCCTTTAAGTGATTCATGTGTTAAAAGGTAGTTATGGAATTTAATAATTTAATAAATGTGCCTTTTGACTTTTGGCCCATTACGATGGAAAGTTTTAAAACTGAAAGATGGTTGTCAGTTTATTAAGAGGATTAGGGTTCTATCTCTACCTAATAATAAGTTTTTGTCTTCTCACAAAACATCATTATAAGAGAGTGAAATAGAAATTTCAAGGAAAGGGACAAATTAAGAAAGGAGCTTCTTGAAAATCCTTTATGCATCACTGAACTATGGACAAAGGTCAATATTTATAAACTTTGTCTTTGTTTAGAATAAATTTATGATCATGACTGAATATTTGTGAGTTCTATAATTTTCTAGATTGTGTTATGTTTATGAGAATTATGCTTACTGGTGATTGCTGTCGCCTGCAACCAAATATAAAAAGAAACTAACTTTCTGCAATGCAAATTAATGTAGTAGTGAAAAGTAGGGATCGTTCCTATGAGGAATTCAGACGTTAGTAGTTATGCAATAAAAAGAGGGTTTTAAAATTGTGAATTAAACAGAATTTAAATGGAATACGAAATTGAAAAATAACTAATAGCAAAATAATGATAATCTAACAATCAATACGAACAAATCTTAGTTTCTGGTCTCCTTCATTATTGAACTTGCGTTGATCATCGACACTAAAAATAACCAATTTATTAGTTAAGCATTCGTCATGGTAAATTTCTTTACCTATTTTCTCTTATGTTTAGTTAACCAAAACATATATTTGAATTAACCTTTATTAATTAATAATCTGGATATGATCTCAGATTTAATTAAGAAAATCGAAGAACAATGTATATTTAGCCTAGACGATTATTTTTCCTAGAATTATGTCCCTAACGTAGTAGACAAAAATCCTAGACGCTACTTTTGATTAAAAGAATTGAACGTCAATCTGTTTAATCTAACAATTGATTGAATAAATCACAAACTAGTTGCACACCTAGTTATAAAATCAAACAATCAAATAATGACCAGAAAAATAATTAATACTTGACTAATAAATCGACTGAAATAAAGAACAAAAGTCTCATAACATTCATATTTCAATAACTAGGATTCCGTAAACCAAGAAATAAAAGTTTAGTTACCCAACATGACAATCTTTCCTAATTATTTGAGACTGTCACTGACGTTGAGACTGTTCAACTACCAGCTTTCTTTCAGCTGCGATCTCTATTTTTCTCCTCTTTTTCGTTTTTCATGCTACTCCTCTTCTTTATTTACTATCTGCTGTCGAAACCTTTTTTAACGCAGCCCTCTTTCATTTTTTCCCTCTCTCACCTAGCTTTCTCCCGCTCCTCTCTTCACCTCTCACTTCTGCCGCCCCCTCACTATTGATTGATATCACGAATAAAAGCCCCTCACTTCTTTATGGTCCACGATTCTATTCACTTAAAACCCTGCAAACCTCACTCCCTCTCTATGTTGTTGTTTTTTGTTAAAGAAAAAACTCCCTACCTAGTTGTGTTGTACGTCGTCGTCTTGGTGTGGGACGTGTTTACATGTTACGTTTCCTACTTGCTTCTATCATGCTGCTGCATTTCTTACTCAACTGCATCGTTTTGAGTTTCCTTGGTAGATGTTCCTAATGTGCACTGCATTTTGGTCTGGTTTGTTTACCACTTAATTTACTGCACGAGGCCATGTCTAGTTAGGTTTAACGTCTGGTTCAACTCTTTTTATCCCAAAATCGTCGCAGTTCTTTCTATTTAGTTCCAAAATACACCTTGACATAAAACAAGATTAATTTCCATTAAGTGTAACTTCAAACTTTAAAAACAAAGAAAATTAAAGCACAAAAAGATAGAAAATAAAGACACTAACACTTACACTTGAAACATAAGACAATGATTTTTTAAGGATTAACTATTGGGACAAAGTCTAAGGTTTGTTGATAAGTATGAATTGCATCGTATTTTAGGGCTCAGTTTTATATGTATTTAATTGTTAATTCAATCGTTTAGTATATGTTTAAGTTAGAATTGTGTTAATTTGTTAATTATTTATATTTTAATTGTTTTATGAGTTAGTACAAGTCTTTGAGCTTAATTATTATATTTTTGAGGTACCTTGATGTGCTTGTTAGTGTTTTAGGGTCAATATCAAAGAACGGAGAAATTTCGGAGACATCCAGGCTGAAATAATGGCCCAACAAGCCACGATTGTGACAGAAGCACCAGAGTTGGCCCACAATCGTGGCCCATATGCCATGATCGTGACAGAAGCCCAAGACATGGCCCAAGCCACGATCATGACAGAAGGCTTGATGTGGCCCACGATCGTGGCCTACGTCGAGCAAACGTCAGACACTAAAAAATGTGAAGTTTTGAGAGATTTTTCGGATCTTTTAGACCCCATAACCTAAGGCTGCTCAGACCACAAAAGGTATTTAAAGAATAAGATAAAAAGGCAGGAAGAGTTTTTGCGCCAACCACTTTTAGAGAAACCCTAGAGATAATTATCGAGAGATAGAGAAAGAGAAGAAGGAAGAGAGAAAAGGAGAAGAAGCTGACTCAACATACTTCCCAGATTAGGAGTTTTCCGACGTCACTGCCTCCCATCATCCGTTCAATTCGTATTTCTTGCTATTTTTAGTTCTATTATTGTATAGAATTGGAATAACAATTGATGATAGGATTTTTAGATATTGATGATGTTCCAAACTCACCTTCGGGGTTTTATCTTTGATTTAATGAAATATGATTGTTTATGTGTTATTTGGATTTATTATGATTTAATTCTGGACGTGCATAATTCGATAATAAACTGAGAGGGTGAATCAAATGAAAAATCTTTAAATTAGGCTAACGAGAGTTAGGTGATTTAATAGAACAAGAATTAAATCAAATAGGTAAATTGTGCAAAGAGAGATCTTGTATAGGTTTTCGATAGTTTATTAGACAACTTCAGATCTAATTAGGGTTTTAGATAGGTTGCTAATTGAGAAATTGCAACTTCCATAATCTGATTAGTGTTTATAATTTAGGATTAATGTTTATAACTTGAGAGAGAGTAATCAACCCTAGGATCGTCTAGCACCAATAATCCGAAAATTCATAATCAATTAGGTTAGCATTAAGGATAGGTAAAATTCCCTTTCTCTTAATTGGTAATTCCTTTAGGTTGATTCTTAAGTGTGTGTTGCAACTGCTAGATTATTAACATTTTCGTGATTGATTCTTGAATTGATTTGCTTGATTGAATTGAATTCTTATTTTAGTTCTGTTATATTTTGAATTTTTGCGAATTATTTTGGCCTTAGATTTTATGATTAAATTATCCCTCTTCGTGAGATCGACACATTAAGTACTAAGCGAACAAACCGTGTGTTTACGGATTATCGAGGTTAATTAATTAAAACTTACACACATAAAAAAAACGCAATCATTTGTCAGAATCTATCGTCCTTCCTTTTAATGTTTTCTAATGTACTTTCTACACTCATTTCTTCTCACGGAATTGGAAGATTGGAAGAGTTGTGGTTATGATATAATCTAAAAGTCATCATATTGTATTTTTTTTAAAAATTGCTTTTGAACCGTGACATGATTAATTAATCAATTATAATCCTATCTAGTTATTGAAATTTTATATCAAAATTTATGATGCCATAAAATGTAGAGGGTTTTTACTTTATGTTCTTTCTACATTACTTGACAATTTATTAGTGACAACTTTCGAAAAAAGAAAATGAACTTGTAGGTATAACAAGTGTTTCCTTACCAACATATTGTATAATAAAAGGTTAAATTCTATCTGATAAATAGAAAAGAAGAGAAAAATGGATATAGAATTTTGATTTACTAAGTTAACATAGTTTTATGTGACAAATTTTGTAAATCTATTTTCTATAATCATGCTTCTAAATATATAAATTTATCTTAAGAAAATGAGCTTTAATTTGTAAACATATTTATACATACGTATGCATAATAGAAATTCTATTATTTAAAACATACTTATTGATACAATACAATGAAAACAACTTATTATAAGTTAATATCAATGTTTTTAAAATAGGACTAGATTGGTTGCTTCAATCGGAATAAGTATGAACTAGTCTAATTTTTGTCTGGTTTAAGTTTATAACCTCTTATAAGAAGAAACCAGCCAATTAAGTAATAAATCGAGCGATTTTATAAAAAATCGGTCAAAAAACTAACTGATTCTTGGAAAAAACCGGTAATTTGTTTTGAGAATCTATCAAAATGTGGAGTCCACCAACTAAGTTTTGCACACCAACCCGTGTAGAATGCTGTAAACTTGCATTAATTGAAGTTCTTTTTTGTAGAGCTGCAAATTCAAGTTGTATTCTGTGCCAAAGTTTTCGATTTTCAATCATTTGTTTTTCTTTTCAATTCTCTTATACAATTTAATTAATAAATTATATTTTTATCTCTTTATATTTTAATTAAAAATTTTATCTTAAATTATTATTTTTAAAAGATAAATTACTATTTTTATTTATTTAATCTCACTGATAAATTATATTTATCAAAATTTATATTCTTTATTTATCTCTTTATACTTTAATTAAAAATTTTATTGTTAAAAACTAATTATTATTTCATTATAAATTTGTTTAATAAATTGAATTATTAATTAATATATAAAAGTAATTTTGCTCAAGATAATTTAAGAATGTGTTAAAATATAATATTTAAACTATAAAGAAGTATGTTTAAAGGATATTATAAAAAGTTAAAATAAAATTAGTCTTTTTTACTGACTTTATTTAAACATATTTCAACTTTTATTAGTCTTTAAATAAATGATAATATAAAAATATACATTTTATTTTATTATTATTTTAAATTTTATGTTAGATTCAATCTTAGTTTAAATTATTAGATTTATTGTTAGTCTATTTCATATTAATAGACATTATTAATGCATTTTTACTTCAATAAAGTATTTTATTTTATACTATATTTTACTTTTTCTTATAATTTTTACTTCTTATTTATTATAAATCAGTTTTATAGCGGTTTCATACCATTGAATCTTAAACCTTAAACTTTTTATTTTTGACTGACTCGATGTCCAACCCGATTTATATATATATATATATATATAATATTAAAAATATTTTTATATCATACTTTAATTTTCATATATGTATAAGGTGAATTGATTTTTAAACTTCCAAAATATTAAACTTTCAGAAAACATTTATATTTTGATTTTTTAACATTTCCACCAAAATTTAACTTAGATCCTAATGTTTGATAGTATTAAAAAAGATCTTAATATTTATAAAACTATACCATTTCAATCTCAAATTGACAAACTCTAAACTCCTATAAAAGTTTCACTAACTAGCATTAATGTCGCATTTTTTAAGGTTAAGGGACCTACCATACCATACACATCAAAAACCTCTTAAATTAAGAAATGTATGGTTTGAAACCCTAAATCCTTAATTTGTTCCTTTCTATTACGACATACAATAACCTTCAATTCCAACTTTTTGCATTCGAGTCCTCTCTCATGACGACAACATCAATCCCCTCCATCCTCTTTGACTTGCTCTACCAACCCATACGCTTCTCTTAATAGGTACGCTTATTTAATTAGTTTATTAAATGATGTTTTACGACAATTAAAGAATTTGCTTAGGGTTAAGATGTTCCAGAGTATTTGCATATTAGGGTTGACGTATTGCTCAAGATGTTACTTTAATTTTAACTATTGTTGGAGTACAAACTAGTTATGAAAACCAATGAAACCCATTTTTTTGGAGGTGACATAAGAGTGAGAGGGAAAACTTTCATATTTGCTTGAACTTGTCCATTGGTATACTGATAAGATGAGGCATTGATATATTCGTAACTTCATTTTCATTTATTGTTAAGTCACTGTGAAGTCTTACAACACTATATTTTTGTTAACTAATTTATGTATTTCATAATTATTAGCTCTGCTTTCCCAATTTTTATATGAATTATGAATCATCACTATGACTTTATTCACTGAAATGGCACAAATTGCCATATGTTATTATGGTTTAAACGCTCAATTTAAGATTTTATAGTCATTATAACCCAAAAAAAAAGTTTTGGGCTATCCCAATTACACATTTCTATATTCGCTAAACTAGTTTATATCACTACAAGTACATATTGCTTTCTTTATAAGATGGAAATTATGAGTATGTCAAATGGCATGATGATAAGTTTCTTGAAAGGGTTGTTAATATAATCCACAAGTTAATGAAAGAGATAGATATTTTAGAGGAGGTTAAAACAAAGACAATTAGAGCATTGTATTAATCAAAATGCACTCGAGAATATGCCATCTTAACAAAAAATATTGATATTGAAGAAGTCAAGAGCATAAAGGTGAACATTTTTATATTGTTAAGGCAGACAAAGATAATAAATGTTGTAGGATTTGTCATCATTGTTTAAGGAGTAGTTATGGATTATATAATATGAAAATGTCTATATATTTTGTATTAGAAAGATTTGGCGCTTATAATGTTTAAGCAATGGAATTGTGTTGCATTTTGTTGAAATGTTGAACCTTTACTGAATTGGTTATATAATTATGGTCATGAATGTTGTTTTAATAAGTCATCGTTGTTTTTATCAATCCTTATCTTCTTATAAAAATATGCAGAAAAAAGAAAGAAAAGAAAAGAAATGGATATGAAGTGGATGTTGAATAGACAAAGCAACCATTTTGCATTCATTTCATTTGCCAAAGGAGCATTAATAAAATATAAATATTGGATCCAGATATAAACATCATAGTAGTTAGTCAATTGCACATTTGCATGCAAAACTATATCTAGAATTTTTACATTCATGCTATTACAAGCTTGCTAAAAATACATGTTATAATACTATAGTTACTGATTTTTCTCTATATTGCTTATTTAATGTGCATTAGGCTAAGAAAGTTGTTCTTGTGATAATTGGATAATTATCCACATTGTTGCTCTCTTTTTGCATGTTTGAGCTTGTAACTATCTTGAATTCATACTTAATTTTCCTTTGAACATTAATCCTCCTAATTAGAATGCCAACTTGAATGTCTTAAGATCAACATCTTCATGTTCTCTTTTATTGGCATGTATAAAAGTACCAGTTTGACAAATTTGAATCTATTTAGGCATTTTTTTTATTAATAATAAAATAATGAGTTTATGAAAAAACTTACATTGTTGCTTTATTAACTTGGTTTAGTATTTGATCTTTTATTATCCATTTTAGTTACATGACCAAAACATAAATATAACAAATTATTAATTTGAGTTAATAGATATGTACATACTTGTAATGATGCTTAAGTGATGGTGTTAGACCTCTAGCATCACCTATGTTTTGAATTTACAACAATAAGTATTATAAATTGTTATTCTGCATAAGATGTGTCAAATATATGTGACCAGTTTAGTAAAATTTTAAAACTCACAATAGTAAGTTATTGACTACATATTGATGGGTTTTCTTTATTACATCCTTTACTATTATGATTGATCTTCCCATACTTTCTACATTTTTATAGTAAACCCCTTTAAGACATCTTGTTTGAATTTCTAACCTTCTTTGTCTTATTATTGTCCTTTATTCTTGATTATTTTTGTCTCCCTAATACCAACGTCTTTATAGGGGGATGCATTTGGTTATAATTTGTGATTAGCCAACCTTTATAAGTTGCAACACATACTTGTAAACAATATATAATATGTCTTGCTTATAGCAATTGTCAACAAATGCTTCATTTTTTCTTAGAATGATAGATAATATATATGACATACTTATGTTGGTAACCATAAAGCTTTTCATGTTCTATAGGTGAAAGTTCGGTCCCTACGAAGTTTGACAATGTGTTTTCTATCATCTTATATACCTTTATAAGCTTTATCTCGATTCCATATGATTCTCTATTACATTACATCTTTCTTGTTTTTTCTTTTCAACTTTTTAACTACAACAAATTCAATTTCTATCTTTAATTCTTTGGACATATCCCCTTTTATTCTAGCAAGTTCAATTTCTATCTTTCATTCTTTGGACATATCCCCTTTTATTCGTATGCGTCCTCATGACCATAATCCTTATAATTTCAAGCTTACTAATTATTGGATTATCTATTGCTGGTAAGATCCACTCATTGAATGTTTCACTTATGTTGGTATAAACTAATGGGCACTTGACTTCACACGACTAGTAAATCTTACCCTAGCACTCCTTTGAGTACTCAAGTAAGGCTACAATATATCATGATTTTATTATATTCAGTCTCTTTAATTACTCATTAAAGTTTGAATATAAGTGAACTATACATATGTCCAAAAATACTCCCTACCACTGCAAATACCATAATAATTATATTAAGTATATATTATGCATATTCTGTAAGTGATATTTGACAACATCACTTCAACAACCACTTGTAAGACCTCGAATATGTGAGAAGTATATAATACAAGCTAAAATAAAAATATCTTTTTATATTACATAAGAATATATATATATAAATTAACCTTTTTCATGCTAAAAATTAATGTAAAGCCCTCTCAATTATTTAAGTTAGATAATAAGAGAGTTATAAACCAACTTTATGTCTTTGAATTTTCACCATCAACATATTCCATATATACATTTCTCCATCTCCATTATATAAGTTACTGTCTGTTGATAGCTTAAAAAGAATTCAACCTATTTGGCTTAAAAGTGAAAGGGGCCTAAAGGATGAAAGTCTAAGAAGATATTTAGCTAGAGAATTGATGAACATAAGAATCAGTTGAGAAGTTTAGGATTCAAGAATTCCAAATAGTTAATACATATTTGATATGTTCTTTAAAAATAATAGTGTTGGAGGCAACTAGTTAGAACGTGACTAAATGAGCTAGCAGTTGAGCAATTATAGGAAAAATGGTTGAGGCTAAAGTTGGCAGAATAGTGTGTAGATAGTTAGTTAGATTAGGGCTAAATAGGCTAGAAGTAAGAAAGTTACAAGAGAGAAGCTTGAGGCTGAAGTTAGGAGAATATTGGTAGACAGTTAGCTAGAACTTGGGAAGTAGGGAAAAGCTGCTTGGGTTGAGAAGACTATATAAATTCACCAACATTATAACATAAGGGACACATAATACACTACATAACACCCAATCCCTAGAAAACACAACCAGAAACATACATAGCAAAACAATCAAAACACCTTGTTATTATTTTTCATATTTCTTTATATAATTCATTTTCATTATTCCAAATTCCCCTCTATGTTTATACTTTCCCTTTTATTTAAATCAAATCATTTCTTATTTGACATATCTTAGCATATTAATAGTTAGGAATTTTGTTTTCTAAATTTTTTGAAGCTCACCTATATTGTCGATAAGAATTCATGTGCAAATTCTGGGAGAATGTCTCCCTGGCACGATTGAATTATAGATTGACACCAACACCCTTACAACTTAATATTGATAAAACACCAATTCATCTTAAGTATTGGTCTCAAATGCATCTATCCTCTTTTTATAGCTTCAAAATAAAGGTATAGTTTTTTTAATTGCATTATTAAGGACTTGTGGTTCTTGACAGTTGAAGCTCCAAAGTTGATATAGGATTGTTAGCTTTAAACTCTTATAGAACCTTGTAGCTTTGAATATTTATTGACTTAATATTTTCCCTCTTTTTTTTGAATTTCCTATTTACAACTTTAAATACACTTGAATTAATAAATATATTATGCTTCTCCCTAAATTATTATACAATCTTATTAGTTATAATGCTTGGTTTATCTAGAATTCTTTCTTCAAAGCCCTTTAAAGAAACTTTACCAAAACCATCTTTAATTTCTTTATGGTGAAACAAGTATGCTTTGATCTATATGTTTTAACTTTAGAGCACCTAACATTGTCTTTATAAGATCCATATAACTTTTATTTGCATCTTTCTATACACTATATCTTCGCCATCTTTGACTCATTCTTTTTCCACTTCATATTGAATTTAGTAGACACAATAGTTAACAATTGTATCTTTGAATTCCTTTATACCACTAAACTCCATGCCAACTATTTATTGAGATGGTCCACTATTTGGTTAATGCCTAACACTCTTTGATGATCTCCTTCATAGTTCACCAATTTTTTAACCACTATAATCATCACACTCAAGAAAGCTCTAACAGTTTGTTGAGTTAATCTCTAATAGTTGATGGCCACTCGGAGTAGACATGTTGAAAACATGTTGGGCATTTTCTTATTTTCCAGCTTTGGAATTCTATCCATCACTACTTTCATCACTTCATCGTCAATCTCTTCATTATTTTCACTTGGATCCACACTAATATGAATGTTTCTCTTTCATCTTGGTTGTCTACTTCATCAATACATACATCCTCAAATATACTCTTAGTTTAAACATGAGAGTCCTTAATATTTATGTATGATGTTTTTCTTTGCCTTATCAACAACCTCCTGCTCCAATCCAACAACAAGACCCATCTAATCCTAAAAAATTTTAGTGTTTTGTATCAGTTATCCCTTTGGCCTAAGAGTTATGACTCGTATTGAGCTCATCTCTCAACCTTTTATCAACCTCTAACCCACTAGACTATCATCTTCTATAGTAATAACCAATATTTTCGAAGATATAATGATTATATCAAACTTTTATGTCATATAAATATCCAATATTCTATGGATTTTTCATCAAATTGATTAGTCTAGTGTAACTATTATTTGATTCGATGAGTCTTAAGTACTTATTAAATTTGAAACTTTGTACTATATTGAGTTTTGCCAACTTGGTTATACCTTTTTCTTTTTCAGCTATGAATGTATTTATAATTCAGAAAATATAGGTCCAGTTTGTCAAAAATACTTATTAACTGTCCCTCATAATTCAATTCAGGATGCAATTTGAATTTACCATTATAACAAAGCTTCAAACTTGCATATCAATTTATTGTGGTTCATGGAATATGTATACTAGATATATGAAAGTCAAGTGTATATTTGTAATAGGGACAATAGATTTTAAAGTGTCTAACCTTTTAGGATTTTTTATTTTAGTGTCAAACTTTCTAAATTTTTCAATTAGGTGACTAACCTTGCAAAATTCGCACAAATCGGGTAAAATCATTATTTTTGTTGACATGGCTAATGGATGGACATCCATGAGATATTTAGTGGACACACCACATTAGCAAAAATAACCCTTTGAATAGATTTATATATTAAAAGTTTAGTCACTAAATTGAAAATTTTTAAAAGTTTGGTACTAAATTGAAAATATTCTAAAAGATTAAACACTTCAAATATATTATCCCTTTGTAATACAATTAAATTTTATTCATTTGGTATATATGGTCTATTTCAAATTTGATGAACATTTACATATACATATACAATCTAGTCAACATTTATCAAACAAGTTTTACATAGTATTAATGAACATTTATACATGTTAAATTTTGAGAGAGTGAGACATTCATTTGGCAGGAAATATTAAGTTAACCATAATAACCTTGGAAATATACTAATTATTTTGAATGATGGACCTTCTTTTTTAATTACTGAACTATCCTTCAATATTACTTCCCACCCTCACCTCCTCCTTAAGTTAGAACATTAAGATTCTTAATGTTTATATTGGAAAGAGAAGTTTGAAAGATTGCATAAGTAAGTGGTTTTATGAAATTGTTTGCTAATTGATTTAATGAAGATACTTGTAACAACTTTAACATGTTAGATTGAATCTTTTTCTTAATCACATGGAAATCAACCTCTATAAATCACTTAATAAAATTAACAATTGTTGAACTTCGCAAATTGCAAATGCAAAATCCCAAAAGATGATTTAGAGACTATTGCTTATTTCCTAGATATCCATGATACAAAAAGAAAAATCTTCAAAATATATAATACCCTATAATTGACCTTCTTATTAATGAGTTATTGCCTAATATAAGTCTATAAGTCCGTTTTTAAAGAACCTTCAGAGAAAACAAGTCCCGACAATCCCAATAAGTCTTAGTAATAAACAAGAAGGAACCCAACCCAAAAACCAATCTAATATCAAGACTCTATTGAATAACAAAATCAATTTTTATATGAAGGGTAATTAACTTTAGATACTATCTTAATACATTCCAAAAATTATCATAATTGCTCTTTATTATGGTACATTTATTGCATTTTAAGTTTAAATTACAAGAATTTTAAACTTTTATTTATTTCTCTAAATTATACACTATAATTAATAATATACACATAATTTTTTGTGATTCTTAGTCTTTGTTTTTCTTACATCTATAAATATCATTTGCATTTTCATAACTAAAAAAATTATGAAACTTTTTATGTATATTTTTATGAAATTTATTATTATTGTTATAATATTTTTCATATCCTATTTATTGGTTAATCATTTGTATTTTTTGTTAATTATATATTAATAAAATTAATTAATGTTGATTTTTTTAGTTTTTAAAAAGAGTTCTATAAGATAAGTTGATTAGAATTTTGAAATAAAATAGTTACAACTTATCGAGTATATATTAATAAATGAAAAGGTAATTAATTTAGTATATTTTAAAATAAAATTCATTTTTAAATATAAATATAAATATACGAATAACTAATTTACTTAATATTTGAAATAAAAAATTTAAATTCTAAAAATAACTTTCATCTATAATAAAATTAAAAATCTTAAACTTGAGTATATTTAAGGCTTCAAACCTTCACTACAAAGTATAATTATTAATATGACATTAATATATTACTTATTTATGATAAAATTATATAATTTTATATATTTGCTAATATGATAAAATTAAAATTTAGAATTTATTATTCTTACCTATTTGAAATACACTTTTATAATGGTTGTTGATTGACTATTATAAATAAAAAGATATATTTTAATAATATAATAATTATATTAATAAAAATAATTTGAATAAAATATAAATATTTTAAATGAAATTTATAAAGAGAACCGTGACACCGAGTTTAATTTTACTCTATTAGCGACAATTAGTAGACATTTCACTACAAGAAAGATTCATTTCTATGAATGTTATCCTTAAAGATTAAGTTTTTGGACTAATAAATTTTTATCTTTTGGGGAAAGACCTTAGCTAACCAAGTCTGTGTTGAATTCCTTACAAGTTTATTGCTCTGATAGTATTTTCCTAATTAGAAGAGTAGTGAAGGCAATAGAAAAAACAGGACTTGCCAAATATATGTCTATGTGACTCTTATGCAACAAGGGAGAAGAAGAGAAAAGAGTTTCGAACTATGATTATTTGACTCATGGAAGACTCTGTTGTGGTCCTCACTGTCTCAGAATTGGTCCGTCGTGGCCGGTCGTTAACCGCCGCTGCGTCACTAGACTCTGGCCGCCCTATTTCCGGATTACTGTCTGATGGAGAAACGCGGTCTACTGAAGACCCTAATTTTAACCCTAACCCTAACCCTAACCCTAAGCATGATCCAAAATTGCTCACTACGCTGGACCACCCCGCACTATTGATAGGGACGATTACGCTACCTTCCGAAACCCAAAGTTGTCTAAACAATAATTGCTTGCAGTTCTCCGACAATTCAACCACTGTTTGCTGTGATGTACTTAACTTTGGCATTCATTTAATCGGGAGAAAGATTAGGGTTCTTGCTTGGAATTTCATTCCTTTGAAACATTCTGGTGGCGGGTTTCTGGAAATTATCAAATTGAGCCTTTTTGATGCAGATATCATTGATTCGATTCCACTGACTTCTCGTTTCTCTTCTGTTTCTTCTGTCGATAAATCCAAGGCCTTTTATAACGTTCATGGTGCAGTTGAATTGGTAAGCCCTGTTTCAGTTGTTCCATGTTCGATTGGTGGTGGTGAATCTCAAAAACTTCGTGGGTTTATCGCCCGCATTCTAGTCTGCGAGTGCAAATTGTGTAGTTGTAAGGAAGATTCAATTCAAAAAACGGATTGTCATTGTTTTACGAAACCCTTGTTTGTATATTTTTGTGGGTCTTCATGGTGTTGGCATCCTGTCCTTTGCAAGCTCACAGGGAGCTTTATCACTTTGACGAGGTTGAAAAAGAAGCTGGTCTTCATAGGAAAAGAGGAGTCCCAGATGATGTTTATAGTTACCGAAAATTCTCGTCTGCATTTGCATAGAATGTCCAAAGGAAGATCAAATTTTCGTAGAAAATTTGTTGAGGGGAAGGGGGAATGTGGTGATTATACTGGAGTTGTTAAAGGTAGCTACATGCAAGGAATGGTTGTTGAACTGGATAAAGAAGTGTGGCTTCTACTAACTGATCAGCTGCTCACTGCACCTCATAGTCTTAGGGTTGGCGCGATAGTAAGTAAGCTCTGTTCTATTATCTTGTTTACAGGAAATGACTTCATACGTATTTATGGCTAGAACAAATCGATTAATCAAAGTATGCTCTTCTAACCATCTGCTTTAATTGTAGGTTTCTGTGAAGAATGTACATTTTGTGAATCCAAAGTTTTCGTGGTCAAAACTGCTCATACTAGGGGCTTGCTTCAAGACTAGCGTTAATGTAGAGTTATTCTCCCCATTGGAATCTGGGTAAGGCATGTTGAATCTACTTTGTATATCTCTTTAATTCTTGTTGACTAGTATCACTTTTGTCTCTATAATCTTCCCTTGGGAATTAGATGAAATTATTTCTTAATTTGGCCTGAAACTGATCGTATACGGTTATTTTGGTTGCAGAACTTATGCTTTCTAATCTGTTCGTTTTAAAACATGTGGCAAATTATTAGAGCTATTGACTTCTCTTGGAATGTGTCAATATAGACTGGTTAACCATATTCTGATTTGTTGCAGGTGTCATATGGTTTCACAATCACAGGGTCGACTGGGGAAGTTCATTGAGTCATTGACATTTTCTGCCAGGCTATGGTGTCAAATTTTGCCCATGCTTATGACATAAGACATTAGCCACAATTTTTGTATTGATATGTTGCTAATTCGGTTTCAGGGTATTACTTGTCATTTCATGTTTCAAGAGGAAATTTGCTGGGATTTTATCAGTAAAAGAGATTTTGGGATCAAACCATGTAACTTCCTTGCTTTACTACTGTGTGAAACTTATGCTTTCGAGCTGTCTTTTACATTGCCATATGCTAACACATTGTGAATGATTGCAAGTATTTTTCAGAAAGAAGGGCTGGCTCAGTTGTTTTCTAGGTCACATTTACCTCATTCAGTGCTTCGAGCTAGGGTATATTGGTAAATTCAGTTTGACGACCTGATATGGTAAGGCTGTTGTTTTGGATTTAGTTATGTCTTCTTAGAACAACTTTCCTTTTGCAGCATGGGGTACTTAGAGAAGTATCAAAACATGATTCATTGGGCTGTTGTAGCGAAGGATACTTTGACAGCCTAAAATTGGTCAGTTCAGTAATGTCAATGCTCTTTTCTTTTTCATTGCATAGTACCATCAGAATGGTTTGCTTCATATCATTAGAGTATATTTAGCTAATTGCAGGATTTACTGTTTTGTAGCGATTGAGAATGTATATTAGAAAAAGTGCTAACTTTCTAACCACCCATCTCAGGTTCCACCTGTCTCCACTGTTCTTCATCATTGTCAAGCCATGTGGATGAAAACATTATCGCAGGTGGAGAAGACTAATGTTAGTTTTCTAAATTGTGAAGGGAAATCTTATGCCCTACCATTGAGAAGAATACTTACAAGTCATGAATTAGGTGGTCTTTCTCTTGTAGGGTGCCTTAAGGTAGTCATAATATTTTCTCTGGAATTTTATGTGGCCTTCCTTATCTGGGTTATGTGATTGTTTTAAAATGTAAGAACTTGTATCATAAAGTTAGTTATTGTATGGTTAGTAGTCGAGCACAATTGACTTTCTGATGGCAAGTTTGAGGTGGGTAATCAAATTGCGATTCATATATTTCATTTTGTTGGCCCACTCAATGTTTGGCTATAAAATAAGCTTCTAATATCAAGGTTTTGGGTATTAATCTATGGGTGGATAATATTATTGTTAGTTGTGAATGTTAGTTCGGATAAAATTTGTTTGACCATTTGTTTACTTGCTCCCTCTCTGCAAATGTCTAAGTGCAAACTATGTACTCTGTTTTCTGAAGATGACCTGGGTGAAATAGTGGAAAACTAGTGTTGATTAAAGTCTTTTTATTGGATGTTCAGATTTCTCCGCTTTCTGGAAGATTGCAGCTGGTTGATGCAACAGGCAGTATTGATGTCATCATACCTGACCTTCCAACCACTTGGAAAAGCAGCAGCATATATGAGGTTGTTCTTAATTACGAGTCAATCACCATGGTCTTCATCTGAATTTTCTGATGTTCATTATTAATCTTTATGTTATGTAAATTGTCAGAAATCAAGTAATTTGACTTTCTTTTTTTTCAGGTTGTTAACTATAGTCTGATTGTAGAGGGCACACCCCATGCCCTTGATCTTTTAGAGTTGCTTGAGAATGAATTACTCTCATGCAGAAACATTTTTCATTTTGTTCCATGGGAAAGCAAGGTGCAATTGACAGTTTATGCTTGTTTTCACTTGAGAAATGCAACCCAGAAAAATATTCCTATTTATCCTTGTTTGGCCTCAAATGATGATTGGAAAAAACTTCAGAGTGGTAGATTTCATCTGATATGGATAGCGCATAAGTACCCTGTGCTGCAGAAGGTATGATATGCTTTAGCCTGATTAATTCTTGGCAAGTTTAATCAAGTTGCTTTTATAGTTTCTGTTTTATTGGATTATGTTGCCAAACGAAACCAAAATTGGAATGAAGAATGGCGTGTTTGTTTAAATGACTACTTTTCATTTTCTTGTGCTAATTGTTAATGTTTTTATCTGCAGTCTCAAGATGAGCCAATCATATCTGATGGGTATAATATGTTTATAGAGGCCTTCATCTTGCCGTGGGATCTCTTTTTCCAGGGAAAAGATGAAACCTTATGCACTGTTAAAGATTTGAATAGTCAACTGACTGAACCCTTGGGTCCTTGTGTAAATTCCCTTGAAGCTTTACGTGAGAAGAATTGTAAAAATGATCTTTTAACAAGCCAGACTTTTGCCTTTGATTTGATGAATGATAATAATCATGGTAAAGGTAAAGTCAGTACTTGCGCTTCTTTTGATCAATCTGTCAAGTGGGAAAGTGGAAACTTCCATTCTCTTGAAATTCCCTGCTTAGCTATGACCAGGAAGTCTGATGGTTCCAGCATGCTCTGTTTAGCAAAATTGTGCTCTACAAAATTTAAGTTACAGAATGGTGCTTATCGTAAGCCAAGGGCGGAAAAGGTATTGCTGGAATTCAGTTCTGAAAGCTTTTTCAGGTATCAGGTATATGTTATATCGTCTCTCATCTAGGTTTTTTGTTTTCCAATTCTCTGTTTGTGAAGAGATATTGAGAATTTTATGTATGTGCTTACTGACAATATAGGTGCTTCTAAATGCCAGACGTTGCAGATTGGTGGTTACTACATTGTAAAGCATCATATAGACGAATCTAGTTGCCATCTTAAAGACCCTGGTGCTAATAGTTTCCGTAAGGTACTTATCACTTTTGGAACACATCTGTGGGAGCTCTCATTCTGTCATGATGAGGCTTTAACAAATAGTGGATCAACAGAAGATTGTCCTGAGAATGATCTTCCTTTCAGCATTGAAGAGGCCAGGATTAGAGATCAATTTGAACTAGATATTGACAGCTCCATTGCCAATTGTGCCAAATCTTGTTCAGATGTTCATCTTCATCTCCCTGTCAATGTCCTAGGTTTATTGGAAATAAAGATTAATGAAGTTAAAGAGGGCCTTCCTAAATTTGCTCAAGCATCAGAAGAGAATGCTAATGATCTTCCTTCCACAATGCCTCTTTGTGGTCCATTATCTGGATCTTCCATCTCCAGCTGTCTTTTTCCTGAAGGAAGTCTAATATCTGTGTTTGGAGATGTGGTCGGAGTTCATGCTTTTGACGACAGCTCATCCAGTAGTCATTTAAGTTGTGGAGAGCCTGGTGATTTTTTTGCAAAGAGATTGAAAATATCAATCAGTGTTTGTATACATGTCTTTGTGGACAATAAAATGGTAAATTTCTAGTAGATTATTTCTTACTCTCCCTTTAGTCAGGAAATGACATAATTTTGCATTATCCCTAACGCTAATTAGTATCTTCTAGGTCAATATTTTTGGTTTCAGAAGCAAATATGTGTGCCCTGTTGGATTCGGACCTGGTGTTAAAGCAACATTTCATCGGATCCTTAAGTTAGGGTATGCTGCACATAAAAGCCTTGTTGAGCTTTCACATGAATTCTAATTTTCATTTTGTTCTGCTTTCTCTTGCCAATTTAATGGCAATGCCTCAACTCTAATATTGAGATTAGAAAAATTAGAAGTCTCAGTGGCTCTTAAAAGAAGCCCATGCCATCATTGGATTGAAGTTACTGTTTAAAGATATCCTGAATTTGGAAGAGTTTTATACTGAATTTGGAAGAGTTTTATCAAGAAACTTCGACTAGAGTGAGTGACTTTGGGCAGAATCAGGAAAGCCAGAACATTCTGGATAACTCTGAATTTATGGTGTTATTTAGATTGGCTAATGGATGAAAGGGTGGATATGCAAACTATTAGTGAGTTGAGTTCTTGAAAATTCATAGTTATTATTCTGTTGTTTATGTGAGGACATCTGCTATAGTATTTTGGCTTTATATCATAGCCTTGCTGTCAACTTTTCTATGTTTGAGTTTGGCTATTGATGCTGAGATCTGCATTTTTTCATGGCTAAATATGTATTAATTTTCCAGGCAGGGTAATCGATTGATGCTGACACCTACGTCTTTTATTGTACTAAATTGCACAAGAGTTCTCCATGAGCCAAACCATGATATGTCTAATTTCCAGTCTGATTTTCATATATCAACTGCTGGATCTTTTGACAAAGTTTGTTCCGGCTCAATCTATGAGTTAATTTGGTGCAAAAGCTCCAAGCCTATGCAGATTAGTTGCAGGGTAAGTGTAATAATGATATTTGCATTTTGTCTAGGGTTAATTTCATAAATTTATGCTTCTCCTTCATAAATATTCTTCATTGACAAAACAATTTATGAAATGTGGAACTTCGGTTATGATTTGCCTCCGTGTTTGTAACAGATAGTCACTGTACATATCTTGGTTTTGGAGTACAAGAAATCTGATGGGATACGTTCAAAAGTGCACTCCAGTTCACATTGTATTGACATACCACTTGCGGGGTTTGTGTTAGGTAAGTTGTTATAAATGGGTGTAAAAATGTGCAGTATTTGTGAGAATCATTAAGGGTAATATTTATACCTAATCAATGTTAAGTTTAAGTAACAAATAGATCTGCAGTTGTTACTTGACTTACCTGCAAATTCTGCTTGCTACATATGTGGCTGATTGTAAAAGATGAAGTGAGAGCGTAGAAAGCTTTCTTAACAATCGTATGGACATAAGCAAACAGTAGCTAAGAAGCCACTACCTTTACTTGCAGTTGCAAGAGACTTGGTATACAGTGGCCTTACTGGCTTGAAGATTTTGATTCCGATGTTATGTTTTATACTATATCTCGTTTGCATGTGTAGATGATGGATCATCTTCATGTTTTTGCTGGGCTGATGCTGAAAGAGCAGCAATTTTGCTAAGGCTGGATGAAGAACTTCCGGTGGAAGCTCTTCATAGCTGTGGATGTGTATTGATGCACGGGTCTTCAAGGTCCAACAAGTATCATCTGGAAACAATTTTAAAGAAGCATGATAGAATTACTGTGAGAAACTATGGATTGGTAGCTGATTCTTGTAATCAAGATCTCTCTATTTCTGTCAATCCAGAAAATGCACTCAGCAGCTCAGATGAGAGTCTCTTGAAGTTTATAATTTTAAATGCTTGCTTTGGCTCAGTTTGGGTGAGAAAATTTAAAGAACTTGAGACACAAGTGTTTTATGATTATGTCTAGGCTGAATAATATGATTCAAGTCTTATTTTACACTTATGGAACCCTTTGACCATTTGGTCGTATTTGACAGATTTTCCTATATTTCCAGTGTAATAGCCCACAATTGATATAAGCTGTGTATTATCCCTAATCAAGCCTTTTCTGTTTTTATAAAGTCCAGCTAATTGTAACTTTTTAACATCTCATTGACAGACTGTTGTTGCTAGTGCTCTGCATCCAAATGTTGTTAAGAAGCTGGATAAAGAGAACCTGGTGCAACAAGAAACGACAGCTACGAATGTATGGGCCATGGAAGTGTACAACACAAACTATTTGATTGGGGCCAGGGAGAGAAGCAGAGAACTGCTAAGTAGGTAACTATCCATATTTATTTCAACTGGATATGAAATAAGATTTATATCATATTTAGGTCCTCAAAGGCAGCTAGTGCTATTCTTTTGATATTTGTTCAATTGTCCCCAATGTCTTCTCTTGCAAAATGTGTGGCATTGATTGGAAGTGGCACACATTTTGCAAGATATGATGACCATCAGCTATATGCATCGTTGAGTCTTTGATGGCATGGCTATTACTTGCCTAAATTTTGAATGAGAAATGACGTATGAAAGTATACATTCACTATATTGATTGTAATCGCTTAAGAAATTGCACTTTCTACGTTCTTTGGCATTAATTGTATGATATGTCCCAAGTGTGAATTCAGCATTAACTATATATATTTGCCTAATTTGACTGGCCAATGAACCCTAATACCCTGCTTTGGCAAATTACCTAGCAATTGATCAGGGGGGTGATCGGAAATGATCTTCTTCAGGAGTCTGCTCATGTTATTGGAAGTAGACACAATACGGTTTATTCACAATGGCCACTATAACATTGACAATTGTGGTGTCTGAAAAGATTTATTCGAGTTGGAAGGGAAACTTTGCATTTGCCAGTGTTTGATGGATTGCTTCTGGGTTGAAACTGGCGTTCTGGAGCTAAGAGAGGTCCATCATTATTGAATTTTGGTCAGAACCCAGTGGTCCACATTTCCCTGCCTTCCAGCGCCATTTAGCAGCCAAATGAGTTCTTCGCCTGTGGTTCATGGATGATGTATGGTTCCATGGCGGGTTGACAACAAACAGCTGTTTATGGAATCTATTATTTTTTAAAAGAGCCAGAGATCCTAAACCATGCAAAATCATGGTGGAGCAGTCAAGAAGATAGAAGATCAACCGGAAGAATGGCAACGAAATATCTAATATATTTAAAGGCGGTATACTTGTGTAGCTGTTATGGCAGTTGAAATTGTCACTGTCGAACTATATGTATCCGGCCATCTGAGGGTTGGTCAATACTTGTTCACTCTCATAATTTTCTAAGCAGGAACTGCCTGCCATGAATGTGGGAACTGGGAACTTTACTTTTATGACCTGAAAAATTCAGACATCATATGTACTATTATTTGTCACAAAGGCTCTAATTTATGGGGAAGTTTCAGAATCGAATTGCATCCTACAATATGGCTTAAGTGCGAGCTGGTACTAGAAAAAAAGAAACTATTCCTTAGACTTCAGATGATCAGTCCATCTACGGCACAGCTATAAACATCAGTGAATATACTTTCAATACGTTAACTTT